>JAPPVO010000024.1:131508513-131846159 GCA_030407325.1 Camellia japonica
AAACCAGTTTATAAAATTTTTATAAATATAAACTAAAACGTAAACGTTACCAACACACCCTAATTAATTAACGAATTAACTAAGTAAGTAAGGAAACTAGCATGCAAATTAAACCAAAATGGAATACCTCAGCTCTGTTCCAAATGATAGGGATGCATGTATGCTCAAGTCGCCTTATCGGGAAATCCATCGCGATACCCCGATTTGCCTCTGTTTGCAACTGGTCCCAGAACACTGTACAAAGCTCCAGAAGGCTGCTGACCAGTTTTTGCTGCTGGTTCTTGGTTTGCTGCAACAGAGTGCGAAAAAGGGACACGGCAAAGTATTTTTAACATATGTGTGCATGACCACTCTCCCCATCATTGCACAAGCTCCAGGGAGTGTAGTCCTCGATCCTCGTGCCACCAATGACGCATCTCGATGCATGATGGCCGAGGAGTCGGTTTGCACGACTCAATGTAAAATGAATGCACATATAAACACAACAAGGCCTAAACTTTATCATGGGTAATCCGGAGTGTCAACAACCAAGGATCGAGGCACGTTTCTTCACTTGGAGTACGAAACGTCCCTCGTTTCCCGTGTTTGGACTAAACCCTATTCCAAACACAATGCAACACACATGACGTGCATGAATGCAACTCTAACATGCAACCTAAACATAATGCCACTAAACGATGCAAACATTCAAATGATGATATGCAAACATGCTACTAGCATACACAATGCTATGAAATAATCAATGGCATATTCAATGCACATGAAAACTATATGGCGTATGCAATGCACACATGGGGACTAACAATGAAATGATCAAGGCATACACAATGCAATGATAAATCATGTAACAACATGGACTAAATGGCATATACAATGCAAGATGGACTTAAACCAAGATAGGTGAGCCTCAGCCACACCCAAATCAGTGGCCAAACATGATGAAATTAAGGCAACAACACTTATGCAAACATGCACAATGCGAGGGACCAAACCCAAGGCACAAAGTGCAACTCTACTAAGGCATGGCAAGGGATGAAACATGGCATACAATCACACATTTTCCAGCTCTGAAATGACATGCAAGATGGTCCCGAATCATGCAAACACGTAACACAAAGCATGCTAGATGGCCCAAATACCGAAACTAGTGAAATGGGTTACACTATAGGCATGCAAAACAATGCACAAATGACCAAACCAGCCCCAAACAGTCCCTATACAGGCCCAAAACAGTAGGAAAATGGGCTAAAATGATGGCTCAAAAGGCATGGAAATAAAGCTCATGCAATGGCCTATAAATGAGGTATTTAAGCACGACTCTCAAACACATTTAAAGGGTGGAAAACATGGGAATATGGCGCAAGTATAGGCTCTGAAATGACATGCTCAATGACCCCAAAATATGAAAACACCACCATTCAAGCATGCAAGAAGCTTCAAAACTCAAAGCTAGGCATGGGCATTACACTACAAGCATGCATAGCAAGCATCATTCAACCATGGGACCTCAAAAAAGAGCTAAGGCAGTCCAAAATATGCACAAAATCAGTTTAAGGCATGGCCAAAAAGTTCTAGAATCAAAGGCCAAAATAGCATGCAATGTAAGCTAGTAAAGAGGATTTACACTACAAGCATATGAGGCGTTCAAGAGGTCACTAAACCAGAAAAATTCAGAGGTATGACATGCCAAATAAAGCCCAAAAACCCACTAAAACATGGTTAATGCATGCAAGAATGAGATGCTCCTTTGATATGCTATGAAGAGGGTTGTTCTACACATGCAAGATGGACATCCAATATGGAAAAACAAGCTCTGGAAAGAGCCTATTCAGGTCCTAAAACTTCTCAAAAAAAGCCTGAAACATGGCTTGGAAGCATGCAAATAAGGGCTCCTTTATAAGGCCAAAAATGCTAGAAAACAAAACAATGAGAGAGAGGGTTACCCCTCTCTGATTTTGGCACTCAAAATAGCATGCTAGCCACTGAAAATCCACTGGATTTCAGTGGCTAGAAGGCCAAACAAAGGTCAATGCAAAGGCCCTAATGCATGGCTCAAAATAAGGCAAAATGAAGCATGCAAGGGGGTAGCTGACCCCCAACAAAAAAATGATCTTAAACAAACATGTTAAGGGCCTCAAAATAAGACTTTTTTTAGTTTACACCAAAGCTCGAAAATGCTTGCAAGTATGGCTAAAAGATGGAGCAAAATAAAGCCTAAAAGAGGGAATAGGGTGTTACCCTTGTAGCTCAGCAACTCCAGCAGCTTATGGACCAAAAATTCAGCTCCTTAGGACCTTTCAAGACCCTCCAAGAAGCTTAGGTTGGTGTTGGAGGTGTTAGGCTAAGAGGTAGTGTGCAAAGGGGCAAGAACTTAGCACTCTTGAACACAAAATATAGAGAAAATGGGGAGATGTATGTGTGTGTGCTTCAGCCAAATCTTGAACCCTCTACAAGGAAGGGGAGGCCTTCCTTTATAGCTAAAACCAACCAAAGCTTCTCAAAGAAGCTTGAAACCAAGGCCAAAGATCCTCCATACACGTGTATGGAGGATCCAGTCTGTGCCATCCAGCTGGCACAGTTGGCAACAACTCACAGGGACAAGACTGAGGGAGGCAGGCCGACCAGTTCAGGTGGTCGGCCGACCACTTTCCCTGGTTAGCCGACCAGTTCAAAAGGGTCAACCTCATGAAAGGTGGTCGGCAGCCCTAATTGGTGGTCTCCCAACTGAATGCAAGCCAGTGGTACTATGGGAGACTAGTAAATGTGGCTCAAAACACAGGGAGACCAGTTTCCTGAGCAGAAAACCGGCTGGCGGGAGAAAAGGTGGTCTCCAAGGAGAAAAGGTGGTCTCCCACCCTTGTACCACCTTCCAAACAATGTAAACAAGGTCCATGCCAAAAATGAACCGAGATGGATGCAAAACGAGGGTTCGGGGGCCAAAACGCGCAGTTGGGTGCCCCGAAAACTGACTGTTAAGCATCGAAAGTGGCGTGCGACCACGAAGGTGGTCTCCCGGGCCACAGTGTCCCTCTAGAGAGAGGAAACAAGGTGTGTGCCAAAAACCGGAGCAAACGGAGAAAGTTAAGCGGTCCCGCACCAAGGCGCACGGTTGACGGCTCCGAAAACCGGAAACTGGTCTCCAAACGGGAACAGTGGTCTACGACCACGAAAAGTAGCCTATGGCCACTGAGAGATGGTCTACGAGACCTCTCCCTCCTTTCGGGAAGAGAAAACAGAACCTGGTTCGCAAACCGAGGCAAAGCACAAAAGAGTCCCGAAGTCCGGAGACAAGGCTCTCAGCTGAGACTTCGTAACCTCAGAACGAACACAACATGCGCAATCACCGAGCGCTCAATCGATGACGTCTGAGTCTTAAGGTCGGTCAAAAATGGGGTGTCTACAGTATGCCAGTAGGGCATTTATTTTGTTGATCATTAAGTTGGTATCACATGATATAGATTGAAGGTAGAACCTATGAATGGATATCGCATGTGTTACCTTTTGTATATCAACCCTGATTAATGAAAGTATCTTGTTTCAACTTTATTTCCTCTTATGAGACGGGTTTATTCTAATTATTTTGGGGTGTTACAAGCTTGGAATGCCTAGTAAATGTACACACACCCCGAGCATTTTTTTTCAATCCAATACACAATCACAATAATAACAAACAAGTAATGAAGCATGACATTCAAGTAAACAAGCAAAGGGTACAAAGTTAGATGTTAGTAATCTAGAAATCTCCCAAAGAGATTTTATCCTCTCAACCACAAGAATTGGACTCGGATTATTTTGTATGCCCCACTTTTGTTGCTTACAAACCTTACTCCGTGATGCCTACAACAGTTACATACTACACAGCGCCAACTGATGACCACAAAAGAGATGGAAAAAATAAGGACTACCGTCGGACTACCCACCTGCCACCACCACCCACCACCCGTCGGACTACCGTCGGACTTCTGTTCTAATGGAGAAAAATTTCGAATTCTGAACAAGTAGTTTTCGAGTTTTAGTTACAGGCGGTGAAAATTGTAAAATTTTGCAGTTTCAAATTTTTTTTTGGTGCTGGAATGAATCATGGTTTAAAACTGTAAAATTTTGCAGTTTTATAACATTCTTTAGAACTGTAAAATTTTACAGTTTCATAACATGTTTTTTAATTTTTTTTTTCCGGCAATATTCTAGACATTCCGGTGAGTCTCCGGCGACCGTTAAACGGAAGTCCGACGGTAGTAAGATGTGAACAGTGTCTGTAAATTTAAAAAAAAAAAAGGATTTTTTGATAACAATTAAAAATGTGTTGGACTAATTGGTACAAGTATTTTGTTTTGGGATTAGCTGGGTTTTGAACTTGTTACATGGAACTTATCAGTAAGTTCCCCTTTTTTTTTTTTTTTTTGAGTTTGTTTTTTGATAATCCGAATTATTCATATTATAAAATTTTTCGAGTATATTATCAATGCAAAAATTAAGTTAAGTGTTTTGTAAAAGTAAAATCTTGTGTGAATAAAATTTAAATAGGTAAAATTAGTAAGACTCAACGTATTTTTTTTTCAAATCTCAAGAAATGTTAATATAATTTATTCTAAAATGAATATTGCTTTTTTTTTAATTATAAAAATAGAAAAATTGATATATGTTTTTGGTTAAACTGTTTCAAAACAAACTATTTAAGGAAAAGTTTTCTTAAACATCATATCTTAAGAAAATACTTATAAATCATTTCTAAATTTCTAAGCAATGTTTTCATACAAACATAAAAATAATATGAAAATGAAGAGTACGGTTATTTATTTATTTTCTATAGTAAAGTTGACTCATTATGGAATTAATTTGGACATGCTTTAGTGATTTAAATAATTCATCTCATATAATCAATTGAGAAAACTATTCATGTAACAAATTAAATTGATCAAATATTACTTGTCATATCATAAATCATTTTTGTTTCTATACAACATACATTTTTTAAGGATATGTTATATATGTGATTTGATCATATGTTTATTTATCTTTGATCAATCTAATTTTGTACATATATATTATTTTTAATTTGTCATATGAGATGAATGGCTCAAACCATTAAGATTGGTATAAATTAGTTTCACAATGCCCCAACTCTACTTTGAAAGTTGAGGTTTTAATTTTAACAAGTTTGAACTTGAAAATAATTTATTTGTTTCAAAATATAAAAAATCTATACTATATATTAAGTAAAATGGGGTTTTTAACCCCAAGGCCTGTGGGAGCTTCAATATGCCAATCTAAATTTTTTATTTAAAAAAAAACTCCGCATTTATTGATTTGGTCAAAATTCTCTAATCAACATTTATTAACTTTTTTCAATCTATATGTCTTTCCACATGCCTGCATTTATTGATTTGGTCAAAATCTCCTCGTACAAATAATTATAGATACAATCCATGTATAGTTACTGCAGTACCCTTTTTAACTTCTCCCATACACTATGATTAGTGATAAGATTGGTAAATTATTTTTATAAAAAATCTTTAAAAACATAATTTATATATTAAAAAAAATTTAAAATAAATATAAATATCTATAATTATTCCGTACATAGCACGAGTGATAGGCTAGTAAATCAAAAACAAAAAGGAAAGTTTTGAGGACAATACCAAATAGGTACTTCATTCTCAGTTTTTTTTGGAAGGGGTGCAAAAAATGAAAAAAACATAATTATGAGGATAGTTTCCTCAACAATGAGGGGACATTAATGTAATTACCTACAGTGGAAAAGAAGACATTT
This sequence comes from Camellia japonica, assembly GCA_030407325.1. NCBI lineage: Eukaryota > Viridiplantae > Streptophyta > Magnoliopsida > Ericales > Theaceae > Camellia > Camellia japonica. The sequence continues at coordinate 131,514,284 of JAPPVO010000024.1, forward strand.
TTCAAGCGGGAGAGAGAGCGACGTTCGCGTGCCTATATATACCACGTTATTTTGGGAAGTATATTAAAAATTAATTTTTTTTGATTTAAATTTTTTTTTTGATAAAATACGTAAAAAAATAAAGAAACGATACGACTTAAAAGAGATTAAAAACTAAAAAGTTACTTTAAATCTCTTTGCGAAGAGAGGCCATGTTTGAATATGGGTAAGTTATATTGACACTCTTTGAAATTTTTGTTTAAGATAGATTCCTTCATGTTTGAAAAATTACATTTTTCTGTTTATAATTTCATTATAAATTATCCTTGGATTGCTGATGTTATATCCTAAATTTTTTTAAATAACCATTTTGCTCTTTTTTTTACCATTTATTTTTTTTTATCATCATGATTATATTTTACAATTTTCCATCATTACATTCTACCTGAATATATTTTATAGAGTGATGATATATAAACATAAATTTTATATAAAATTTTTAAACACAATGATATACCTTAATGGTGACATTTCATTTTAAAACGAAACATTCATAAACATGATTTATGTTTACAACAACATCACTATCACAATATTTTTATGATATTTTTTGTATAAATTTTTATATATGAATAGAATTTTTCATTTTTATTTCCACTATTATTTTTCTTCCTCGTCTATTTACGCACATTTATTACAATATTACAAAACACTGTCATTCACATTTATTACAGTATTACTGAATTTTTATATTTTTTTTGTATTCGGTGAATTAAAAAAAATATAAAATATTATATTTCTTAAGTATATCTAAAAAATAAAAAATTACTTAAAATATTAAAAAAATTCAATAAAAATAATTTTTTTTTTAATTTTTTGTATGAATTGAACCAAAAACGGTGATTGTTATTTCTTTTAAAATGATATGAAAAAAATATCAATATTGTTTTATTATTTTATATGTATAAAGATTAAAGATATTAATTTGATAAAGAAGTAAGTGTAATTTTTTTTGTAAGAATATGTATTAATAAAAAATGTTGTTTAATTTGATAAGGAAGTAAAAGTGTAATTTTTCGTAATAATAAGTATTAAACAAAAATACCGGGTGTTAGTGTAATTTACCCTTTGAATATTCCTCAGTCTATCTGAACCCCATAAAAAAAAGAATATTCCTAAATTTCTCTCTCTCTCTCTCTCTCTCTCTCTCGCTCTGGTCTTCTTCTACTACTACTAACTACTCATATATGATATACACACCCATAAATTCTGTCTCATATTCAGAGTGGAGAGGAATTGCAGAGAATTCTAGGGTTTCTTTCAATCCCATGAATCTGAACTGCAAAGTAAGCCCTCTTCACAAATCAATTTTCGCTTTAATTTCTGATATCTCTGATTTTTTCAATGAGATTTAGATATAAACCTATCATGCTAATCATTTGTAGATTTACTTTGTTTCCATTCCATGCACCAAACAAAAAGTCTCAAATTGAGTTTGAGTTGTTCGCTGTTTGGTACTTATTAAGGATTTGATATTCTCGTTTCTTTCCTTATAGTTTTCCTAGCAACCAAACGTTGGTTTTGTTAATTAATTATTTTATCTAGTTATTTTTAGATGATGAGGCTTAATTATGTGTTTAGGGCATGTAGTCTATTTGAACATTTACATGTACATAATTCTGCATGAAGAGATCTGCAGCTTAGTAATCCAGGGCGTGTTCTTGAGACATGCTTATCACTTTTGCCAAAAAATCAAATTATCATTGTTGCCATTATTATCTTTAGAGTACACATGGCACTCTCCTAGGAGAGTGTGGAGTAACATGGAGCGTAAAGTGGAGCATATGGAAGACATGGAGGAACACATGGCAAGACAAGACAAGAATGAAGATGAAAAGAGTGGGTAGATTTATTAGGTGGCTATGTGGGTTGTTTTTGTATTTTCTTACAACTTTTTGCCCATAAATGGCCTCATATGGCTATATTGTAAAGTCACCAACACAAATCAAAGACAAATTGATTTCTCTTTCGTGTCATCTTTTTTCTATCATAGGATTAGATATAACTTAGATTTATTTTTTGCATTTCCTTTACCACATATTCATTTCGAAGCAATAGGAATAGAGGTAATTTAATGGGAACTTTGATTGTTCACTCAATCATCTTCTCCATCTCCTTATCTTCTTTTTCTATTTATTTTTTTTTCTACATTTGGCAATTGTTGAAGTCCTTTTTGTTGAGGCAAAAGAACCGTCAACACATTTGCTTGATTATTGGCTTGAAATTTAATTTGTAAGGATTTTCGTGGCATGGCATGGCATGTCATGTCATGTCAGACACATAAACGACACGACACTCATCACACTTTTCTATATGTGCGTCGCTTAAACATACATGAAACACATTATAAGTTTAAATAAAAGAACTTGAAATTTAATGATAAAAGAAAAATAATATAAATTTATACTTACTATACTCTGTTAAACTTTAGAAATTAGTGTTATATTGTATTTTGTTATTATCTTCGAATTAAATGTTCTTTTTCACAAATTTATTTATGACATTTAATAAATATATAAAACTATATATGACATGTAATGTTTCCCATATGTCGTGTCCAATATTTTTTGGAAATTATTGTGTTAGTGTCATGTTTGTGTGTGTCACGTGTCCATGCAGTGCTTCTTAATGTACCTAATTACAAGTATTCATAATGTTTTTAAATTAAAATTTTATTTAAAAATGTTTGTAATCCAATATTTAATATGAAAAATTCAACTCATTAACTTAATTCAAACTTATGTCAAATAAATTTAATAAAATTAAATGGTTAGTATTTTATAATGGAATGTCTTCAAATTATATTTTGGGTTAAATTATTTTAATACAACGGTTAATTTTTTATTTATAAAAAGAATTAATTTAAAAAAAAAATTATGTATGAAAAATACATGATATGACACTTTTTAAAAATTTGGCACGATGACGATGAATATGACATTGCTGAAGTGTTTTTTGTGTCCATTGTGCCAAATCTTAGCAATAGCACGATTAAATAATAACTGCTGGATTTGATCTTGACTAAGCCATAGGCATTCAAGAGCTTATTGCAAGAGATGACAAAATTAGTAACCTTATGCATACAATTTTTTTTGTTTATGTTTACAAAATTTTAAAACCTGTGAACAAAAACTCGTTTGATTATAATTTTTATTTTCAAAAAATTGTAAATAGTTTACAAAATTCACTAAATTCTTCAAGCCAAATAAATTTTCATTCCTTTGTCTCTTTCCCCATCTCCGGCCAATACCACCTTCAGCCACTACCTCTGCTCATTGGCAACCACTTTTGGCCACCACCTCCTGCTAGCAACCACCTCCGGCCAACCCCCCCTCTTACTCATGTGTGTATCAAATATGCTTTTTTGTTTTTGCTTTTTGTTTTTACCAAAAATAAATATAATTTTTTTTAATGTTTTTTGTAAATAAAAAATAATAAATTGTAAACGTTAACAAATGGCACATTAGCATCAGTTGTGAGATGATTGCCTATCCATGTTTCAAGTCATGTAACTGTTTTAAAGTCTTCTTTAGAATCTAGATGAGTAAATCCAAATCTGTTTATGAGAGTTGGTGAGATGAATGCATTTTTCTTGAATAGTTCCTACTTCCAACAAGGGGAACTTAATGTTTCATAGCATGTAATCATTTAAAATCTTCTTGAGATGACAAAAGTCGAACTCTTTTAGCATCATTTAAGAGATGGCTGTCAATTTTTTTTTTTTTTTAATGATTCCATTCAAGATGATAGATCATACATTGAAATGCAATGTAGAATGTTGATGGGGTCAGTGATATTCATGGGACATCCAAATGGTCTTTCTGTACAAGGAATAGGGGTGTCTTTTTGGCCTTCACTTTTAGCTTTCCCCAGTTAACTTAAATAATTTTAGTAGTAGGAATGCCTTTTGTTTCCTTCGCTAAATCACAAAATCAAACCTGGACAAATGATTTTAGAAATTCCTTACAGTTCCATAATTCCGTTATGATGTTTAGAGAATTATATACATGAATTCCGTTTGTTCTTGTTAATCTAATAAAGCGTCTTCTGTATTGCAGTTGCTATTTCTGTATTTAATATAAATATGTATAAATGAATGGTTTCCATCTAATTACCTAAGCTGACTTAAATTATCTTTTTTTGTACAGCTACACAAAATATGCACCAAAGATCAGAAAGCTCAAATCAACTAAAATCCGATGCAGAAAACAGTAGACTATATACAATCAGTTCCCAAGCCTGGTGCGCTGGCACTGGCAACAATGCTATCTCACAGGATAGTTTAGAGGAAAGTACATTGAATTTATCTTCACTACAGAAGCCAAGTGATTCTCTAGGGACCAAAGCTATTGAAACACAAGCTAATGGTGGACATGATATAGGAGATAGCACAAACAAAGAAATGCACACTACCATGTTGCAACAATCAGGTACATAAAATTATCTTTTAAAATTTTCCTGTGGAAATGCTTCCTGGTAAGGGCTGTGCCATGAGACTTAGAAACAAAAGATGTCTGCTATGCTGCTGTAGTTTGTATTTCCCATTTGCTTTTAAGCCTTTATCTTTTGTCCAAAATAAATTATAGGGTGAAAGGTAGATTATTATGGATCCCTGGGCTTTAATGGAAATCATATTTTTACCGTGCACCTTCTTGTAAATTGGTTTAGTGTTCAGAAAAATTTTGTGCAAGTAGGTTTCTACTTGGGTTGACAACTCTCAACATTGAGCACTGTTATACCCATGTATTTATGGTGAAAACAACTCACTGCAAGTTTAATTGACAATGTTTATTGTATTTGTTGAAAAACTGCCTCATCTGTTCTGTCTCTACTATATATTGCATTGTAGGAAGCAGAACCACAAAGGCAGCTATATTGTTGTTGTTATATGTTTTTTAGTCACATGTCTATGGTGTGCTTCTGGTTCTGTTTCTACTGATGATCTATTTTTTAGTTTGTTTTGAACCTATCATGCTTTCTGTTCTCAGTTATTCTTGCTGGATCTCTGTTTGTTATTCGTTAGTAATGCTTCCAAAGGACATTTTAATTTTTCTTTTCTATTTTTATCATTTACACATTGTCTACCCTGTATTATATTAACACATTTTGTATCTGAAATTGCCAAAACATTGTACATGCTTTGAAGGTATGATAATTGCCTTTTCGACCTGCAAAGTTATAAATATATTTATAAGAAGAGGATATATGTATGTTTGTCACATTAGATGGTCCTGATGATATATTATCTTTATGGTCAGATGAAAATTGTAAAGACGAACAGCTGCACATCACATCTGTAAAGCCTCCAACAATGGGTGAATACCTCACCCCACCTCAACTGGAACTCGTTGGCCACTCAATTGTACTCTCTCTCTTTCTCTCTCTCTCTCATAAACACAAAAACAGTTGAATACAGTTGTTTCAATGTTGTATATGTAAAGATATGGTCATGTTAACTTCATGAACTTAGTTTATTGTTTGAGATTATAAATACGGTTTTTATAGCCCTATTCAGAGGACAATGTTGTCTAAATTTTATTTTAATTTTTTCCCCTTTTTATGCAGGCATGCACATCGTATCCATGTTCAGATCCATATTATGCGGGAATAATGCCTGCTTATGGCCCTCAAGCTTTGGTAAGCTGTCTCTAGCCCCTTCTATGGATGTTGAGTTTTAATGCTAGGCTTGATCTGCATTTGGGTGATTCGCTGTTTGGAAATTTATGGGATATAAAATTGATGAATAAGATGAGCCCTTCAATTGACAAATGTTCTTGTTTTTATTTTCTGATGAGAAACTACCCTGTTTGTTGTAAACTACCCCATTTATGAAGTTCTCACTTACTTTTTTTTTTTTTTGATCAACAACAAAAGATTTTATTAATAAATCAAAAAGGGGGCATGCATGAGGCATCCTCATATAGAAGGAAAATGAAAATATAGAGTGCAGAATCCTAACAATATTATCACAAACAAAAATCTACTAATCACACACCGACAACCAATCTCTAGCTAACAAAAAGACTAGAACCCCCTTAAAGAGCGAACTCTCCGAAGCTTAAAAGGAATTTAAGTAGCAAACTTTATCCCGCAATCAGTCCACTTCCTGAATTTATCTTCAAACAACCTTGTATTTCTTTCCAACCATAGAACTCAGAAAGTTGCAAAGACCATAACATTTTGGCTCTCTTCGAGTCTCCAAATGTGCGAAAATCAACGAGGAGCATATGCTATGCGCAGTCCCTTTTGGTGCTACCCACATAACATTTCCGATAAGGAACAATCTGTGCCATAAATTCAAAGCAAAAGGGCGATGGAGAAATAAGTGATCAACTTTTTTCCCATTTTTACGACACATAATGCACCATTGAGGATTTAGAAAACGATTAAGTCTTCATCTCTGCAATGTATCATCTGTCAAGATGCCTCCATGAACCAAGGCCCACATGAACACCTTCACCTTTAGTGGAGCACAAGCCTTCCAAATTCTTTTGCAAAAAGGAAATTGAGGAAGTTCAGTATTATCAATGATGTTATCAAAAAAAAGACTTACAGGAAAATATCCCAGAAGAATGAAGAGCCCACACCTTATCCTCCAAAAGAGGAACCAAAGAAAAATGATCAATCTTGGATAACAAAGTGGTCAACTGTGTAGCCTCCCTATCATTAAGGTTCCTTGAAAAATCAAAATTCCAAGAAATTGGAGCCAAAAGTGAACAAGCCATGGAAGCAATCGAGGAATTATGAGACCTAGCCACTCTATAAAGATGTGAAAAATCAAAAGCAAAAGAAGATTGACCCAGCCAAACATCCTCCTAGAACCAAACAAGTTCCCCATTGCGCACTCTCATAGAAAAGATAACGATACTAACATGTGTACTGAGAAATAGATTTCCAAGGAGCACGACTGTTACCCCTCAAAACCACCTGTGAATCCCTACCATTGTCTTGATTCCCATTTTGCTTCTAATAACCGCATGCCAAAGTGAATCACTCTCTAGTGAAAATCTCCGTAACTATTTGCCAAGAAGTGCCATGTTTCTAATCACCATATTACCAATAGCCAAACTCCCTTTCTCCTTAGGTAACGAGACTAAATTCCACTTCACTAAGTGATCCCTCTCCCCTCATCCTTACCCTTCCAAAAGAAAATCCCTCATCAACTTTTTTATTAACCTTGCCACCTTAATCGGAATCTTGAACAAAGATAAGAAATAAATGGGAATACCACTCAAAACAATCAAACCAAAGTGTATCTACTCGTCCATGACAATAAAGTCTTACTTCACCCTTCCAATCTCTTACCTATCATTTTGATAACTGGATTCCGAAAAGTTTCACGTCTAGGATTACCCCTAATGGAAGCCCCAAATACTTGGACGGAAGTGACTCGATTCCACAACCTAAAAGTGTTGCCCTGCTCTGAAGCTGGTCGTGCTACATATTAATGCTCACCACGCTACATTTCTCCAAATTAATCGTAAGCCCTGAGATTCCTTCCAAAAGTCTCAAAATCGTGTACAGATTAACTACTTGACCCTCATCCCCTGAAGTGAAAAATATGATATCATCCGCATATTGTAAGTGTGTCGGACTAACTCTATCCCTTCCCACGTCCAGCCCTGTATAAAGACCTAGATCCCTAGCTCTATAAACTGTCCTTCCCAAAATGTCGGCCACCAAAATAAAAAGCAAAGGGGATAACGAATTCCCCTGCCGTAACGCCTGCAAAGCCCTGAAGCATTCCCCTGTTTACCACTAACTAACACTGACATGTTGCAAGTCGGCAAACATCCCCTTATCCAAGATCTTCACCGCTCACCATAACCCTTTTTATCCATTACAAAATCCAAAAATTGCCAATCCACATGGTCAAATGCTTTTTCGAAATCTACCTTAAAAATAAGTCCCTCTTTCCCTAGATTCCTATACTTCTATACTACTTTATTTGCCACTAAGGCTACATCTAAGATTTGTTTACCTTTTACAGAAGCCCCTTGCACCTTAGACACAGTCAGAACTCCTTAGTCGCTTTGATAAAATCTTCCCTAAAATCTTGTAAAGTGATGTGACCAAACTTATAGGCCTAAAATCTCCAATTTTGACGGCACTCACTTTCTTAGGGATTAAAGAAATAAATGTGGCTTTTGTGCCCAAGTTAACAACTCCCAACTCATGAAATTCCAAAAAAACTCTCCCTAAATCCCCTTTCACCACCTCTCAGCAATCTTAAAAAAAAGCCATGGAAAAGCCATCCGGGACTGGAGTTTTGTCTCTTTCACAATCAAAGACTGCCTCCCTAATTTCCATCTCATCAAATGGCCTTCCAAGCCACATTGCAATTGCCTAATCAATGGTTTCCCACTCGAGTCCTACAAGCCCTGGTCTATTCATCTCCTCCTCGAATAAAGCTTAGAATAAAAATCATAAATTCCATTGATAATCTGATCCTCCCTCTCCTCAACTACCCCTGGGCTCACTTCTAATCTTTTGATAAACTTCTTTTTTCTTTTCTCGTCTGCAACCCTGTGAAAATTTTTTAAGTTGACATTCCCTTCCTTCAACCAATTGACCTTTGCCTTTTGAGCGCAAGAAATTTGCTCATTTAAAACCAGATCTTCCAATTTCAACCTCAATTCTGATCTTTCTCTTCTTAATGCTTCATCTAAACTCCCCTACGACTCTAAGGCATCTATTTCTTTGATTCTACGCATCACCTCCTTCTTTGAAATCTCTAGATTCTTGAAAACCTCTCTATTCTTGCACTTCACATTCTCTATAACCATCTTCAATTTTCTCATAAATTTAATACTTTTCCATACATGACAACTAGCATTGGCCCACAATTCCTCAAAATTTTGTTTAAAAGATGGATTCTCTAGCCATATGTTCTCGAATCTAAAAGGCATTGGTCCCCATTTTAATGGGCAACCCTCAATCACTAAGGGACAATGATCTGAAATTAATCTAGGTAGCGACTCCTGTCTTAAATTGGGAAAAACCCCTTCCCACCCCAAGGAAAATAAAAATCTATCCAGTCTACTACACACCAAATTCTCTTGAAGATTAGACCATGTGAATCTCGCATTACACAAAGGAGGATCCACTAACTCACATTCTCTTATAAACAGATCAAAATCCCTCATACCCTTGTTAATTCTATTCCCATTGAGCTTTTCTGAGATTTTCCTGACCACATTAAAGTCTTCCCCTAAACACCACATTGGGGAACACAACCCAAATAACCCATATAACTCCTCCCAAAATTCCTTTCTCCTCGAAGGCCTCTTAGGTCCATAAACCCCAGTCAACCACCACTCCGAATTGTCAAGATTCCTAAACCTAACAGAAAGTGAAAACTCCCCCACTATAGTTTCACACTCTGAGACAACTCTCTCATCCCACATAACCAAAATGCCTCCTGATCTACCAACTGAAGGCATGCAAGCCCAGCCCCTATGTCTAACCCCCCAAATACTTTTCATGAACCACCTATCACACACTTCTACTTTAGTTTCCTAAAAAACCATAATGTCCAGTTGATGACACCTCAGAGAATCCTTAATAACGCCCCTCTTTTTCTGAGAACCCAACCCCCTCACATTCCAACTAATGATCTTCATTGGAAAACATTCTCACCCCTAACCTCCTCTCTCCTTCTCTCGTAATTAACTGAACATGATAAGTTCCTTAGCTCCCTAGCCCCCTTCTTACTGCTCTCTCTTTCCTTTCCACCAGCTTTCCCCCTCGTGGTCTTATTATTCTACTAAATGTCCCAAAAGTCCCCTTAATTCCCACTAGTGACAACCCCGTAACCTGAAGAAGCTGCATAAAGTGAGGCACCTCCTTCTCCTCAATGGGGCAAGTCTCATATTTGCTCAACTCCTTCAACCATCTTTCCGTTTCCTCCTCCCCTACCCCAAAAACATGTCCTCTCTTGTCAATATGATTATCCGAGACCCCATCCTGATTGTCATTCACCTGATTTTGAGAAATATTAGCTTGTAAGGACTCAGACACAATGGCACTCATTCACAATGGCCCACGGAGTTCCAAAGGCAGCCCCTTGGTCAGTAATACCTAATGATGATACCTCAAGAGCAGAACACAAAGATCTGGAAAAAGTTTTCACGTACTTCAATTTTTCATTTTGTTTATTTTGCATATTATTCATTATGGCTGCTCGTTGATTTCACACTTGTCAAACAATTTTGTTTCTTGTTAAAAATATTAGGAAAAAGGTCCTTCAAAGGTGGCTTCCTAGCTTGGTAGCTTTTTGAAAATGTATTCATGATTTTGAGGCTTCCTAAGTGGAAGAGATTGAAAAAGATAGACAACTACACAAGTCAACTTGTGTTGAAGTAAATGAGTATGTTCAGCACCATCATATTCTATATTCCTGTTTTCCCCAAGATGGCTACAAGGGAGTTGGGAAGGTTATTTGTTGTTGTCGTTTTGAAGATCCTGCCTTCAATGGCTATGAAAATTCATGTAGTTGAGTGATAAAGTTTAAATTAGCAAACAGAAGACATGAATTGGTTAAGCTTAAAAACACCTCAGTAAAAGATAAGGGAGAAACTGATAAATTGGATTAAACTGGGCTGCAAAATATTTTATTGAAGTAGTGTAAAATATTACACATACTAATAAGACTATTTGATTTTGTTGTGTTTTATTTGGGTTGTTTTATCAATCACTGGATATGTAATTTCTATATTTTTTTTAGAAAAAAGGTAAATATTCTTTGTTCTGGAATTGTGTAAAGTGAACTGTTCCCTGTATGACCGTAAACTATCGAGATGCCTTTGCAGTGGCTTTAAATATATTTCATGCATCATTCAATCTTTCAGTCTATAATAGCTATATTTCATATTAGAATGTACTTTGGAACAATATGTGCTGTTTAACATTATTGGAAATTGTTTTAGGTACATTCTAATGCACTTGGAGTGCATCATGCTAGAATGGCTTTGCCCCTTGAAGTGACAGAGGAACCTGTGTATGTGAATGCTAAACAGTACAATGGAATTCTGAGGCGAAGACAATCGCGTGCAAAGGCTGAGTTGGAAAAGAAACGAATAAAATCTAGAAAGGTGAGTTGTATGTATGCACAGGTGCTTGCACAATGAACATGTTTGTGCACTATGCTTGTCAGTATTTGCTCATTTGCTTGAATCTCATGCACATGCTTTATCATTTCATTATGTTTGGTTTTGTGGTTCCTAAGTACTTGTTGCATTTTTTTGGGTTTTGTGGCAAGCATGAGAACACTAGATTGTTGCTTAAAATGGTTGGTATAACTCATTTTCTCCCTTAAAAACAGAAATAATTGATTTGCATATGTTAGAAAGTTGGCTATTAAAATATTTTAGAATGTGCCCGTTTGAATGTTTGCGCCTGTTTTTGTGCTTGGCCATAATGAGTCGATCTTTTTGTTAGTGCTTTAATGAACCTAGTCTCTGGAGGATAAGAATGGTTGTTAAGGGGCTTGACAGAATTTGCAGTAACTGTTTCTGTGAGTGTTTTTGACTTGAATAGATCAAAATTTTAGCCACCCACATTGTGTGAATAATGCTTGTAGAAATGAATCGATAGTTGCATGATTAATTGAATATTAAGGAGAAAAGAAATGTGGTGTTCTAATGGGAAAAAATGACCTTTTTTTAGGACCTGAAATTACTACTTGAGGAACATGTAAATATGCTTGTAATGTTTTAATTTAGTTACTATGGGTGACCACCTATGAAGCACGGGTATGAGTATAGGCACTGGTACTGGTACAATACGGGGTACATCAATACGGTAAAATCCAAAAAAAGTGAGGTACGGATACGGCTTGGTACGTTTGTAAAAAAATATTTATTTTTAATTTAGAGTAATGCAAAAAGTGATTAAATGGTTTAATTTGTTAAGATCCAACCTACAATTAGGGTGTGTTTGATTGGACGGATTGGATAAGCGGGGATTAGAATCTATCGGATTTGAATCTGGGACTGTGAATCCCTCGAACTATTTGGTTGGATTGGGTATGTATCCTGTGTTTGTTTTTTTCATGGGATTAGATGTCTAGAAAGGACTATTTTTAGTGAATTCAATGTTGGTTGGACGGACTGGATAGGATAAATAAACAAAAGACTATTTTACCTTTTTTCAATTGTTTACTAAGTAATAGCAATATTACACATATCTTTGATATTTTAATTATTTTTAGCTAGATTAAATAAAAATTTATTTCATTTTATTTTTTACACAATTAAATAAATTTATTTTTTAAAAATAAAATAAATAAAATATCAATAAAAATATGTTATTTTCTATGAAGCACGGACACGGACACGCGATACGACACAGACACGCGGACACGCAAATTTTCAAAAAATAAGGGACATGACACGCTGGGGACACGTTTAATATATATAATTAATTTTATTTATTATATGTCATAAAATTATAAAAAAATTATTCAAAGATAATAAAAAATACAAAATAATACTATTAAAATTATAACAGAGGCATTTTTTTTTTACTTATCACAAAAAAAAATTATAACAGAGGCACATAGAGAGAAGAAAATATAAAATGAAATTAGAAAAAAAAAAATAGAAGAGAGAGAGACTCCCACTCACTGACCATATGAAAGAAAAAGAAAAAGAAAAAGAAAAAAAAGAAGATCAGAGACAATGAGAGAGAGAGAGAGAGAGAGACAACATCAAAGAAGAAGAAGATCGAAGAACGAAGAAGAAGAAGCGAATGTGTACCTCAGCTAATAGCCGACGAGCAATGACGACGAACGATCAGGTCTGCTATCTCTCTCTTCTGTTCTTCTGTTCTCTTCTCTCTCTTTTTGCTCTGTTCTACCTCCATTTAGGGCACATATTGTTTTGTTTCTATTTTTTTACAAATTGACCCACAGAAGTTCCATAAACTGTGAAATTGACCCTGAACGTGTCCCCGAAGGTGTCCAAACGTGTCTGGAACGTGTCCGGCTGCAAAAAAAATAAAAAAAATTTGGGACACTCTTAGCTACATATCGGACACGTGTCCACCGTGTGTGACACGTGTCCGTGTCTGACATGTGTCCGACACTGGTATAGAGCCCTTGGAGAGGTGTCTGTGCTTCATAGGTTATTTTTTTAATTAAAATTTTAAATAAAATTGTTTTTATAAATAATAATAATTAAACAATGAAATTAAATAAAACATCTATTAAATTTAAATAATGAAGTTAAATAAAATATAAACAAAATTTTAAAATAAAATATCAATAAAATATCTATAAAAAATTATTTTTAAAAAATTAAATAAATAAAACATCAATAAAAAGTTAAATAAAATTATTTTATTTTTAAATTTGAGACATTTAAATTTTATTGAATTTCATTGAATATAATATATAATTAAATAGTAGAGGGTTAAAATGGTCATTTTACCACCTAATCCTAACAGTGGATAGTCCTCCAAAAATTGTCCCACACCCCCCTAGGATACAATAGTCCCCCATATGGGGGATAAGGAGTCCGGCCGAACTCCATGTCCGGCGGACTAAAAAAAAAAAAAACGGTGGATTGGATGCTTCCCCCGGATTACAATCTGCACAGTAAATAGTCCACTCCCTTGTCCCCCAATCAAACATACCCTTAATATTAAATGCCAAAAGTAAAGGTATAAATCAAAATTAAATATCCATATATTAAATAACTTACAAATTATAGCTTAATTTTAAAATCATGCTAAGCATAAAACTAAAAATAAAAAAGAAGTCTAGTGAAAAGAATTTTTATCGCTGTGGTAGAAGAAAATATTGTTTCAACTTAGGTACAGTGCAGTTTGGATATGTACTAGGTACGTCTGGGTACGCCAAAAATTAAGAAGAAAAAATTTGGATACGTGTTTTATATATCCGGTTCGTATGCAGAAGTACCATATGTCGATAAGTACCCGGTACGGGTACAACATGTTTTTCGAAGTACCCTTGCTTCATAGGCGAACACATAGGGTAATCTTGAATGCCATTGGCACTTTTTTTATTTATAAAACTAATGAAGTATATTTGAGTGTTTTTCCAATATAGTGTTTTAAAGATAATGTTTGGTTACTACTGCATGTTTAACAGCCTTATCTTCACGAATCACGTCATATGCATGCCATGAGACGGCCTAGAGGTTCTGGTGGCCGTTTTCTCAACACGAAGAAGCTCGATAGCGCTTCTCTTAATGTCACTTCTGACAAGGGCACTGATTCTGGCTCAGTTACCTCTGCAAAGTGCAGCAGTTCATTGGGTTCTAAATCAACACCCTCTAATCCTTCTGGAAATGATGGTTCCTCCACTAGTCACAAAGAAGTGAAGGAATCCTCAGTGCAGGACATGAATAGTGCACAGACATTCTCCAATTGCAACACGAATGTCAACAGTTGCTATCCATATCAGCAGGGCTTCCAAATGTCAGCATTTTACTCGTTTCAACATGAAAGGATTGATGGAGAAGACTGCTCTGGGCAGCAGCACCAGTATGCTAGGATTGTTGGGAGCCAGACCCCACACCGGGACGTAACCATCAAATGAATTATCTGTGCAGAAGGGTGAACCATCTTTCGGTCATTTGCTTTAATAGTTTATGAATGGTTCTAGCATTCATGTGACCTTGAGGTTATGCAGGTGGATTATTCTGAAACTATAGCCTGTTTCTGAAACTTTCAAGTGTCAAATTAGGTCATGTTTTGTGTATATTCCGAAGCTAGGTCTTCTTGTTAGTACTGCTCCAGGCCACAGGTTGGGTGAAGCTGGAGGTACTGTTCCAACCTGTTGCTGTGGTGTGTTGGCAATTCATTCTTGGCTGTTATGTTGGTTCAGTTTTTATATGGGAGGTGAGGAGGGTGAATTGGGGACCCCTTTGGCATTTTCGTTGTGCCTTTGACTCTTAAACCTTTTCCATATACAGGGTGAGTAGGCAATATGTAAAGTGATGATGACTATAGAAGACATGTACATTAATCTTTCCGTTCCTTCTCAAACACTTGCAATGAGTTTTGGAGATCTTGACATCTAATATTGTCCAGGTATGTGAAAATAATGTTTGTTCTTGATAGAATATTTGACTTTTGATTGTCATTTTTGGGGGTTTTAACACTAGTGCACTTCATCAGTCTTTCTATTTTTTTTTTCCATGTTTTTTTAGGACATTAATCTTTTCTAGTTGTTTAATTACCTAAAGTACAGCTGTTGTCTTGGTCCTTGATGCTGCCCCAAATCCTCCAGGTTAAATGATCAATCTTGAAATTACACCTTTACAATGGGTCTGATCTGAGTTGAATAGAGGAGATCTATCCCAAGTGATGCTTACTGGTGAGCTTGTTATGTAAAAGTTGCATGATGGGAGCAAGGCTCACATGAGAATATTTCGAGTGGTTTTTATGGAATTCTAACTGGAGCAATAATAATGTATACATTGGGTGGTCAGCTTTTTTGTTCATCTCCAATTGTGCTTTAGATTGTTATAGGACAAATAGTGATGAAAGTGGGGTCTAATTGATCTATTTATTTTTGGCAAAAAGGGAAATTCATTGATAGAAATAAAGACAACAAGAGTTTAAGCATTCATACAAGGGAAAGATTAGGGCATATACCTTATGCATCATATAATTAAAAAAGAAAATGTCATAATTTTATACTTTCTAAGTCATAATTTAAAAAAAAAAAAATGTCATAACCAAATACCACATGAAGGATAACTAAAAATCGTATGAGTCATAACTTGATATAACTAAAGAAGAAAATTGATTATAATTAAAAAAGAAAATGACATAATTAGGAATGTATATGGTACATCCTTTCAAAGGATGTGGATAGTAGAATTTCCCTTCATTCAAAACCAAACACCCAATAGAAAATTATATATGCAGTAATACAAACAAAAGATGAATATAATAGCTAAGCTTCCATAGCTAAATGCCTCTTCATTCAGTCAAAAGGGAAAGAAGTATTGATTTCCGCATGAATTCTTGAAAAAGCAGCAAAACTGGCCAAATGGAGAGCTTGTGAGATCAACTGGTTACTATCTAGCGAGATTCTACAGATATTAAAAGAGTGAACTAAAATGGAGAAATCAAAAAACATAGGGATTGCCTATGTTACATGGTCTTTGAAATTTTGAGGTACCTATGTTGACATGACATGACATGACATGGGTACTGGTGCGGGATGCAGCCGGGATATGACTCTTTATAAATGGACATGGCTCTAGTTTGCCCTAAATGCAAAAGAAACAAAAGAGAGCAAGGAGAGAACTTGTTACTGGCTTCGATCCTCTGTTCGACGACTTCAACAAGCGTGGCCCCTTCGATCTTTTGTCTCTGGCTTCGACTTCCCCTTCGACGTCGAAGTCGAAGTTGAAGTGCGATCTCGTCTTCCTTACCTGTATTCCTGTTGATCTCTTGTTCTTCTCTCTCTCGATCTCTGTATCTCTCGTGTCTCAATCTCCTCTTCTCTCTCTCTCTCTCTCTCTCTCCATTACTTTTAAAATAATAACTTTATAAAGATAATAATTTTATTTAAAAATATTTTTATATGGTATTTAATTAATTAAATATTATTTAAAATTAACTAGGGCAAATTACACTAACAGTCCTTATAGTTTGGGACTGGTGTCACTTTGGTCATTAACTTTTCAATTGTGACACATTTGACCCTGAATTTTGAATCTTGTTCCAAATAAGGACAATTGAAGATATCATTGTTTAATTTCAAGGGCAAAATCGTTAATTTAATAAAATATAAACTAATTTGACAAAAATAAATGTCAAAAAAATATTTTTAATTTTTAAAAAATTATTTTTTATCCACCAATGATAAAATTATGTAAAATTGATAAAAATTACATAATTAATTTTTAAAAATTAATTTTACATGATCATTATTTAAACACATAATAAAAATTAATTTAGTAAAAAAATAAATAAATGTCTAAAAGATTTATCAATTTTACATAATTTTATTTTTAGTGGGTAGAAATAATTTTTAAAAATTCAAAATATTTGTTTGTCATTTATTTTTGTCAAATTAGTTTATATTTTATCAAATTGACGATTTTACCTTTGAAAAATCTAATGATATCTTCAATTGTCCTTATTTGGAATAAGATTCAAAATTCAGGGTTAAATATGTCACAATTGAAAAGTCAGAGACCAAAGTGACACAAGCCCCAAACTATAGGGACTATTAGTGTAATTCACCCAATTAACTATTTACCGCATTCTCGTACCCGTATCCAAATTTGGATCCATATCTCCGTATCTTCCATTTTCAGTTTTAAGATGTCCGGCCCCTAGAATATGCACTCGCGCCCGAGTTCGTGTAACGGAGGGGACTGCTATGGTTTGTGATTCTTTACTATTCTCCAGTTGTTGAAAGAAAGATCAAGAGTTAGAAATGATATTAAGATGTGCAAAAGAGTGTTCTTGGGCCCATTTGACAGTAGCAATGGCTGCTGCTATGTGAGTGCAAGGCCTTTGAATAATAATTTTCTTGAATAAAAAGTCTACAAGACAGTAACTAAGTTTGAACACAACGCCAATCCCCACTGCTAGGTCATTATTGTTGAAGACAACTCCACAGTGAATGTGAACGACAGCCAAATTGGACTCTTTACAAGTTGCCTTGGTTTCAAAGATGTTAAAGGTTTTTGGTGGTGGTGCAAGAGAGAGTTGAATGCAAGCTTCAACTAAACGTTGGTGAGCAGAGGGAACATGAGCGGATACAGTGAGTGAGTGCATGTGAAAGGGAAGAGTATAGGCTTTGGGCTTGAAGCAAGGTTCAACTAATTTTATCCACAAAAGAAAAAAAGAAAAAAAAAAAAAGGCAAAAACAGAAAAACTAATTTATGGTTTGTTAGTTCGATGAGTGTGGAATTGCAATATGGGAATGGCAAGGGATTATAGTTTGTAGTATACTGTTCCTGCCCCGTATTTTGAACCTTTAGAAATGATGATGCTAACAAAAATTTGAGATAACTTAGAATATCATGGTAATTATTTATAATTAATGAGAGTTAAAAGATATTAGATGAGAAGTAAGAGAGTGAAAATGAATGTTAAGTGTAATACTTTAGTGAGAAAATTTTATGATACCTTTAAAAAAGGGGTACAGTTTGTATCCAGTTAGAGATCAAGACTGAACCGTCTAGTTTGGTCCATGGATCCACTTTTGGGTTCCATTTTGATGATTCGAACCGTTCACATTTTAGGATTCGTCGAATACATTATATTTGTAAAAAATCAAGTCGATTGGATAACGACAATTACATATTCGAATCAGTTTTTTATGCATCGTTTATTTTTTTCATTGTCCATTTTTTTTATATATAAAATTGATTTGAATACATAGTTGTCGTTATCTGATCTACTTGATTTTTACAAGGATAATATACTTGACGAATCCTAAAATGTGAACGGTTCGGATCATTGAAGTGAGGTCCAAAAGTGGGCTCACGGACGAGACTGGACGGTCCAGTCTTGATTTCCAACTGGAGACAAGTTGGACCCTTAAAAGTGTGTTCCATATGCCCCAAGTATGATCTTTGTGGTCTTTGATTATGACCTATTGTGGCATAATGTTAGTTTTTGACTAATTTTAATATTCATGTGATTGTTATTTTGGTTATGACCAAATAGGTCCTTGGTTATGCTTAAAGTAGTATTTAGTTATGATCATTAATTATAACTTGATTATGATTCAGTTATAACGCATTGTGGTTGTAATTTCTTTATGACAAAAATGTCTTTGGTTATGCCTCCAAGGTTGGTTATGATTGATTAAGTTATGACTGGAGGTGATTGATTTGATTTTGTGGTATCAATATCACCAATTAAGTGTCATAACTTGCATATGATATATCCTTTTGAAAAGTGTATTGTAGGATTATTCTATTTTAGTGTTTTAGTCTTATTATGTTAAAAAATATCGTATTTTATAAGAATAAAATTATGGGAAATTTTAATGTAAACTTTTTAAAAGGGTGTATTATATATATCTTTAATTATGTCATTTTTTTTTTTATAGTTATATCTAATTTTTTTTTTAATTATGATATTATTTTAATTATAACTCATGAGTTAGTTATACCTCTTATTGTATTTAGTTATGCTATTTTTTTTTCTTTTTTTAGTTATTTATGACTCAAAAAATAAAAATTATATTATTTTTTCAATTATAAGATACATATGATGCTCATCATTCGAAGGGTTTCGTCATAGTGTTACCTAAAACGTAACCAAAAAAAGAAAAAGAAAATTTCAGCCCCATTTCTCTCGTGTGTCAGTAAGTACATCTCTTTCTTTTCTCTTTCATTTTTGTTGGATGTGTATTTACGGTTAACATACAAATAAATCATCTAACCAAAAAAAAAAAAAAATGTCTTTTAACATTTTACACTTAATTTGGAACTTAACAGCTCCATTGTGGCATGAAAAATGGGAGACAACTTGTTTGCTGATAACAATTGACACTAATTTGTTCCAAGAATCCACCGAACTGTTATGGACTATTGTGAGTTAATTTGGTTAGGCTGTTTGATACAATTTATGGAGCTACTCAAACAAATCCTTTTTTTTGTTATAAGGATAGTTAAAACTTTTTCTACTTTCTAAACTCCTCCAAATCATATTTCTCTTTCATAAAGCACATAAATTTTATTTTCATTTTTTTTGTGGACAATTTGTCTTTCAATATATATTTTCACCACCAGTGTTCTCCCTAGCTCACGATCTCTCCCTTTCTTCGTGTTAATAGAGATCACTGCCAATGTTCTCACCGGCTCTACTATTCTCTCACGATCTCTTCTCTTCCCCTCTCTTTATTCTCTCTTGAAATGGAGATTGTCGACACCATTTATCTTGACCGACTCTATTACCACTTACATTCGTTAGATCTACCACCGTTTTGCCGCCAAGCGTCTCACCATTTTTATCACCTTAAATATGTTATTGGTGACTTCAAAGTTGTCATCGACAATCTCATATCTATCCCAATCTGTTACAATGAACGTAATCATTGACCACCGATTTACCTTCAACATCGATCTATTAAAATATTAAGGTTGTAGGTTTAGATCTATAAAAATCTCACTTTTTGAAAATTCATTTAAATTCAAAGATTTTTTTGTTTTAGTTTTAGTTTTTGTTTTTGTTTTTCTTATGATATGTTTGAATACTGAGGTTGGGATCTTAAACAAATATGCTATTGTAGTATGTTTTGTAGTGAAAGTAGAAAAATTTTACTACCTACCAGAGCGTATGGAAGTAAAATTTTACTATTAACGTTATTAATTCAAGGGGGGATTTCAACATAGTGGAGAGACAGAAAAAAAAATGTGGGGTGCAAGTGATTTTGTAATATGAGGTGCAATTGTGACTTGCACCCCTCCATGTTTTTGTAAATTTTTTTTATCCCACTGAAATTGTAATTTCCCCTTAATTCAATGCTCCAATTAATTGATTGTTTAATATTAAACTAATAATGGTAACAATCATAGTAAGTGTGGTAGTTCGTGATGACAATGGTGAACATTTACTGTTTATATGCTTAAATCAGACAGTAAAATTTTAATCCAAAAATAACAAACAATGATAATTTGACCATTTTGTAGCCGCAAAATTACAATTAAGTACTTTGTGTGGTTATTTTCCTTTAATTCTGCATATTTAGGCGCTTAATTTTTTATTTTCAAAGACAATGCATCAATAAAATTTGGCCTCATTTGGTAAGTGGCTGTTTTAACCTAAAAGTCAAAAAGTTACTAAAAAAATCAAAAAGCCAACAACTTATACTCAAAAGTCAAAGATTCCATTTTCTCTCTATTTTTTGCACATCTTTTCGTAAAAAGTCAAAAAGTCATTCCAAACATACTAGTTTTTTTTACCTCATATTTTAGCCAAAAAGTTACTAAAATAGCTTATTCCCAAACAAGGAGTAAAATAGCCAATGAAATAATAAGCCATTTTCTAGCTCTCAAAATTGCAAGTATGCGCTCTTTTTATTATTTTTCTTCAATTTTGTATTTTTTTAGCCTTTCAATTTGAAATATTCATGTAAAAAGAAAACAAAATTTTACAAAAAATTTATTAGAAAATTTTCTTTTAAGTATGTATATCCTAATTAGTCTATAATATATTCTTGTATTCTAATAAATCCTATTATTTTGGACATTTGATATACTAAATCCTAATTCTCATATTTAAAGTATTTTATGAACAATTTTATCCTTACAAATATTTTTTTACCCTTAGCAATTTGATAATGGGAACATTCATATTAAATAAATTTGGCAATATGAATGTTCATATCATGGAATATTCACACTGGCTCACCCTATTATTATTAGGGATGTTTTGGTAACTATATCATCCATAGAATTTATTAGAATACAAGAAAATAATTTAGACTAAGTGTAGACACTTTATTTTGACCGACCTTAAGATTTGTGTGCTCTTTTCCGAATACCCAATGATGAATGTTGAGATATGCTAATCTTATGAATTCTTCAGTAAGAAGTTTGAACTCAAGCTTTAATTCCAACTTTACACCCGTTTTGACCAAAACATTTTAGACCAAATTAAAACCCTTTTTTCAAAATACGTTTGGTTGTGCTGTTTCAAACATTTCTACAATGTCCCGAGGCTCGTCTTTTCAAACTCAAAACGTTGTCTTTTTCAGTGGATCGAGCGAAGGATACAGCGTAAATGAATGAAAGGGTGAAATCTTCTAAAATACTTATTTCTCCTTTCAAATCAAGCTAGCTTTACCCCATTGATCTAACGTTTTATTTTTCATCTGGCCATACAACTACTCATGGCCGGATGAAAAATGTACTCAATCGGAGAATAATGGTACGACCGGCTGAAATGTCTAGGTATAGAGCATTTTCGGAAATTTTGACTTTTTTTGCGAATTTCTCACAAATATCTTAGATATTTTGACCCCTAAAGTCTATAAATACGCGACCAAACTTCTTTCTCAAGGGTTACAAGATTTTAAAAGGCCAAGAGACTTGTTTTGGAGAGCTTATCACCCTACATCTCCTCAAACTTCTGTTTCTCACATAGCCACCCAAACTCCATTAAAGCTTAATTCCAAGCTTCTTGGTGAGGACTCTAAGCCATATCTAAAGGACCTTGACGGTGCCAAGAAGGAGTTTGACAACCAAGAAGCTCACCCTCTTTTTGGAGGTGAAACTTTTAAACTTTACTCACATTCTCTCTCTCTTTCTTCATCTTTAAGCTCTGAATTTCATTATTAGTTTGTTGTAATCAAGTGATGAGTCTTAATGGATGTGGAGGGAAGTAGAAAGTAGCCACCCATTCATTAAGTTGATTGTTTCTTTCCTTTTCTACATTTTTGTATTTTTTTTTCTTGCTTCCTAGATGTGTAATTCATTGTTGTTGTATATATATATATGTGTGTGTGTGTGTGTGTGTGTGTGTTGATTGGAACCTCGTGGATGTGGTTGGGAGTTAAAAGTAGCCACCCATCTACAAGTTGATTATGTAGTGTAATTTCTTTGCTTGTCATTCAATTTCTCATCATCTTTCTTATCATCCAAACATGTGGGTTCATATGCCTCAATCCATGCTCAATTCCCATGAGTAGTTGTGGTTGTGGCATGGAGCTAGTTGGATGATTCTTAGGATTTGGTTTTGGGAGAGTTGTTGACTTTCATTTTGTTATTGTTGTTTTGGAAGTGGAGTAATAGGTTTTTGGTCAAAGATGTTAAGAACTCTTTTCTCAATCTATGTTGAACATGGAAAGGGATGGAAACATCCTTATTCCATGGATAGAATAGGTGTTTTCAACATTCTTTGATGAATCTTACTTTCAAAGCAAAGTTTCCACCAAGAAATAGTGGGCATTAATCTACTATCTCAAATTAATAGCATGAATCTAGGTGTTAATATGCCTTTATTGATAAAGAGATGATTGTAAGTTCTCATTAATTTTTTTGACTTGAATTTCTTCCAATCTCAATCTCTATTTCATGTGGCAAGTTCTTGTAGATATCTGTTGTATATAGTCTTTTGTGTTGTTAAATGAGGGTTGAGGCCTATCTACCTATTCTTTGAACATTTTCTGCTAGAGAAAGGGGTAGAAAGGATGGGCACCCCTTAGAAGATGCGTTTTGGTTATGCTTTGGGTTTATTACACAAAAACAGAGTTTGTCTCGGAGGTTATATACTGTCAGATCTCTTTCCATTCGAGCGGATGATTTTGCATATGACCAAATGAAGTTTTGTCCCCAGACAGAGCAGAATATGATAGTTTTTGGAGAGTTCTCTCCTAGGCATTTGTGGTTACTTGCTTATAGTTTGCTTTTCATTTTATTATGATTTGTTAGATTCAACTTAATTTGGGTGAATTAATTCATTGTTGTAAATAACTTCCAACATGACGTCTTTATTCATTCAATTGTTGTAATAACTTCTAACCCCATGTCTTTCTATCCCTTTCATTTATACACTTTATGTATATACAGTATCATGTTTTATTTATCATATTCATGACTTGTATCCATGTTTTATGCATATGGGTTCGGCTCATTTTCATTTGTGGGATTTATTATTTCTAAAGTGATTATATGTGCTATATCATGCCTTGAGATAATAAACATGCCATGTGTTAGTAGCCATACCCCTTAGGCACATTTTGTGTGTGTATTGCATTAGTTATTTGTATATAGAGTCATGCATATACTTTTGACACATTTTTTTGGCTTACCACGGAGGAGTACTAGGTGAACATTTTTTTTTAGTTTTAGCATCCTGCATGTGCATGTTACTTACTATATCCGGTATTATATCATGTAACTATATGCTTAAATGGAATATCTGTATGAATGCCAGTGGATCGAGATTGTGTTGCTTTTATTGGGTTTTCCAAAATGTATGCAATCTATACTTATCTGCCTCATATAGTAATGTTAGCATTACTAAAATCAGAACATGAACATATGGAGACTATAAAACTCACATCATGACTCAGTAGAGGTCGATCTTTTGATCGGGTGAACATGGGTTCTCAATTCATGACCTTCCCCTTTCATACCTAAGTTCCTGAACCGAGACACTTTGGTTATGATGGACAGTGGCCTTTGGCTTGAGTCAAGGGTTTTCTATTTTTGCTAAAAAGATTAGGTGCGACTCTGAAATCTAGTGATGTAATCCATTTCTGGCAAGAAATTTGCAATAAAGTAATTTTTTTGTACAAATTGTCGGATCTGGACTGTCATTTATTTTCACATTGTACTTGTGAGACTAGATCAGGAGATTGGGAGTCTGAACTATTGGGCGCGCTCGGTAACCCCGAAAGGCATCCTATGCTAATGGAACATAAGTAGGTGATGTAGGCCGAAAGGTAACCATATTGAGGCCGCTTAAGTTACATTTATAGTCCTTGAAGTATGATTATTTGGAAAAGATGATGTGTTTTGTGTACTTGTGCAGGTTTGGTGAACAACATGCAATTTCAGGCAAAAAGTGGCACACCAGCAAGTCCTCCGCTCAAGCAATGGAAATTTTCCGCATGCTAGCCTACCGTACGTGCAGCCAGATATCACTATACATGCGGCCTACCACTGCTTGAGCGGCCCACCTTAGGAAGCGTGCGCAAAATTTCTAGTGTGTTTTTCTAAGAATAAAAGAAAGAAAAATAGATTAGACTGGGGTTTTGACTTTTTAGAGCTGAAATAGAGAGGCAACTAGGGCTAAGGAAAGAAGCTTTATCATCCATGGAGGCTACTACAATCTTTACCACTTCCATCTCATCTATTTCCTTCTCCATGAGCGGCTGAGCATCTTCCTTAGGGTTTTAATGAAACCCTAGTCAAGTAATTGGTTTATTGTAATCTTTGATAGTGCACTTGTAATGTTCTGGTTGGAATTCTTGTATAACTTTTGAGTTCAATTTAATATTCTTCTATCTTTGCTCTTCATTCGTTTTTTGTGATTAGTGAATGAATGCTACTTCATTTTTCATTGTTGTTATATTCGGAACCTGAGACGGGCTATGCTATGACTAGACGGATTGTGCCACGAACCCTAGTTTAGAGTGGACAATCCGTGCCGGATAAGATAGAGTGTGCTCGCACTTGAAACGCAACTTCATCTCCCTTCCCAATTCCCGACTTGTAGTTGAGGAATTGATTGTTCCAATCAAGCATTCGTGTGCTTTATAGAGTGCAATTCAGGTATAAAGCTAGTGGTGGATTCGGACCCCTAAGTTCCCAATCCAATTTATTTAATATCATTTTTATTGCTTTATTAATTAGGCTTTCATAAATTATTTTCACCAACAAACAACCAACCACTCATTAAATTATGTTGATTTAATAATTGAAATAGTTTTAAAATACACATTAGTTCCTATGGATACGATACCCATACTTGCTATCTATACTAATTTAATAGAGTTTGGGAAGATTGGCTCTCAACATACCAATTTTTGGCACCTTTGTTGGGGACTTTTGGTGTATTTAGCTATTTTAGTGTTAATTTTTAATTTAGTTTATAATTTAGGACTTTGATTTAATTTCTATTTTCTTGCGCAGAATTTGCAGGTCTAGTGTGAAGTGACACCAAGCATTGCAGTGAGCTAAAAATTACAGTGCAAAAGTGGATAAAAAAAAAAAAAAAGACTCGCAAAAACTTAAATTAAAGGCAAAACAACCGCAAGCTTGAGATTGAGCACGGAGTTGAGGCAACCACAAGTGTTGTCGTTCCTCGTTGTGAGTATTTCTTCTCTTTGAGTTGTGAAGTCCTTTTGGCACACTAGAGACAACATGAGTAGGGTGATTGTAGTTTATGCACGGACGACGTTTGCGTCTACTGGACTTAGTTGAATCGGACCCTAAGATCGAGAAGACTATCAAGTCTTTTCGTGCATCATCCATTGCATCTAGAGTTGTAGGAGGACCCTCACCTCAAACAATGGCCAATGCACTCGAGGGCCTGACCCGGGAACGTAAGACATATTTCACACAAACTGCATACACATCACCTAATTGCATTATGTTACCAGGCACTAATGCTGCCCACTATGAGATCAAGCCTGGCACCATACAGATGTTTCCATCTTTCCATGGGCATAATAATGATGATCCTTATAGGTATTTGCATGAATTTCTAGAGATTTGCTCTACAGTGAAATTCCAAAATTTCATGGAAGAGGCATTGAAACTGAGACTGTTTCCCTTTCTCACTCAAAGATAAGGCCAAACACTAGTTAAATACTTTCCAAATTCCATCACTACTTAGGATCAACTACAGTAGAAATTCCTAAAGAAATATTTCCTGGTCAGTAAGAGCAACCAAGTGAGGCGAGCCATTATGAATTTTTGATAGATTGATACTGAGCAATTTCATGAGGCTTGGGAAAGGTTTAATGATTTGCTTAACCAATGTCCCCACCATCAGGTTCCAAAATGGCAACTTGCTCACACATTTTATTGTGGTTTGACTGACAATCACTATGGCGATCCCGATTTTCCCTCCATTGATTATTGTATTCTGGACTTAGGTTCCGTAGAGTTGATGTTATGTATATCTTCTTTTCGTCCTTCAATACTTTGTCTTTGAGTTATAGGATGTGTTGGGCAGGTTTGTAGCAGGTTTGGTGAGTTTTGAAACAAATGGTTGCTGCCCAGATTTTGGTGTCTTCACTCGAGTGAGGACTTTGCTGCTTGAGCGAGCTCTTTGTTTTAGATCCTTTGCTCGAGCCAGGGTTCCTTCGCTCGAGCGAGAGTCGAGTTTTGTGTCTGGTGGCTCGAGCCAGTGTTTCTTCGCTCGAGTGTGCGTCTGCGTCTGGGTTTGGACCCGAGAGTTGTATTTCTTGGCTCGAGCAAGCTTTCCTTCGCTCGAGCGAGCGAGGTGTATGTTTTGAGTTTCTTCGCTCGAGCGAGCATTCTTGCGCTCGAGCATGCTTCTGGGTTGTAGACCTGAAGCATCGATTTGTTGGCTCGAGCGAGGGTTTCTACACTCGAGCGAGGGTTCTTTGTGTCTGGTCGCTCGAGCGACCACTTCTTCGCTCGAGCGAGACTGTGTTATATCAGCAGGCAGCAGCGGGAAACACTTCATTTTTTCATCTCTTTTGTTTCTCAAGCCCTAGAACCGTTCTCTCTCTCTCTCTCTCTCTCTCTATACACCTTCTCTCTAGGGATTCATCTATTTTTAGTGTGTTTCCACCCTAAGTTCTTTGTAAGAAAGATAGAGGGTTGAGTGGGCTTCGTTTAAATCTGAAAAATAGTGGATTTGGAGCACTTTGGATTTTGGTCATCTTCTCCTTTGGGCTTCTAACTTCGAGGTAGGGATACCCTACTTCATCTTATGAGTTTTGTCTTTAATTTTGGTCATTTTGAGTAGTTGGTGATATTGGGTAATTTTGGGAAAGGTTAGGGTTATTGTGTAATTTAAAAAAGAGGGGTTTTCAAATAGTTGAACCCATGTGAATGTGAAACATTGAAAAATGGAATTGATGTTGTTGTATTGACGAAATTGGACCTTAGGGTTGATATTGAGAATTAGGGAAATATGCCCTAGCTTTGTGATAAAATTAATTTGTATAATTAATTTTGGGGAAATGTGAAATTGAGTTGAAATCCATGAAATCGGGAAATTATGGGATTGAATGGTGTAGTTGAATTAATTTATCACTCACCTATTTAAATGTTGATATTACATTTATTTTCTGTTTAGAAATAACTATTTTGAGCTATCGGTGGAGGATAGTCTTGATTGTTGTAGACACTGTATGTTGATTAGGGAAAACTGAAACTAATCACATTGAATATGTCATTGTATTTGACGGTTGAATTAATACAGCAAATACGTGTATTGATTGAATATTGTATATGACAAGTGTTAAATACATTGTATATGCATATTGTTTGTGAGGAGATAGGGGATGTACTCTATGGTTTGAGGGGAGATAGGGGATGGACTCTCAAACCTGTTTGGGAGGAGATAGGGGATGGACTCCATTAGTACAGCAATTATGTATACTTATTGATTTATGGAAGTGTTTCATTTTGAGTTGTTATCTCATTTGAAAGAGAAGTGTTTTAATATGAGCCTCAGTCTCATTTGAATTGTTGATATTGAAAGTAATATTAATATGAGATATAGTCTCATTTAATTATTTGGCCAGGTTCTAAGCCATGTTTGTAAAAATGGAAAATTGGATAAGTAAAGGAAAGTGGAACGTAACATGGACATAATTGTCATGAAATTGTGATGTGATATAACTGGTTTGTGAATGTTAGCCATCTATCAAATGCTATTATTTTAGTAATTTCTTATAGTTGGTTTAGTATATTTCTACTGGGCTGTGGCTCATCCTATATGGGAACATCATTTTCAGGTTCAGGTGATATGCTACCTCCAAGGACTTAGCTTGAGAGGATTTGGAGTTGAAGACTCTTTTTGGTTGTTTTGTTATTTTGATATTACATGTAAATTCAAGCCAATGGCTTAATATGTAGTTGAGTTAGTACTCACTTTTTGTGTCCAAGTATTGGCTTGGAAATCTGTAAGCCCGTAGGGCATTTACTTTCGTTGTTACATGTAATGTCTTTTAGTAAGAATACTCTGATGAATGGAAGAATGTTTTGTTCTCTTATATCAATGCATGTCTAAATTGTTGGGCTTTATGAATTATTTTGAGGGCGTTACAAGCACCACCAAATGGTGGATTCTTCATGTGGTGGGACATTCATGAGTAAGTGTGAGAATGAGGTATGGAAGCTGTTTGAGAACCAAAGTGAGAGTTCACTCCTTCATTCTTCTACATCTAGACAGGCAAGATTTGTCACTAGAGTCCCAAATAGAGGGGATGTTGTGACACCCCAAAGAACGCCGCGTCTTATAACTATATCATTGTTCACATTTGAATACCTTACATTAAAATATGAAGTGAAGTGATAAGGTGGAGACCCTAAATTTCTATAGATATCAAAAAAGTACTTTTAATTATAAACATGCTTGTTCAAGAAAATGAATGAAACCTAAGACAAATTGGAAATAGAAATATGTTCTAATAAAATAATCCAAGATTAGAATTATATATATATATATATATATTACTAAAGAGTTAAGGGAAGACCTAGGGCTTAATTTGAGAACCATAGCATAAGCCTTAGTACTAATTGAAGAGCTTAAGGATTCTAGTCTAATGTGCTTGACCAATTTATGTTATAAAAATTTTACTAATCGAGATTAGTGTTAATTAAGCATGATTAGTGAACCTTAATTGGGATTAATTAAGTTAAGTAGGATTAAGTATAAACCTTAATTAATTAGTCCTAACCTAGATTAATTCAACTAAGTAATTAGGATTAGTGAATTAATAAAGCTAGTAACTTGATGTCACTTTTGCCTTGCCACACCTAATAAAACCTCTTGTTCTAATCAAATAAATAGACGAAGAACCTGGAGAAGTTGAAAATCAACGTGAAGAAGAGAGAAAGGAAGAGAAAAGGGAGAAGAAAAGAGAGAAAGAAGAGGAAAAGGAAAAGTTTAAGGAAATCAACTAAAAACTTAACTAAGAAGTGTTCCAAGGTAAGATTTCTACCCAAAAACTTGTAGTAATCAATCCTAACATCTAAAATCAAGAATAAACTAGGATCAAAATGGTTTAAGAATGAAAAAGTTAGGAAATAATTGGTTTGGTTGAAGGATTTGATAGAAATCTTAGGAAACCATCCTTTTGCACTTGTTTAAGACATGTTTGATGCATATAGACCCTTATGTATATATATATATCTTTGATGTTCATAAGTTTTATAGATTTAATCTATGCTAAAGATGAAAGAAAGAGGAGGGTTTCATGAAAAGATTTTTTTTTTTTATTGGGGTGAATATTCATGAAAAGATGATTTTGCTAAATTCTTGAAAAACTAGCAAGTTTAGTTCTTGAACTTTGGAAATAAATCAAGTTTTAATGGTGTAATTTGATAAATGACCATGCTTGTATGTTTCGTAGCCCTCGTACATCATGTTTGAAGATTGAAATGCCGGAAGCCAAGCTTTAAAGACCCTAGAATAGCCAAGAACAGGACAGGTTCACGAGTTGCAGAATTCTGCTCTACAGATCATCGCTTTGAGCAGTGGAAAGACCACTTGAGTGGACTGCCCTGAAACTTGGCTAAGTCAGTGAACTGCTCAAGCGGTTGAAGGGTGGCTCAAGCGCACTTTGAGGGTTCCCAGAATCCAATTTTACAGGATCGAACTTTTGGAAGGCACTTGATCACTTCTCGAGCGGTGTAAAAACTGCTCGAGCGGACTGGCCAAAATTAGGAAACTTGGAATGTAGTTCCACCCTTTTACCTCCCTTTCTTACAACATTTTTAGGTATGTTTGGGAACCTAGATGCAAGGTTAACATAATTACAAACCCGCTTGAATTATGTTTAAATGGAAAATAGAACTAAAGTCTAATCACATGACAAATTAATATAAGAAGCTTATAGGTTACCTAGTATTTTAATGCTTGTTCTTGTTTTGTGTAGGTTAAGCCTTGAAGGAGTCTACATCCTTGTTCCCGAAGCCATCTATGAGTAGTAATTTAGTAACGCTATGTTTAGCAAATTATGTTTTCTATGCCAAATTTGATTATGTTTACAAGCTTATTATATTTTACTATGAATGAACATTCTATACTTTTGTATCATCTACCTAGATGGCATTCTTGGACCTGGGCCCACAATTGGGAGTATATCCAATCATGTATTATAGCCGAGCTCATCTTGTTACGTTTAGCCGGTATCGGGCTAGTTAGGCACCTTGTTTTCCTTGAATGCTCATCACTATGTTTGGTTTGGCGTCATAGATATTATCCCAAGTGTCATGAATCCTTTTTGTGTGTCTTTAGAAGATTAGATAAGGAAGGGGAAATATTTGAGAATGTCATGAAAAGTTGCAAGATCA
Source organism: Camellia japonica (assembly GCA_030407325.1). Taxonomy (NCBI): domain Eukaryota; kingdom Viridiplantae; phylum Streptophyta; class Magnoliopsida; order Ericales; family Theaceae; genus Camellia; species Camellia japonica. The sequence goes on from JAPPVO010000024.1 coordinate 131,545,282, forward strand.
AAAGACGGAGTTAAGTGCTAAGATAAAGAGAAGATTAAAGGAAACGTCTAGGAAGTGGAATATTAGTTATTAAGAAAAATTTGGAAAGTCATGCACTTTTAAGCAAGGTATAAGTTCATTCCAAGCGTTTAATATGTCACGAGTGTTATAAGGGATGGTATCATCGAATTTCGGAAGCGTGTTTCAAACATAGAGAAATGGGACATCCAGTGAAGGATTGTACATGGGGAAATGGGACATCCAATGAAGGATTGTCCGAAAGTCTAAGGAAATTATAAGTGAGTTAGTCAATTTAAAGGTCCTAACCCAATTGTTAAGTGATAGGATCATTAGAAGTACTTTAAGCATGAGTATAAGGTTTTGAGTTTGTTATGTCATACTTGACTTTTATTTGAATATTTCCCAATTATTATATCATACATGTCCTTAGTGTATATAAACGAGATTGCTAGGATTATTAGTACGTTACCAAGACCAAAATCAATTGGAAGATTAACCAATTAAGCACAATGGAAATTAGCCTATTTGATATTTGTTTAAGGATGAACTAATTTACTATGAACATATTGTCCTTAGTATTCCTCGATGAACATTGGAAAAGAAAATTTTATAACTAACGTGAACGAACCTCATAGGAAAAGAAGATATAGTAAATCCCTTACTTGTTATTGATTACATAACATGAATAATTGATAGATGGGAATGAAATTTTGATCTCGTGAGAAATTGAATACATAAATTCCAAACCTAAATCTTGACCCATATAGTACGTTCATAATAAGAAAATCTCTTAATGTCACTATAATAAGATCGTACTTGAGAAAAAGTAATACGATGAACCTTTCCAAAGTATAAATGCCCTTATATCAAAGGATTCCTTTAGAACTCAAGACTTCTAGTCAACTAAGTTGTAATGGATTAAAAAGATCAAAAGTTTAGCCTTAAAGATTAAATAAATAATATTTTCTTTGTCATTTGATAATTAGTTAAAATTGAGAAAATGTATCTATACATAGATAGGTAAGAATTAATGGGGGAGTAGATAAGAGAATTAATGAAACCACACTAAAACACGCACTGAAAATTTGGAGACACTATTTGTATGGAGCAACCTGTGAAGTCTTCACAAATCATAACCGTTTGAAGTACTTTTTCACTCAGAAAGAATTAAACATGCAGCAAAGAAGATGGTTGGAGCTCATTAAAGACTATGATTTGCAGATCTAGTACTATCCAGGTAAAGCTAACATAGTGGCACTTAGCAGGAAATCTATGGGGAGTTTGACATGCCTGCTCACACGGCAGAAAGAAATACTTGAAGATTTGGAAAGAATGGGAATGAAGATCGTGTTACATGAACAAGGAGGGGTGTTAGCTGCTATTTCAGCCCAGCCAGCAATAGCCGAGGAGATCAAACACAGGCAAATGGAAGATAAATTTCTTAAGAGGGTTTGCGACGAAATGGAATCAAGGCCAAGACCAGGGTTTATTATAGGAGGTCAAATGTTGGAATTCGTAAATAGATTATGTGTTTCGGATGTACCAGAAGTGAAAAAGAAGATTATGGAGGAAGCTCATAATTCCACATTCGTTATGCACCTGGAAAGCACAAAAGATGTATCAAGACCCTAAACAAATTTAATGGTGGCCAAATATGAAGAAAGACGTTGTAGAATTTATCTCTCATTGCCTATCATGCCAGAAAATCAAAGCAGAGCATCAAAAGCCAGCAGGTTTACTTCAACCTTTTCGTATTCTAGAATGGAAGTGAGAGCATATTACTATGAATTTTGTGACTGGCTTACCCTGCACACCTAGAGGCATGGATTCCATTTGGGTAATTGTAGATAAGTTGACCAATTCTGCCCATTTTCTTCCTGTTAAATCTTTTTACAATGCGGATATACTTGCTACTATATATATATAGATGAAATTGTCAAATTGCATGGTGTGCCTGTTTCTATTGTCTCAGATAGAGATTCAAAATTTGTATCTAGATTATGGCAAAGTTTGCAAATGGCCATAGGAATAGAATTAAGATTCAATACTACCTTCATCCTCAAACAGATGGACAATCCAGAAGAACTATTCAGACATTGGAGGATATGCTTCGTTTATGTGCCTTAGATTTTCAAGGGAGCTGGGAAACTCATTTGTTATTAGCAGAATTTACCTACAACAACAGTTTGCAAGCTAGTATCGACATGGCACTGTACGAGGTATTATATGGGAGGAAGTGTAGATCACCTATTTGCTGGACTAAAGTAGGGGACAAAGCATAATTGGGGCCAAAAATTGTACAAGTCACAATTGACAATATCAAGGTCATCCAACAATGGCGTAAGACTGCCCAAAGGCGCCAAAAAAGTCATGCAGATTTGCGGAGAAGGGCTCTAGAGTTTGATGTTGGGGATCATGTGTTCTTGAAGGTAACATCGATGAAAGGCAGTCTTCCTTCGGAAAGAGAGGTAAATTGACACCCCGCTACATTCGACCATTTCAAATTTTGGAGAAAATTGGACCAATGGCTTACCGTTTAGCACTACCACCAGGAATGGAACAAATTCACAATGTGTTCCATATTTCTATGTTGAGAGGTTATGTTTGGGATCCTTTCCATGTCATTGACTATCACCGATTAGCTATTGATGAGAACTTGGAACATGAAGTTCAACTAATCCAGATTGTTAACCGCCAAGTCAAGCAATTGAGAAATAAGCTCATAGTGAAAGTTGAATGGAAAGATCATTATGGGCAAGGGGCCACATGGGAAAGAGAGGATGAGATGAAGAAAAGGTATCCAGATTTGTTTCCTTGGTAAGGTAAGTCAAGTTTGGAGGACCAAACTTTTTAAGGTGGGAAAATTGTGATAGCCAAGCATGCATGACACATCCATGCACCCATTTATGCTAGGAAGTTCTTGTATTACATATGCATAATGAAAATGATATGTTTGTTATGTTAGGATTTGGGCTTTGTTGAGTTTGAGTAGGAAACCCTAGTAGATTTGGACATCTTGAACATGAAAACTAATGATGACAAACTAAGCAACAATGAGAAGTTAGGGACATTGTTTGAATTGGATTATTGAATGTCTAGGTAACTTAGAATACCTTAAGTGAGTAGCTTGATGACCTTAGTCTAATGGGTAGAGCCTAATGAGTACTTAATCAAAAATTAAGTACGATTAGCAAAAGTTTAACAAGATTAGCTTAAGCCTAAGTAAGGTTAATTAGGCTAACCAATATTAGAACTTAAACAAGGTTAATTAGAACTAAGCTTAATTAACTAACCTAATGAGGTAGTTAGTGAACTAATCTAATTCTATCCTACAAAAGTTGGAAACTTAGAGAAAGATAGAGAAGCTTGGAGAGAGTTGAGAGTTCTTGAGCCAAAGGAAGAACAAGGAGAGAAATGAAGAGAAAAGAAAAGAAATTCAAAAGAAATTCAAGGATTCAACCTAGAATCAAAGGAAAATCACTACTAGGTAGGGAATTCAATCATCTTCCATGTTTTGTTCATAACCAAGCTAGAAACTCGTTTGATCTAAGTTTTGGAAAGATTCAAATAAAAGAAAATAGGGAAAGTTAGAACCTAAAAAAAGGTTCAGAGATTTGTTGTAAACCCATGTTTTAAGTTGTTCTTGCTTTAGAATTGAGTTATACAAGTGTTCTACTATGAACCTAATGTTTATATTTATGAAACTTAGAACTTGATTTTTGAGGAATGAAAGTGTAGGAATAAAAAAGAGTTCGGAAAAGATTTGGAACATGAATTAAATCTATCTTTTACTTGTTTTGATCTTCAAATCAATGCATATACATAAGTTTTTATTGGTTTTACATCATATATATGTATATTAGGATGTTACAGAACATGTTTTGGGCCATAGAAATGAGAAAAATGCATTAAGAACCTCAAGAACAACCAAGAATAGCCATGTTTGAACCTACTTAGAATCTTCCACATGTGCGGCATGAAGAACCGCACTTGCGACAAGTCCTCCGCATATGCGGAATTGGCCCCAGTACGTGTGGCATCCCCCCACCCAAAACCAAGTTATAGATTGCATTAATTGTAGATGCAACCCTCTTTCATTTTCATCTACGCTTGGACACTTTTATATGCGTTTTGAACCTATCTAGAAGTTGAGTACACCTAGAAACCAATCTAAATCAAGCTAAGTTAAGAAAGAAAAACTAAAATTAAGTTTGTTCGATTGTTATAATTTTATTTCATCGACATTCGTATTTTGTTGTGTAGGTCAAGACTAATAAGGAATTTGTCAAGTACGAGCCATCTGTGAGTAATATCTCTGTAAAATTATGTTTGAAATTGTGTTTTGTAAAATGAAAAGTGCTTATTTTATAAAATGCTTATTTTTTAGAAATGAATGAATGTTCCATATTTCTATGAATCTAGTAATGACATCAATTAATGAGGCCCTTGCCATTAGGGGATATAATACCATGGCCCTTTGATTATATGATGTGCAGAGATCTTCTTTTGACAACCATGTATGGTTGGATAGTTACTCTATTGGATGTACCATGTTATCATATTTTGTTTGTAAGCTTTTCGTATGAACTATTTGAATGTCTTAAAGTCATGAATTGGAATGGATCTTTTACAAATGTCTGGAACTCATTCATCTACCACTTTACCTTGGTATTATTAACTAGGTTTGGCTCATTCTTTTATGTATACATATATGTAGGTGAACAGGATGAGGAGGAACGCCGTTAGAGGTCTTGGACCTGATCAAGAACTTTTGTTTTATTTTCTTCTTTTACTTCTTTTGATCTTTTGATGTTCGAGTTTTGAGAGATGATTTTTGTATATAAACAAGTTTTTGTACTTATGGATGATATGTTGAACTTTCCTTTTGTCTTTATGAATGATGTAAATTATTCATAAACTAAGGAATAAAGTTGTGTGTTCATTCCATATTGCTTATGCACTGCTCTTTGGACTTTATGATTAAATAATGAATAATCCGCTATTTAGCCCTATATATGTGTGTGTGTGTTAGTTCTTTTGAGCTTTGTTAAGGCAGGTCTTTGGTAATTAGGAATTACTGGCCAGTCATCATCCTAACCTCTAGGGTTGGGTTAGGGTCATGACAATATGTGTGTGTTTTTTCCATACCTGCCTGGATGGATGTGCACCTATGCTTTATGGTAATGCTTTCTCTTTCTCCCTCAACAATTATTTCCATTGAGGACAGTGTCTTATTAAAGTTGAGGGGGGAGGGGTGAGGGTAGTTTCTTTTGTTTGCATCTACTTGGCTCATAATTCATGTTTGCAATTGCTTCACTTGATTGCACCCACTTCACTTGATTTTGGCTTTTTTCTTGTAAGGTTGTGATATAAGCATGTGTTAATTGGGAAACATAATGGGTATGTATGAAAAGGGTTTATTGGGTGAATACTTACATGTGACGTTTGCACTAGGATAGTTGTTTGTGTTTCTGGTGTTAGTAGACTTGTCATGAGCATGCCTTGATTCACAAGAGCATACTATCATAGCGGTGACTTCTCTATTGTAATCCCTAGTGTACATTATTGATAACTGTCCAGCGTTGCAGAAACCGAATAAACGAGTATCCTTGATTCTTTTTTTCTTTTTCTTTTTTTTTTAAAAAAAGAAAAAAAAAAAGAGCAACTTGACTTGTTTGGGTTCGTAGCTTTTTTAACTCGAGTTATAAAGCCCGTAGGGGTGTCTTTACACTTAGTGCCCTAAAACCACCTGGTTTGGAAGTCATTGGCCCAATGCTTGTTACATGGGTTAATTAGAAAGTTTAAGGGACCTAGACATTGCACAGTTAAGGAAAAAAAATAAAGAAAATGACTTGTTCGGATCCGTAGCCTTTTCTACTCTAGTTATTATGCCCGTAAGGGTGTCTTAACACTTAGTGCCCTAAAACCATCTGGTTTGGGAATCATTGGCTCAACATTCGTTACATGGGTTGATTAGAAAGTTTAATGGATTAGGGCATTGCATAGTCATTTAAAAATTAAAAATTAAAAAAGAAAAAAGAAAAAAGAAAAAAGAATCTTGGTTGCAAAATGTTTAGGGTTTTTCTGCATGTGTTGGGTGTTATTTTGAGTTACACTGGGCTATTACAGTAGAAAGTTAACTAGTTATGGGGATTGCACTTTACACCAAGGGCACTAATGATGTGTTCTACTAGCATTCATGAATACAAGGGACTTAACTTTTGTAATATGGAATTGTGGTTTTCACTCAATAGATTCTCTTATGCTTGTTCACTTTGACTTCAATGACGCATCATGTCTTAATATCGCACTGTAGTTAGCACATAAGTTGATTCTTGGGTGGAGTAATGTGATTAATTGTTGTTGGACAAATGTGAATGTGTTGATGTTTGTGGGTATTATCTTTGGAAACTCTCACGAGACTACACTCGTCCTCTTGGGTAACCTTGGGGCTGGTTACATATGCTAAATAAAATCACGTTCTCTACGAAAGTGGCTTACAGTTGTTTTGTTTTTCTTATTTCTCTTGTTTTGCTCGAAGACTAGCAAAACGTAAGTTGGGGGGTGTGATGTGGGCCGAAAGGTACTATATTGAGGCCACTTAAGTTACATTTATAGTTCTTAAAATACTATTATTTGGCAGAGATGATGTGTTTCGTGTACTTATGCTGGTTTGGTGAACAACATGTGATTTTAGGCAAAAAGTGGCACACTAGCAAGTGCTCCGCTCAAGCAATGGAAATTTGCCTCCTGCTAGCCTACCGCACGTGCAACCTACCATCACTCGAGCAGTCAAATTGGTGCTCGAGTGACCCACCTTAGGAAGCATGCGCAAAATTTCTAGTGTGTTTTCCTGAGAATCAAAGGAAGAAAAATAGATTGGACTGGGGTTTTAAATTTTTAGGGCTAAGGAAAAAAGCTTGATCATCCATGGAGGCTACCACTATCTTCACTACTTCCATCTCATCTCTTCCCTCCTCCATGAGCGATTGAGCATCTTCCTTATGGTTTCGATGAAACCCTAGTCAAGTGAAAGCTTTATTGTAATCTTTGATAGTACACTTGTAATATTTTGGTTGGAATTCTTGTAAAGCTTTTGAGTTGAATTTAATATTCTTCTATCTTTACTCTTCATTCGTATTTGGTGATTATTGAATGAATGCTTTACTTCATTTTTCATTGTTGTTGTATTCGGAACCCGAGACAGGCTATGCTATGACTAGACGGATTGTGCCACGAACCCTAGTTCAAAGTGGACAATTTGTGCCAGTTAAGATAAGACGTGCTCGTGCTTCAAACACAACTTTATCTCTCTTCCTAATTCCTGACTTGTAGTTGAGGAATTGGTTCGTTCCAATCAAGCATGTGTGCTTCATAGAGCACAATTTTGGATATAAAGCTAGCGGTAGATTCGGGTCCCTAAGTTCCCAATCCAATTAATTTAATATAATTTTTATTGCTTTATTAATTAGGGTTTCATAAATTATTTTCAACAACAAACAAACAACCACTCATGAAATTAAGTTGAGAATTAATAATTGAAATAGTTTAAAAATACACATTAGTTCCTACGGATATGATACCCATTCTTGCTATCTATACTAATTTAATATAGTCTGGGAAGATTGGTTCTCAACATACCAGTAGGTGAAGAGAGATTTATAAATAAATATTCCCAATTTTGCTGTATATTTTTTTAAAGAACATCATATCCAATATGGATGTTGTTTAATAAGCCTTGGTGAGAAAATTATAAAAATATAAATTATATAAAAAAAATGAATTTCTAAGTCAAAAGTTATCATATTTTAAAGTTTTAAACTTATTTCAACAATGAAATTTGATAAATATGTGTCAGCTTTGAAAAGTAAAGAACACGTTGGTAAGTAAGGGTATTTTGGTAAGAAATTATTCTCTACATAATCGAAGGACGTTAGCTAACAAAGAGCATCCGCATCAGACTCAACAAATTTTAAGTCAAATTATAATCAAAAAGTTACTTTTGTATTTCAACTAGTATTTTTTTGTACGTACACACTTCTTGAGACTTTCTATTCTAAAATTTAATTTTATAAAATATTTAATTTATAACTATAGCCCAGGAATTCAGTCTAGTCGTCCTGTCGGATGTCTGGCCGATTGTCCTCTTTGTTGGCCGATTGTCCATAAATAGATTTATAGATTATCCAAGTCCAAATCCAAATCCAAATCACCCATAAAAAAATTAATTAAATCCAAATCCAAATGACCCGGTAAACTACACCCATAAACAGATTTACAGAATAATTAAATCCAAATCCAAATAACCCACTCTCATCTTTGATTATATATCACTTCAAAAAAATTTATCACAAATCTAATATCCAAATACAATATTACACTTTCCAATAATTTTCTTAGTTGTTTCTTTCCTCTTTCTAGTATTCTTTATCACTAAGAATCTATTTACATTTGGAAACATCAAAAGTGGACTCCAAGATTTGCAACTTGAATATTTTAAAGGTTCTAAAGCAAATCTCCGAATTTCCAACCTCATTTATCAATAAAGTATGAGTGAGGCATTTTGTCAAACAGTCACGATGCAAAAACATATGTGCAATACAAAACCTAGTCTAATACATAGGGCTGTAAATGAACCGAACTGTTCATGAACAAGCTTGACTCGGCTTGGCTCGGCTCGGCTCGTTAAGGGCTCGATTCGGCTTGACTCGTTAAAGGCTCGTTTAGTAAATAAGCCGAGCTCGAGCTCGAATATTAGGCTCGTTTAGTAAACGAGCCGAGCTCGAGCTCGCAAGCTCGGCTCGTTTGTATTTATTTAAATTATATAATTAATATATTATTTATATATAATATATAAATATATATAAATAATAATATAAATACATTTTTTATATATTAAATAATATAAATAATATTTTTTATTTAAATATTTATATTTCAATTATATAAATAATATTAAAAAAATTATCGAGCCGAGCCGAGCCGAGCTCGAGCTCAGCAAAGCTCTGCTCGGCTCGGCTTGGTTCGTTTGCAGCCCTACTAATACATAAAGAATTTTAGAAAGAGATGTAGAGAATTAAGGACATCAAAACCCAACAAAAAATTTATTTCAAAACAAAATTAATAAATAAAGTGAGAGAGAGTTTGCAAACTAGAGAGAGAGAACCTAAGCTTCCAAGATGATAGAATGAAGATGGTGAGATGAGCACCAGAAGGTGTTAACAGTGATGAATTAACTTTGGCGGGAGAAAGAAGTGCCAAATGGAAGAGATATTACCCACCCAAAAATGGAAGAGATATTTTCTCTACAATAAATAATAAAATATTATGTAATATGTGAATAGTATATTGTTATATTAAGCGATGTATTGTAACAATGTCAAATTTTGTTTTGAAGTAACTAGGCTGATGCAAGAGTAATTTTGGACCTTACCCGGTTAATAAAGCCCCAAAACTAATATAATAAGGTTGATGCTGATGTTCTTATCACAGTAAATTCTTATATGAAGTGGGCTTTGGCCAAATCTCAAAGAAAAAAAAAAAAAAAAATTGTGTTAAGTGTTTCATACAACTTTTGCTTACTACATAAGGCACAAATTGCTTAAATATATATATGTATATACATTTTTTCAAAAATGGTTATTAAGAAACATGGGATAAAATACTTTTAACTTTTGCTTTCTAATTATCATATTTCAGCTTGTTAGAAGTTGCATCAAACAATCCCTATATAGATGATTTACATGATGGAATCTTAATGGATTGATTAGAAGTAGAACTACGAAAAATACTGTCCAATTTGTTAAAACCACTCAATCTGCACTGATCCACATTGATCCATCTGCTAACCGCAGATTAAACTTTGAAATTTATAATCTTCCTTTAAAATTGCTCTGCTTCATTATGGTTAATGCATATATTTTTTTAATCTCTAATAAAATATCAAAATAAAAATAAATGTGAGAGAGATTTAAGATGTGATATTTATTAGAAATTAGTAGTTATATATATGAAAAATATTACTATGTAAAATTAGTTTGTATTATTATATATATAAAATATTATGCAAATTAGTATTATAAATTATGCAAATACTTGATAATTGTTTAATAATATTCTTTAATTGACCAGCAATTTGAAACTGTCCCGATTTAGTTATTTGTCAATCCGTAATTCTTAATTTGATTTATAATTTCACTCTCAAATTACCTGAATTACACCATGCAGACCTATAATTAGGAGGTTTACCTAATGGGTCTATCTGTTTAGGCTTAATGGGCTGTAGTTCAGGAAGTGTAGAAGAGCAGAGGGGGCGGGTGATTATATTTGTACCTAAATAGTAATTTAGTATGCCTAATTAAAATTTTGAAATTTTAGTTCCTTATATTCTAATGTAAATTTACTAATAATGACAATATATTTTAAATCTTAAAATAAAATATTATTATTTTTCTCATGATATACCATAATCACTTATACGTATTCTTTATATTCAAGTCTTTTTACCTTTTCTCCAAGTTTTAATTATTTTCTCATTATCTTCTTCCTCACTCCAAAACTCTAATCCACCCCCACTAAAACTCACCATTATCATCAACATCATTGTTTGTTATTGTGTTGTTACTTGCAAATAGGAAAAAAAAAAAAAAAAAAACTTTGAACAAAATCAAACAATGAATGAGAATATTAATCAAAAGTGTTTTTTTAAACAATCCATCAAAAAAGAGGTTACTATTCACATAAATAAGTATAATTCTTGATTTTTATATTTTTTTTATATAAAAACACATATTTTGTTTATTTTACATCAACATTGTTTAGCCTTTCAAAGCCAAACAAAGGCAATATGTTCAGCATACCAAGGTCGATCAGCTTCAATGAAGATCAAAAATTGAAATCAACTATTGCGGTTTTGAAAAGCCGACAACCACTATTCCAAACAATGAAAAATGTAATCAACGAAAAAAACATGAGAAATTTACTTACTTGTGGGGATGAAACAATGTCTTTCTTCTTCTTTAATATTTGCCAATGGCGAGAGTAAGAGAGTACTATAGCTAATAAGAGAGGGAGATATGGATGTAGTCTTTTTTGATTTTCTTCCTTAATATTTGCCAATGGCGAGAGTAAGAGAGTACTATAGCTAATAAGAGAGGGAGATATGGATGTAGTCTTTTTTGAATCGATTTGTTTATTATTTGAAAAGACCACAAATTACGATTTTATCTTTAAGGGTAATTTGTGAAAAAAATATAGGGTGTGTTGAGTGTAAATTATAACCCTAAACAATTTAGAAAAAATTGGCGATAAGTCCAATCTAAGGGGTGAAATTGTTCAAAAATTTTAAAATATGATAATTTAGAGAAATTTTTTTTAAACCCATATGTTCAAATTGTTCAAAATATCTATATGTTCAAATTATGTGTTCAAAAACCTAACTGTTGAAATTCATTAAGCTTAATTGTTGAAATTCATTAAGCTTAATTCTTTCTATCTATTGAAATTTATCAGAGATATTTCCTTATCTGTTCTAATTTCTCAAAAAAAAAATTTCTATCTAGATTTTCTATCTGTCTGTTCAAATCTCTCTCTTCCTGTCTATCCTATCTCATTTCTCTTTTTCTCTCTCATTGACCAAAGTATCTTCTCATTCACTTCTCTCTCTCCTCTCGCATTCTCTCTTAGGGTTAGGATTTACAAAGGGAAACTTTTTTCTACGAGCATATCTCTTGCTTGATATATCCATTCCTAGATGAATGAATCACTCTGGCAATCTCGATCTCCAGTGAATCTTCGACAACACAACTTGAATGTCAATTCTTGGGAAATCATGAAATCAACACAAAAGATTTTCGATCTTCATTGTTCGATCAGTATTTACAGACACAAATGTGAACTATATATGTATGTATATGTGTTTAGCCCTAGGGGTATATAGGGTTGGAGAGGTTTGAGCGAGGAACAAGATTGAGGGAGATTTGCCTCTTAAAGGCGAAGAGATCTTCTCGATAATAATGGCGTCGCACTACTAGACTCCAATGCTAGAGCGAATTACCTCACCGTCGACGATGATCACAAGATCCTTCATTGTATGTCACGCCCCACTTTTTATTACTCGTAGCCATTACCAAGTTCATTAACTTAATTCAATTTCAGAGATAACATGCGGAAATAAATTCAGATGTCCAATCTAAAAGAAGTAAACAACATTCTCTCATTCGGATGCAAATTAAATACAACATGAGCATTGTAAATAAGTTGCCCTCAGGCTTACAACATTAACTAATCAAATGAAGGGTGCAACCCTTTTTACATATATGGCATTCCGCCTACAACAAAGAGGCCCCGTGGCCAACAAATAAGAAGATCCAAATCTTGTAGCACATCCTGCTAAACACCTGAAAAAGATTCAACAACGTGGGATGAACATATAGTCCAGTAGGGATCTCAACATGATCCTCAACAATAACAACTTACAGATAGCTATGATCATGAACACTCATTCTCGTACTAGAATAGTAATGTGACAGTTTATACAAAATATATATATATATATATATGTATGAGCTTTTCTCGAAAACAACCATTTCATTCGACGCTATAAACGATTCATCTTTCCTTTCCTTTCATTAACCCCCATTCCCACTCTTTCATACATAAACAATTACTTAGGAGATAAATTCACTAAGACTACTACTCTTTTCCATTTTCCACACATACAACAAATGTGCCTTTTCAAAACATATTTCTAAAATGTTCGGTTTTCTTCACACTTCCAAAAGACAAAAGGGCATTTCGGTTCAATCCCAATTCTATCATAACTATACATGCATACCTTTATAAAAAGGGAGATAACAACTCAACTACATGCATAAGATAAACCAATGAGGCAACTCGGCCCTCCAAAACTGTAACTAGCATAATCCACAACGTTCCTAGATACACTGAAACAATAACAACAAAACTTTGCTTTACTAACTAGGTGCGTAGTAAGCCAAAGATACACTTCTCACAACAACATACCAATTTACCAGGTGCTAGCTGGAAGGGTGTGGTACCTTAGATTCTCAGCGCATTCAGTTCTCCAGGCGCTAGCTGGAAGGTAACGGTACCTCTGATTATCAGCGCAGGGTATAACACCAACAATCACAATACAACAAGGCATAACCAACATGTGTAAAATAGACACATAAACTATCAGGATACAACCAATGTATTAAGGTATATGAACACATAGGTGTGTGGAGTCCATCCCCTATCTTCTCACACACACTGGAGTGCAACCCCTCTCTCCTCCCTAACAAGTATACATATATAATGCATCTCAACATTTCATCACATAAGATGTTCAATCAACAATGGTGTAATGTATACACGACAATTCAACGCAACCGTGACATCCTCCACCGATGACCAAGGACAAAACTTCTAGATGCTAGTATTTAGTACATCTATTAAAAGACTCAATTATCATGAAATTACAAACCCAACAACAACATTAACATGGTAGTTAAAGATACAACCTCCACATATGTGTGTTCAACACTCAAATTACAACCATCCAATTCTCATACTTCATTCAAAATATCTTTCCCGTTTCACAAAACAAATTCCATTTTCTCTTGTTTTTCACAAAACCAACTCCATACCCTTTTGTTTTCACAAAATCAATTCCATGGACAATAAAGCCATAACTCATTTTAATCCACTACATTCTTTTCAAAGCCATTCCAAATTAATTATGCAAATTAAGTCATAATCATTAAATTAGGGTGTTCCTCCCTCTTTCTCAATATTGACCAAAAAGGCTCAATTAACAACAACAAACAACAATAATCCCATTTAAGACCCAAAATACCTAAGTATTTGCCCAAAGATCAAAACCCCTCTATTAATTTTTTAAATCAAATAAAAATTAGGGTTTCCTCTCCTTTCAACAACCACATGCTAATTAACACTCCAATTAGCCCAAACCACAACTAATGATAATAAACCCAAATTCAACAACCAACCCAAGGTTCAATCTCATGATTTTCACAAATCTAACCTGATACAATTTTTATGCAATACAAAAACTACCACATGTTTATCTATAGACGGAGTATTGAAAAGAAACAAGGAGAATCCCTACCTCAAATGGAGAACTCAAATGGAGGAGATGACCTGAAATCAAAGTGCTCCAAATCCACTATTTTTCAGATTAGAACGAAGCCCAAGCCACCCTCTATCTTTTTTACAAAGAGCCTAGGATGGATTCACACTAGAAGAAGATGAAAACCTAAAGAGAAGATAAGTTTAGAGAGAGAGAGAGAAAGAGAGAGAGAGTTGGTTCTAGGGTTTCAAAAATAAAAGGGGATGAAAAAGTGATCTTTTCCCCGCTGCTGCCTACTGATATATAACAGGCTCGCTCGAGCGAAGACTTTGTCGCTCGAGCGACCAGACACAGAAAACTCTCGCTCGAGCCAACAACCCAGAACCTCGCTCGAGCGAAGAAAAGCTCGCTCGAGCCAAGAAATGCTACTCTCAGGTCCAGAACTAGACGCAATCACTCGCTCGAGCGAAGCCACTCTGGCTCGAGCCACCAGGAACAAAACTCCACTCTTGCTCGAGCGACCAAACCCTAGCTCGAGCGAAGGATTAAAACGAAGAGCTCGCTCGAGCGACAAACAGCTCGCTCGAGCGAAGGACTAAAAACCTGGGCAGCAACCGCCTGCTCCCAATCACACCTAACATAGAACAAACAAGTCTAACACATTCTATAACTCAAATTTAAAGAATTGAAGGATAGAAACAAGCTCAAAACAACAACCGGCATCCACGGAACTAAGTCTGGATACAACAACCAAAGAAGAAAGAACTGGGATCGCTATATTGTAGATGGAGGTCAAAGATGGAGAGAAAAAAAATAAGAAAAAGCATCACTAGAAGGCTCTCTCTTATTCGACTTCGTCGACAATGGATGTGATGCCTCGGGTATTAAGCCAATTAATTCCTTATTTGTTTCCATCTAAACTCCTGATTTTCAAACTTTCATTTTAATATCGGGCCTCGTAGTTCGTATGACATCACCAACCTTCGTAACCTTCTTGTATCAGTTTTCTAAATTATTTTTGGGTTTAAAACTTTTGAATTTCAAATGCAAGGGCGGAACTGGGGAGTGGGAAATACCTTAGAATACATTTTTGAACTACCTAGACTTGTCTGCACGTGCATCCAAAAGAGCCCATACGTGCGATTGTTTCAAATTTGGTTTGGATTTCGTGGATTTGGCTTTGCACATGTGGGGACTGAAGCTGCACGTGCAAAAGAAGAACTTCATGTACTGGGGTGAGTATGTGGAAGGGTATTAAAATTTGGAGATTCATTATGCTTTAATTGCATGTGCGGTGGGGTTTTTTGTATATGCGGGAATTGGAGTACTGCACATGCAACCAGGGACCCATATGTACAGGGAGGGGCACCGCACGTGTGGCCATAAGGCCTGCACGTGCGGAAATGTCTTATTCACTTCGAAAATTGAACAACATTTATAAAATTTGATCTTCTCTCTCTCTCTCTCTCTTATCAATTTTCCTTTTCTCTCTCTCTCTCTATATATATATATATATCCTTCTCATTCTCTCTACCTAACCTCACCAAATTTCTTTCTTCTTTGATTTAGAAGAATCCATAGATTTTTAGATTGGTGTTCTTGAGGCAATTTTGGAGAAAACATTGAGGGCTTCATTTTGTACGGTAGAGATCGTATTTCGGAGTTGTTGATTTTTGGAGCTTTTCTCTCATCTTCTCCTTAGAGCTCGAAGTAGGGATTTCTTAGACTTGTATATATGTTGTACCAATCTTATGTGCTATTTTTGTAGATGAAATACACGTGTAAGCTATGGTTTTTGTCTATGTATTGTTATTATACATATTGGATTTTTCTCTCAAACGTTTTTCTTAAAATCTTGAAACCTTGAGGTTTCAATTATGTTTTGAGAGTATCATGAGAAAATGAACTTTTTTTTTATTTTTATTATTATCTTTGAAATGTAAGAAATCCTAATATTTTGACTAAACTCTAGATTTGACATTTGGGAAAAATGGATAGTGTACATGAAAATCTCATAAATATAGAATTTGTTGTTGAGTATGATAAGATTAATATGATGTTTTGGTATTGTTGAGAAATGTGAAATTGAATGATGAACTATCATAGTTAATTTAATTGATTATGTGAGGGAAGAAAATGGATATGAGCATGTTGTTGTTGTCTCTTGGAATATATATATTTTGTATATATGTATGGATGTCAGGACCTACACCTGCCCTTATAGGTTTAACATCGTAACTGGCCAGTAATCTTAAGATTACCAAAGGCTTCTGAAACAGATTAGCAAAATAAGGGGCTAGCGGAATCAAATATCAAAATACAAGGTCCAAAGAGCTGTACAGATTTATATGGGACATAAAATTTAAACTTATATTTACATATATAACCACCTCATTCTTACGTCATCTAAATATAGATAAAAGCAAAAGGGACTTAGCCCTAATACAAATAAACAAAAACTTGTCCAAAAGACATAAGAAAATAAATATATATATAAAAAAAAAAAACTTAAGACTAAATCAAAGCTTGGTCACAAACATTGCCCACAAAACTTGACCACAAAAAGACTTTCAGAACCTCATTGGGAGGTGCACAAGTTGGCTGACAGAAACAGAAACAGATCCAGACTGGAATTCTCAAGCCTGGTCATGCGCTTGATCATCTACATACACAAATAATACAGTGAGCTGGAACCTAGTGAATAACAACAGAGCAAAGAGTTTATGAAAGATGTCCATAACAGTTTTAGAAATCAAAATTCGGATCAGAAACAGATTCATATACATATTCAGATTTGTAATCAGTCATACGTGGTACATCCATTAGCACTAATAGATCAGATTGGTCATAAGGACCCATATACAAAGCAGATGGTCATTAAGACCCATAATTCATATTAGATAAATGATTGTGCACAATCGTAACAGATAACCATATAGGTTTCATAGATAGTTCTATGAATGAAACCCATTGAGATTCCTGGTACCAGGTAACAGATAACAGATAACAGATTGACATAATGCTAACAATGCCACGGTACATTTCAGAAAGTGGACAATTATTCATCTATATAGAAAATATCATTTTAGAAAATAGAGCTTATCATATCCAACAAAAAATACATATAATTGAACATATCTTTACAAGGTTGTTACTCATAGATAGCTCCAAAAGCAAAGCAAACAAAGCAGATTGATCAGGCGAACAATAACACGTGACCTACATAAACATGTGATAGATATACATTGAAACACACGCTCTATTGACGTTTAAACTTATTATTTTCCTTTCTTGGTGTGTTTCTAATTCATTTCTTCGTTATTATAGCCTAAATCATGGCTTAAGAATACCTTAGATGCAATGAGGATGCAAAAATGCACCTGGAAAACACTTTGTAAAATTTCAAAAACAGGGCAGTTCACTCGAGCGGTCTTTTGGTTGCTCGAGTGGACCCCTTGGTCTGCAAAAGTACTAGATGCTCTCATTTTATGCTCGAGCCAAGATTGAAAATAAAGAGCGGTTGCTCAAGCGGTCTTTTGGTCGCTCAAGCCAACCATCAAACTCTGCGAAAGTATTGAGAGCTCGCAAAGTCCTAACATATGGATTGAGTCAAGTTCATGTCCGAACCTCGACAAGGCCTAAATTTTCTTATCGACATAGAATTCTAAACAGATAATCCTACAATAGACAGATAGAACACAAATAACACTTAAGATGCACAATTAACACATAATCCCACTTAACCACTTGATTAACAATCTTAAGTATAGATTAATGGTTAATTACAGATTGGGGTTGCTATAGTCTTCCCCCTTATAGAGTTTGGTCCTCCAAACTTAAGTTACCTTCATTTCAGAAGAACATAGGATCCAATGGAAACAAGTCTGGATATCTTCTCATCATATCTTCTTCGGTTTCCTAATCAACTTTCACTAACAGAATCTCTTTGTTCTGCAATCTTTTGATTTGACTGTTAACAATTTGGATTGGCAGTTCTTCATAGATAAAATCATCCTTCAATAGCACATGAGTTGGTTCAATGACATGTAACGGATCTCTCAAATAATCTCAAAGCATTGACACATGGAAAATGTTATGCATATGCTCCATGACTGGAGGTAAGGCCATTTGATAAGTCACCAGATTGATTTTCTCGATGATTTCATATGGTCCAACATATTGTGGTGCTAACTTGTCTTTTGCTCCAAATCGGGTTTGCCCTTTCATTGGAGTCACTTTGATAAACACATGGTTGTCCACATCATATTCTCAGTCTTTTCTTCTAGAATCCGCATAATTTTTCTGACGACTTTGTGCGGTTTTCAACTGTTGTCAAATCAACTTCACTTTTTCAGTTGTCTCTTGCACTAGTTTAGGTCCTAATAAAGGTTTATCGCCTACTTTAGCCTAACAAATTGGTGATCGGCATTTTCTTCCATAAAGAGCTTCATAAGGAGCCATACCAATACTCGAATGATAGTTGTTGTTGTCTACACACTCGGCTAAAGAAAGATAAGTTTCCCAATTCCCTTTGAAATCCAGAATGTACATTCTCAACATGTCTTCTTACATTTGTATGGTTCGTTCTGATTGGCTATCTGTCTGCAGATGATAAGCACTGTTGAGTCTTAATTCTGTTCCCAAGGCTTGTTGCAAACTTTACCAGAATCTCGAGGTAAACTTCGAATCTCTATCAAACACTATAGACATTGGCACTCCATGCAGTCTCACAATCTCATTAATGTAAATATTAGCTAACTTGTTCGCATTATACAAAGTTTTAACAGGCAAAAAGTGAGCAGAATTAGTTAAACGATCAACAATAACCCTGATTGAGTCCATACCTCTTGAAGAGTGAGGTAGACTAACAATAAAGTCCACTGTGATATGCTCTCATTTTCATTTTGGTATTGGGAGCGGCTGAAGTAATCTAGTGGGTCGTTGACGTCCACCTTTCACTTGTTGGTAATGCAAACATTTAGCTACAAAGTCGGCAATACACTTCTTTATTCCAGGCCACCAGAAATTCTATTTTAAATCTTTGTACATTTTCCTATTTCCTAGATGCATTGCAAATTTGGAACTGTGGGCTTCTGTCATAATACGCTTTCTTAGGTCAAAATGGTCTGATACACATAGCCTGCCCTGAAACTTCAATACATTGTTGTCAAACATAAACCTCGGTCTCGGTTTTGACTCAAGTTCATCCATAATCTTTTTTGAAAATTCATCTTCTAGCTGTTTTTTTTAATTTCCTCAGTAATTGCTGCTTGGGCAGAAATGACAGCTAAGACTCCCCCCTGTTTACAAAAAACAATTTCAATTTCAATTTTTTCCAAATCACACAATAACTCTTTCTAATCGGTGAGCAAACATGTCAAATTCCCAATGGATTTTCTACTCAAAGAATCTACAACTGTGTTAGCTTTCCCTGGATGGTACAGAATTTGTAAGTCAAAGTCTTTAATCAGTTCCAACCATCTCCTTTGTCATATGTTCAGTTCTTTCTGAGTGAAGAAATATTTTAAGCTTTGTGGTTGGTGTATACTTCACAAGTTGTTCCATATAAATAGTGACGCCAGGTTCTTAAAGCAAACACTACAGTTGCAAGTTCAAGGTCATGGGTTGGATAATTTTTCTCATGTGGTTAGAGTTGTCAAGAACCATAAGCAAGTCAAGAACCATAAGTAATTGCCCTTCCATTTTGCATTAACACACACCCTAAGCCTTTGTAAGAAGCATCACTATAAATTTGGAATCCGTCAGTACCAGAAGACAGTGTCAAAATTGGTGCAGTCACTAATCTAGTCTTTAACTCTTGAAAACCGATTCCCTCTTATCATTCCAGTCAAACGGCACACGTTTTTGTGTCAACTGAGTGAGTGGCAAAGCAAGTTTAAAGAAATCTTTCACAAATCTCCTGTAATAACCAGCAAGTCCCAGAAAGATACGGACTTCTGTCATTGTGGTTGGTCTTCGCCAATTCACAATAGCCTCAATTTTTTGCGAGTCACCAGATATGCCATCCTAGTTGATTACATGCCCCAAAAAAGTCACACTATCAAGCCAAAATTTACATTTGGACAATTTTGCATATAGTTTCTTCTCTTTCAATGTTTGTAAAACAATTCTCAAATGATTTTCATGTTCTTCTCTGCTTTTGGAGTAAATCAGAATATCATCAATAAACCCGACAATAAATTCATCAAGAAAGTGTTTAAAAACCCTATTCATTAGGTCCATAAATGTGGCATGTACATTAGTTACTCCAAATGGCTTTACTAGAAACTCATAATGTCCATATCTAGTTCGGAAAGCAGTTTTCTCTATTTCCTCTATTTTACCTTTCAACTGATAGTACACAGATCTAAGGTCAATCATGGAAAACACTTGAGCCCCTTTGAAGTTGGTCAAATAAATCATTTGTCCGGGGCAATGGGTTCTTATTCTTGATGGTCACTTTATTCAATTCATGGTAATCTATGCAGAGTCTCAAAGTCCTATCTTTCTTTTTGACAAACAAAATGGGAGCAATGCAAGGTGAAGTGCTTGGTCGAATAAACTTCTTGTCTAATAGTTTTTGAAGTTGAATTTGCAATTCTTTCAATTTAGAGGTTGACATTCTGTAAGGGGTTTTAGAAATTGGTTGGGTTCCAGGTACTACTTTAATAGTGAATTCAATCTCTTTATCAATTAAGTCCCCAGGTAATTCATTTGGGAAAATATCAGGGAATTCATTAACTATCGAGATATTTTCCACATTAGTAATATCTGGAGTCACAGTCAAGACACAACACAAGTAAGCTCTACCCCATTTTTCTTAATAGTTTATTGGCTTTCATATAAGAAATAAAGTACGGTGGTGGCAAAACACCATTTCCACAAAACACGAACTTAGGTAACCATCGGTGGCTGAAACACAACAGATTTATTCACACAATCAATAGTTGCATGATACTTAGTTAACCAATCCATGTCCAATATGCAATCAAAATTATCAATAGCCATAGGCAATCAAGTCAACATATAACAACACATCACCAATCATAATGTCACCTGCAGGATATATATATGCACACAACATAGAACCCCCAGATGGTGTAGATACAAACAACAAATAATTCATAGGCTCTAGAGGTCTGGTCAATTTCTGGGAGAAAGCATGCGACATAAATGAGTGAGTAGATCTAGAATCTATTAAGACATATGCATTCTGAGCACAAATAGGAATTATACCTGATACCACAAATTCGGTGTTCTGGACGTCCCAAGGCACGAGTGCAAAAACTCTACCCTGTCTCAAGGTTTTCTATCCAGCATTAGTTCTTACATTTGTTCTTGGTACAGAAATAGATCCAGCTAAACTTGCCATAGGGTAGTTGGGATTTTGGGACATCGGACAATCTTTTATCATGTGGCCAGTCTTGCCATATCGAAAGCAGGCACCCGTTGATCGGTAACAGACACCTTTATGTTTTCTTCCATATTCCCAGCAAGTAGGTGCAGTACCACTACTTTGACTTGAACTACTAGAAGATCCTTTATTTTTGCTTATTACTCATTAAGAATGACCGACCTTTCTTGAAATTAAGTCCAAATCTTTTACCTCTCCAATCATTTGTCAGAGCTTTGGCTTGTTTCATAGCTACTAAATTGGCCTCAGTCATAAGGGCTCTATCTAATACAGCCACATACTTGGCTAATCTTAACACACCAACCTAATCAAATACATCAAAACTAAGGCCTCCTTCAAATTTCTTGGCCTTTTTGTAGTCCGTGTCTACCATATGAGGTGCAAATTGGGCTAACTCAGTAAATTTGGCTTCATACTAGGCCACTGACATTTTGCCTTGTTCCAACTGTTCAAATTCCGAAACTTTACGATCTCTAAAGCATTGAGGGAAATATTTTTTGTAAAAGATCTCTTTGAATTGATTCCAGGTCATACCCCTATTGTTATCTCATATTAACATCCACCAATGCGTTGCTTCTTCTTTCGAAGTATAGGTGGCCAACAAAACTTTCTACGTCTTGGAACATGGGAACACTTCAAATAATTTTTCTGTTTTAAACATCCAAGTTTCTGCCTTCAGTTGTTCAATACCACCCAAAAAAGTTGGTGGCTTCATCTTGTTGAATTTCTGAGTTAAACTGATAATATTCCTGTTTATCGGCTTAACTTGTACCGGAGAATGTGTAAGAGGTAATGATTGTTGCCTTTGTTGTTGTCTCATGGACTCGATTAGAGCTTCTAGGATTCTTTCCATTCGGTCCATTCGGGCATCAGAGGATTCAGTTACATAATCACTTCATGTTCTTTCCATTTGTTATAGGTAAATAGAGAAATAATAAATATAGGCAAATAATCCTTTTACAACTTTCACGTTATTCAATTTCAGTTCATTTCATCTCATATTGTTTCAGATATGTCATATAATTTCATACACACTCACACATGTTGATGTAATGTCCCTAATTCTTTTCTAGGACTTCCTATAGCTCATATTGACTTGTGCATGCGGTATAACTTGTGCTCTGATACCACTCTGAAATCCTAAGATTATTGAAGGACTCTGAAACATATTAGCAAAATAAGGGAATAGAGGAAGCAAATATCAAAATTCAAGGTCCATAGAGCTGTGTAGACTTATATAGGACATAAAATTTAAACTTATATTTACATATATAACCACCTCATTCTTATGCCATAAAAATACAGATAAAACCAAAAGGGATTTAGCCCTAACACAGATAAACAAAAGCTTGTTCAAAAGATGTGAGAAAATAAAAAAACAAAAAAAAAAAACTTAAGACAAGTTCAAAGCTTGGTCACAAACATTGCCCATATAACTTGACCACAAAAAGACTTCCGAAACCTTCTTGGGAGGCACACAAGTTGGCTGACAAAATAGAAACAGAAACAGATCCAGACTAGAAGTCTCAAGCTTAGTTACGGGGTTGATCACCTACATACATAAATAATACAGTGAGTTGGAGCCTAGTGAATAATAAAATAGTAAAGGGTTTATGAATGATGTCCATAATAGATTTAGAAATCAGAATTCGGATAAGAAACTGATTTAAATACATATTCAGATTTGTAATCAGTCATGCGTGGTACATCTATTAGCGCCAACAGATCAAATTGGTCATAAAGACCCATATACAAAGCATATGGTCATTAAGGCCTATATTCATATCAGACAGATGATTGTACACAATCGTAATAGATAACCATATAGGTTTCACAGATAGTTGCATGAATAGAACCCATAGCGATCCCTAGCACTAGGTAATCGATAACAGATAACAAATTTGCATGATCCTAAGAATGCCACGGTACATTTCAGAAAGCGGACAATCATTCATCTATACAGAAAATATCATCTCAGAAAACAGAGCTTATCATATCCGTCAGAAAATACTTATAATTGAACATATCTGTACAAGGTTGTTACTCACAAATAGCTCCAGAAGCAAAGCAGACAAAGAAGACTGATCAGGCAAACGATAACACGTGACCTACATAAACACGTGACAGATACACATTGAAACACACACTTTGCTGACATTTTAAACTTATTACTTTCCTTTCTTGGTGTGTTTCTAATTCATTTCCTCTTTATTGTAGCCTAAATCATGGCTTAAGAATGCCTTAGATGCAATGAGGATGCAAAAACGCACTTGGAAAACACTTTGTAAAATTTCAGAAATAGGGTAGTTCACTCGAGCGGTCTTTTGGTCGCTCGAAAGAACCCATTGGTCTGCAAAAGTACTAGATGCTCTCATTTTACGCTCGAGCCAACTTTTGGTCATTCAAGCCAAGATTGAAAATAAAGAATGGTCGCTCGAGCCAACCATAAAACTCTGCAAAAGTATTGAGAGCTCGCAAAGTACACTCGAGAGAAGGAACTATCACTTGAGTGAACCCTGCAAATTTTGGAATTTCTAGATTTGCATTCAAGGTTCAAAACATAAGTTTAACACCTCAAAACCCATTCTTTTGGGCTAAAACTGTAGAAAACACTTGGAAATTTGTAGAAAAACATGAAATAAAGTTCAATTCACAAAATCAAAGCCCAAAAGCAAGTGAATTCTTCAAAACCAAACCTTTAACTTCGTGTATAATCATATGCATGTAATGATATGAATTCAAAACTTCCAAAACATGGATTCATGGAGTGAAAAGTGTAAAAATATGTTGACTTCTCAAACTCAAGCATAAACAACACCATGCATGTGAGTATTTGTTGAAATGCAAACTCAAAACTTGGTGAATTATGCATGCATGCATGATTTGACTCACACTCCATCACTCTTAGTTCAATTCAAGTGTATATCTCTAAATTCTCATGAATTCTCATGTAAGTTAGCTTCCTATCACAAAATGAGAGTTGAATTCTCTTCTTCTTCTTCTTCTTCTTCTTCTTCATCTTCAGTAAAACGAGAAACAAAAGCAAAACAAAAAAAAAAAACCAAAACGACGTCGTTTTGGGCTTGGGCCATTCGAGCCACCCCTTTTTCGAGCTACCAACCGGAGTTGTTCAAATATATATATATATATATATATTGCACACACAAAAAAGAATGAGGATGTTCTTAAACATTTTTTGAAACACGAAAAACAATGATAATAATAAAATATTAAAAAACAAAAAATTTCTTAATTCTTGGATGGTTGAAAATAGTAAGTTGAAAATATATTATGAAAATTTACTTATTTTAGAAAAAATAATGAGGAAGAAATAGTGTTAGCAAAATTCAGTTTATGCCCAATCAATAGTGATTGATCGACATGCTTAAACCAATTTCCAAATAAACAAAAAAATAAAAATTAGACTTTGTGGTTGAATTCTATGCCTTGAACACCTGGAGGTAATTAAGCAAAAAAGGATTGAAGCATAAAAGAATATGTATTTATTCAATCAAGTTTTTAGGTTGTTAGGGTTTGATTCTATTAGACTATATATATTTGTACTCATTTGATTTACCTTTCAATTAATCAATACACAAGTTTGTTATCAAGCGTGTCCATGTTACTAACCATAACATGTCAAACACTTTTCAACACATGTCCAACACTCATTGAAATATGTCATTTAACAAAAACAAAAAAATTGATTCAAACATGCTTCAAACTCTTGGAGGACATAATGTAACCATAGTTTAGGCACAAATGAAACTAGTTACAAATTTGAACAAAATAACTAGGGGATACAATGATAAAAGAAAGGAATAAGAATGTAAATTTATAGGAAACAGTGTCAAGTTGCATTTTCTTATTATCCTTGAATGAAATATATATATATATATATATATATGATATATAATAAATACATAAAATTATAATTTTTGTCTCCCCCATGTTTCCTTCATTTATTAAAAATTTTCATGTGTTCCTGTTTGTGTTTCTTAGTTTTAGAAACTCTTGGGTTTCATTCTCCACTTTCCAAGTTGAATTCCATTGCACGTATAACATTTATACACTTGTATAACAGTAACCATTTTATTCAAAAGGATAAATATATCGGATTTATTTTTCAAAACTTTTTCTATTATATATTATAAATCCTTTGTCACTTTACACTATTTTTGAAAAATGTGCGCATTACTTCAATCAAATGCACGCTTGCACTTTGCACCTAGGTTCCAAGACACAGGAGGTAGGAGGTCATTGTGCTTAAGTGTGCCTTGTGTTTATTGCCTGTTGACTACTACACTTTGTTATGAGATTATCATCTTTAATCTCGTACTAGACTGCTACTTAGCTAATCTATTGTTCTCAAAGATTGTGCAAGAGCTAAGTGATGAAAAAGTAGGTACTATATACTCATTAACGGATATATTTTTAAGGTTGAGATACCTGCATAGTCCACGAAGGTTATTTGGCATTGATGGTGGACTTGGTGGACACTTTGGAAAGGATAAAACAAATACACTTATGAAGGAGCAATATTTTTTGCAGAATTATAGCTCAATTTGTTCATAGGTGTTTTATTTGCCAAAACCCAAAAGGGGAGTGATCACCTTAGGTCGGAATGTGAGATTTATGATTCATTTATGGAAAACATTTAGGAAGCTCTTGGGAACTCAATGGCATTATTCTCATGCATACCATCCAAAAATTGATTGTGAAACAAAAGTTGTGAACAAGTCGCTTGGATATTTTCTCGAGTTGAATTTTCCCACAATAGCTCCATCAATCATTCAACCATGAAGTCTGCTATGGTCTACATGATTGTCAAATATCATATTTAACCAATTAATAGTCCATGTTGCCAATATTTATAAAGATGTATGCTTTACTAGTATTCATTTATAATACACGGATTCAGAAGAACTAATCTTCTTTTGCAACTAAATAAATTTGGGAATGACAAGGAAATTAATGTAGTGTTTGGTTTAATGGAATAAAGGTGGAATAGAACGGAATGGTAATTTCTTATAGACCATTTCATTGCAATGATGAATGATAATTCTATTTACAATGTATTTTATAATTTTTTTTAGCAAACTAAATATGAGAACGGATATTCTGATGAAATGATCAATCAATTCCACCTTCGTTCAAGTGAACCAAACACTACCTAAAAGAAATAATGAGGAATGAATTGATTGTTTTGAATTAATAACAAAGATACAACATTGCACTTGTAACGCCCTCACAAAAATAACAATAAACCACCAATATACACATGCGTTGATACTAAAAGATACACCTTCTTCTATTCAACAAAGTATTCCGATACAAAATATTACATGTTAACAACAAAAGCAAAATGCCCTACAGGCGTACAGCTTTCCAAGTTAACACTTGGTTACAAAAAGGAGTGCTAACTCATTTACACATTAAGCCCTTGGCTTGAATATACATGTAATACATCAAAAGAAAATAAACAACAAAAGTCTGCCCGCCTCTAGTCTCCCAAGCTATGTCCTTGGAGGTGGCATGCTACCTGTACCTGAAAATGATATTCCCATAAAGGGTGAGCCACAGCCCAGTAGAAATACACTAAACCAACTATGAACAATGACTAAAAGATTAGCAGTTGATAGATGGTCAACACTGATTCATCCACATAATTCACATCTCGATTATACGACTTACAACTCCAAGTTACTTTTCATTTTTCCTTTTTCAATAGATAAGCATATGAGCTCTATCAGCACCACAACAGATAAGTATAAGAACTATATCCAACATTCACAGATAAGCATATGAGCTGTATCCACACTTCACTAGACAAGCATAAGAGCTGTACCTACACTTCTCAAAGATAAGCATATGAGCTCTATCTTCACTTTTCTAGACAAGCATATGAGCTGTATCTACGGAGTTCATCCCCTATCTCCTCCCAACACTATCCGGTTTAGAGGTCCATCCCCTATCTTCCCCTAAACCGCGGAGTACATCCCCCATCTCCTCCTCTACACACAATGCATATAAACACAAAGGTTCTATACACAATCAATCAATACATAAAGTTAATGTATTCTATCCACCGTCATTCTCTATGACACAATCAATCGATTAGTTTTAGTTTGCCTAATCATCATGCATTGTCTACAACAATCAAGACTATCCTCCACCGATAGCCCAAAGCAGTTATTTCTATACAGAAAATAAATGCACAAAATGGATATTAAATCAACATTTCAAACTAGGTGAGTGATAAACAATTCAACTACACCCTCTAATCCCTTCCCTTTCCAATTTCCACATTCTCAACTCAATCCCTCATTTCCAACAATTAATTATCCCAATTAATCAATCAAATGTAATTAGGGCATTTTCCATAATTAACATTTCAACCCTTACGGTTCCATTTTTATCAATGTTTCAACATTAATTTCATTTCTTCATGCCAAATATGCATATAGGTTTTATATAATTAAAAACCCCAACTTTTGTAAAATTTCACAAAGGCCCAAACCCTCTCAAAATTACCAAACCAACCCCAACATCTCAAAATACTAAAATTTAAAGACAAAACTCATAGAGAGGAGTAGGTTATCCCTACCTCGAAGTTGGAGCTCGAATGGGGAAGAGACCAAAACCAAAATGCTCCAAAGACCAAACTTCTTGGATCAAAACGATGCCCTCGACGATCAACCCAACTTTTACAAAGGCCGAAGCGAAGGAACACACCCTAGCTAGATCAAACCCTAGAGAGAAGGGAGTTTCTAGAGAGAGGAGCTCTCAAAAGATCTTTTTAGAAAGTAGGAGAGAGAGAGAAAGTGCAAAAAGTGATTCAAAAATGCCTCCCAGCTTTCTGATATATGACAGGTCCGCTCGAGCGGAGAACACAACGCTCGAGCGTAAGGAACAAAAGACATGGTCCGCTCGAGCGTACGAAGTCCCGCTCGAGCGCCAAGACACAAAGATAAAGCAAGACCGCTCGAGCGTAAAACCCAGTCCGCTCGAGCGCAACTTTCCATCTCCCAGAACTTTTCAGGAAAGGAACTACCCGCTCGAGCGCCAACAACCCCGCTCGAGCGCAACCCGCTCGAGCGCAAGAAACCCGCTCGAGCGTAGAAAACACACCTGCAGAAGTTTTGCAGGGCCACGAAATACTGGAAGTGTGTAAACCCCGCTCGAGCGCACAGCCCAAAAACCAAACTCCGCTCGAGCGCAGAATTACCCGCTCGAGCGTAACACCAAAAACCTGGGCAACTAGATTTGAGACTAAGGCTCAACCAACCTGTAAACCACCTACCCAAAACATCCTAAAACTCACACTTGTGAAATCAAAGGACAACAACGAGATATACAACCACCATCTCCCCGGAACCAGTGCCCGAAATATAACAATACAGAAAGGAAAACACTGGGATCGCTATAGCACTTCTAAAGCCAGCAACATCTAAATATGCATCATAAACATGACATCAATAACAAGTCTTAACATTTCCCAAGGCCATTGATAATTTAGCAAAGTGTTAGATTTGAAAAAAGATGATATATTATTTTTGTGAATTCAGAAGAAAATTCAACTACAGAAGAATCCCCCTCTAAAGATGAGATTAACCAGCTATACTCTACTTCAAAAAGTGATGAAGATCCGGATTCCTGCCCATGCAGTAATAATCAAGAACAAATATCAGAAATCAATTACTGGAAATCAATTGTAGAAATGAATGGTTTACATTTAGGTGAACCCAGCAGTATTAATGTTTTAACAGATACACAGAAGGATATGCTCGCTGTAGCAGATCAAATCCAGGATCTCGAGATAAAAATAAAGTATTTAAAGATGTGTTATGAACATCAACAAACAGTACAAGAAGCTCCTCTTATACCAGATTATTCTTACAGTCTCCAGAATGTAATTAACAGAATCCAAACAAATTCTCTGGTAGAAAAGCCAACAACAATACAGGATTTAAAGATGGAAATTAACATCTTAAAAACCGAAGTTAAACACTTGCAGACAGCCAGTGCAGCCGCAATAAAAGATATTAAATATCTTCATACTCAGCTACCTAAATCAGTAGACAGAGAACCTGAACAAAAACCAGAACAAAAGGATAAGTCTGAATCCTCTTCAACTCCATATTTGTTACTTGTTAATCAAGTCACATTTCAGAAATGGTATATTAAAATCTCTTTTATGATCAAACCCGATTTTATTATCAAAGATGCTATTGCTTTAGTTGATAGCGGTGCAGATATGAACTGTATCCAAGAAGGTATAATTCCAACCAGATATTTTGAAAAGACTACTCAAAGTCTAACCAGTGCAAGCGGAAATTCTCTCCAAATCAGGTATAAAATACCAGAAGCTTATATTTGTAATCAAGATTTATGTCTTCCAACATCATTTGTACTTGTAAGAAATCTTGCTACAAATATCATTTTAGGCACACCATTTTTGTGTCTTCTCATGCCTATTCAGAAAATTGATCAAACAGGTATCTACTCCCAACTATAGGGAAAATCTGTTATTTTTGAATTTATTACACAACCGTATACAAAAGAATTAGATCAAATTCGAGATCTAGTTACTTTTAAACAAAACCAGATAAATTTTTTACAAAAAGAAGTTCAATTCTTAACAACAGAACAAAGGTTACAGCAACCTTCTTTACAATAGAAAATTAAATTGATTGAAAAAGAATTTCAAACAGAAGTCTGTGGTAATGTTCCAAATGCTTTTTGGGATCGCAAAAAACATACTGTCACATTACCATATGAACCCGATTTTGATGAAAAATATATTCCAACTAGAGCTCGCCCTAGTCAAATGAAAAAGGAATATATGGAATTATGCAAAGCAGAAATTCAAAGTCTTTTAGAAAAAAAAATTAATCCGACCCAGTCACTCTCCTTGGAGTTGTACAGCATTCTATGTGAACAAAAATGCTGAGATTGAGCAAGGTGTTCCACGCCTTGTTATCAATTATAAACCGTTAAATGATAAATTAAAATGGATTAGGTATCCAATACCAAATAAGAAAGATCTATTAGATCGCTTACAGGACGCTATCATATTTTCTAAATTTGATCTTAAATCAGGATATTGGCAAATTCAGATTGCTGAACAGGATCGCTATAAGACAGCTTTTACAGTACCTTTTGGGCATTATGAATGGAATGTTATGCCATTTGGATTGAAAAATGCTCCATCAGAATTTCAACATATCATGAATGATATTTTTAATCCGTATACTGCTTTTACTTTATCTTATATTGATGATGTTTTAATCTTCTCTTCGTCAATTGAACAGCATATTAAACATCTTAATATTTTTAAGCATGTTATTATCCGAAATGGTTTAGTTATTTCTGCTCCTAAAATGCAGTTATTCCAAACAACAGTAAGATATTTAGGACATAATATTTCCAATGGAAGTATTATTCCTATCAACAGAAGTATTGAGTTTGCTTCTAAATTTCCTGATGAAATTAAAGATAAAACTCAATTACAAAGATTCTTAGGAAGTCTTAATTATATCCGTATAGCGACCCCGGTCTTTTTCCATTTGATTATTGTATCCGGACTTATGTTCCGTAGATTATATTATCTTATTGTTGTTGTTGTTGTCCTTTAATTCTTCAGTTTTGAGTTATAGGATTTGTTGGGCAGGTTGTTTACAGGTTGGTTGGGTTTGAAACCAAAAGTTCATGTTCAGTTTTTGGGTTGGTCGCTCGAGCGAGCTCTTCTTCGCTCGAGCGAGGTCTTTGATTTTGGTCCTTCGCTCGAGCCAGGGTCCCTTCGCTCGAGCGAGCTTTGCGTCCAGTGCATAGACCTGAGAGCAGTGTTTGTTGGCTCGAGCGAGCTTTCTTCGCTCGAGCGAGCTGTTTTGCTTTTGGCTCGAGCGAGCTTCTCTTCGCTCGAGCGAGGCTTTCTTGTGTCTGGTCGCTCGAGCGACCAGGTCTTCGCTCAAGCGAGCCTATCAGGTATAAATACGCAGCAGCGTATTTTAAAACAGTTTTTCAACCCCTTTTGATCCAAAAACCCTAATTTTCGAGTTCTCTCTTTCTCTAAACACCTTCTCTCCTAGGTTTGATCTAGTTAGGGTGGGTTTTTGCCCTAGTTGCTTTACAAATAAGATAGAGGGGAGTGAGGGCTTCCATTTAATCTGAGAAATTCTTGATTTGGAGCACTTTGAAGTTTGGGCATCATCTTCATCTTCTTCCTTCTGAGTTATATCTTCGAGGTAGGGATTTTCTACTCCATTTATATGTTTTAATCTTAAGTGTTGGTATTTTGGTATGTGGGGGTAGTTTGGTAATTTTGTAAGAAACCTTAGGGTTTTGGTTTAGATTAATTTGTATAATTAATTTAAAGGAATAATGTGGAGTTTGGTTTAATTCATGGAATTGGGAAATTTAATGAATTGATGATATATATTTGGGGTAATTTAATTATTTACCTTTGGGAATGTTAAATTTACATTCATTGATGTATTTATTTCTTGTTTAGAAATAACTGTTTTGGGCTATCGGTGGAGGATAGCCATTGATTGTTGTAGACCTTGCATGCGGCTTAGGTATAACTGGAATTGAGTCAATTGTTTGACTGTGAGTTAATACAAAACATTTGTGTATTAATTATGTGTTGTATATGGCAATTGTGTGTTTTATTGCATATGCATTGGTTTTGGAGGAGATAGGGGATGAACTCCACGGTTTAGGGGAAGATAGGGGATGGACCTCTAAACCGGATTTATTGGGAGGAGATAGGGGATGGACTCCAGTAGCATCACTCTTATGTGTGCTTATTGATTAATAGATATATTTCTATTTATTGTGAATATGATACATCACTAAAGTGTGTATCAGTTGGGAAGTATGGAAGTGAATTGGTTATGATTGATACAATACCAACTTGTGTATTTGTTATGGTTAGGTCTAACTTAAATTGTTATTCCTGTTGAATTGGAAGTATTGTTAATAAAAGATGAAACCCCATTGAGTTATTTGGCCAGGTTCTGAGCCATAAGTGGGAAGTAAAATGTGCCATAGACAGTGTGTCATAGGCAATGTAGACATTTGTGTCATGAAAATTATAACTTGATTGTAGAGTGTTAACCATGTATCAGATGCTAATGCTTTAGTTAATTCTTATGCTTGGTTTAGTATTTCTCTACTGGGCTGTGGCTCACCCTATATGGGAACTTTATTTTCAGGTTCAGGTGGTTCACTCCCTCCAAGGACTTAGCTTGTGAGGAATTGAATTTGAAGACTTGTCTTATTTCTATTTGTTTTATTTGAACAATGTAATCTTTCAAGCCTAGGGCTTTATCTGTTTTTGAGTTAGAACTCAGTGAATTGTGTCCAAGTGTTGGCTTGGCAAGATGTAAGCCCGTAGGGCATTTATTATGATGTTTATTTCATATTGCTCTGATGGATGGATCTATATTATTGTTTTAATAAAATGATGCATGTTTATATTATCTATTATGGGTTTATTTTTGAGGGCGTTACAATCCGTGACTATTATTACCAGTTATCTGCAGATGCCAGCATACTCTATACCATGCTAAGAAAGAATCCTCCACCGTGGGATAAAAATCATACTTTAGCCGTACGTCGTATCAAAGCTAAAGTTCAACAGTTACCATGTCTTCAGTTACCAAATCCCAATTGGAAAAAATTTGTGGAAACTGATGCCTCTAATGAAGGCTTTGGTGGGATATTAAAGCAACTTAATCCCAAGACCCAGAAGAAAGAATTATTACGCTTTCATTCTGGTCACTGGAATAAAGCCGCTTTAAATTACCCAACAATCAAACAGGAATGTTTAGCCATTGTTAAATGTGTTGATAAATTTCAGGATGACTTATTAAATCAGCATTTTATCATCAGAGTTGATTGCTCTGCTGCAAAACAGATTTTCAAACAGGATGTTAAGAATCTTGCATCCAAACAGATATTCTTAACCTGGCAAAGTTATTTATCTAATTTTGACTTTGATATTGAATATATTAAAGGAGAAACTAATTCTTTGCCTGACTTTTTAACTCGTGAATATTTGCAGAAATCTCATCCTGAAGAGGAATGACCAGTAGGGGCCATCGAGGTCGTGGTCGTGGCAGGGGATCTCACCCTCGCTATGATCCAACAGAATTTCCTCCTTTAAGAGGACAAACCAGTACTCCATCAGCTGAGGATATTCTCCTTAAGACTGAAGATCCGTATACTCCTAACAGTATTACTGAGGAAACAGTCCTCTGGATCAATATAGCAGATGAGCAATGGATGACAGGTCCATGGGAGATCAAGCGGAGGTATCTTACCACGCAGCAATCTCCTCCTCATTTTGACCAGTATCGGTACATCTATGAACAAATATTAACAGAAACAAGAGCTTGTGAATTTAAACACACACTCCATGATGCCAATAAGGCCACCAGTCTGATTTCTTTCAGTAAAATTACTATCTGATCTATCATGCCCATTTCTACATGGGGCATTCATCCACATACTACCAGAGATCTTGATTTGCGCAACAAGCAAACCAAATACAGTTATTGGGATTACATAGATGCCTTTACCCAGGTATTCTACTACCAGAATCCCATCAAGAACCATTCTTGGTTTATCCGTGTCAGCCCTGATATTCTTAAACACAATGTTCACAATTGGTTCCTCGTGTGGTGGGATAAGTTTGGGCTTTTCCTTGATATTTTACCAGAATCCATCCGAACTGCTTTCAATGAATAGCATGTGGCATGTTCTCGTGCCTATGCTTATTTAAATAAAAACCGTGATCTTTCTATCAGTAAATTTGTAGTCCATTTCACAATCCGATTTAATATCCCATGGATATGGAAATGGGACTTTGCATGTGATTACCAGAATAAAGTTCCTCGCCTTAAAAGGATATTTTTTGTTAAATGATGGGATAAGGGTATGAACCCTATTCTAACAGAAACTGTTCAGAAAATTCAACAACATACCAAAGCATGTTGGGAATCAGTTAAGCAGCCAGCTCTACCTCAACCACCAGCATTAGCCAGCAATCCTTTTGTCCAAATCCGAAAGGAATTGAAACAGCAGAATCCCCATCTTTCAGAACATGAAATAATTATTAAAAGCATGGATTTCCTGAAAGAACAATTTTTCCAAACAGTACCCCAAGATGATGATGCCTCCATGAGATCAGGCACCAGTTAGCCCTCAACAGAACCAGATTCAGATCCAGCCGAACACGTATTGGCAGGAGAGTCACAGCTACCCGAAGATGAGGAACCTACTCTTGGAGATTTTTGGGATTCCCTTACAGCTGTCATTGCAGAAAAGATAGCTAAAGACAAAAACAGTAAAGGAAAAGGTCACGAGCACTAAGTGTCGGCACAACCAGTCAAACAACTTTGGCAAAAGTAGATGCCCATCATCAGTAAAGGAAGATGCTGTCTCCACAACCGAAAAAGTTTGAAGATAAGGGTAAGGTGTAATCTGTCGGTCCAGTACATGAGTGACACCTGTCCTCTTCTTTTATCCGTTTTGTAATATAAATAGGGATGGCTTCACCCATGTTGAGGCACGCTTCATTTTTCACGCTTAATTTCTTAGTCTCTCTCTCTCTCTCCCTTGTAATATTTCCTTTCCAACCCTCTCTTGTAAAATAGTTGTACTTCCTCAATAAAAGTTTGAAGTTTGGTGTGCATCCTCCATGTTTGTAAGTATGAATGCCTTCTGTTAATGCTTTAGAACAGTATTTAGCCTTATTGCAGTTTTGGCAACATCAGAGAAATTATTATCTTAATACACCAGTAGATCAATATACCCAACAGTATATATCTGATCGTATATCAGAGTGTGATAGGCATATAGCCGATCTACACATTCTGATTAACGAACAGATAGTTGCGTGGGCGGCCAGAAGGCCTCCACCTCCACAACAGTAAATTCATGAGATCATATATGTTGTAATTTATGTTCTTTATACATGTATTATGATTATGATTATTCCTGGGTGTGTGCCGTTGTAAGGTTAATTAATTGTTAGGGTTAGTGGGACGTCACCCAAGTCGCGTAAGGTTAGGTCGTGTTGCAGAGAGTGCGTTTAGACCGTATACCTATAAGTCGTTGACAGACGTGCTAGCCTCAACCTTTAGTGAGCACCTTTAGTGGTATCAGAGCCATGTTTAATGATAAACATAATACAAGTATAAATTAAATAAATTAGGCATATATGATCACAATACATCCATGACTAAACAACAAGATAATACCGTAGTAATACCAGAAAATGAATCAGTAACAACTGTAGGAAATACAGTATCTTCTTTAGCCGAAGCAGCTGAAATGGTAGCATATCAGGATGTAAAAGACGCTTTAGATAAGTGGACTATACCAACAGTAGACCCAAAGACCATTTATAAAAAAGGTCATTTTAATTTCTTCAGTAAAACAATTATCAAAACATTTGAGCATGCATCTTGCATACAAAATAATGATGAAATAATCCGACTCATTCATATTAATGATTTTATTCCGTTCATTAAAACTTATAAGTACATCCACATAGGATTGGTAAAAATCGCCTTCAAACCTTTGACTCTTTTAGGTCAAAACACCAGTATTCAATGTACACTTCGTGATGGAAGATGTCTTAACTGGAGAGCTTCCCTTATGGGAGCAATTGAAACCAGCCTCTCCCATGGACCAGTATATTTTGATATTTATCCGAATCTTAGCATATCATTAACTGATGCTAATATACCTGATGTTTTAGAACTCAGAGTTCTTACTCATGGTTATGAGTATAA
The DNA here is from genome assembly GCA_030407325.1 of Camellia japonica. Classification (NCBI taxonomy): domain Eukaryota; kingdom Viridiplantae; phylum Streptophyta; class Magnoliopsida; order Ericales; family Theaceae; genus Camellia; species Camellia japonica. The sequence goes on from JAPPVO010000024.1 coordinate 131,581,595, forward strand.
ACCAGGATCTCCTCCTTTTTCAGTACACTCTAGAATCTACATCAAGGCTTTAACAACATTAAATCCTTATGTTAGAAAGAAAACTGAAACCGGCAAAACAGTATTGATTGCAACAAATCTTTACAGTAGCCAGGTAGCCATACCTAAGTTAATTCCTTGGTCAGAAATAACTTTTCCAGAAAGATGGCATATACCAAATGTTGTACCACCCAAACCTATGATACAGCATAACATTGACGATGTAATCCAGACACAAGGAGGTAATGTATACCTTCAATTCCAGAAACCTTTACTCACCAGAAGTAATTCTTCTAATGCTAGTTTTAGAACAGCACCCAGAAGTTTTTCCAATAACAGTTTCCGATCTATTCCACCTTATAGAGTAGATCTTCCAGAATCCAGTAGGCAGTCTGTGGATTCGATCCTACAACAGATACCTTCTCGGCCACCAAGCAGGCCTCCTAGTGATCCGCAGGAGGATCCAATGAATACAGAAATTCAAGGAATCAGATTATCCCAAAACATAATTCCACATGGTGTATATACAACACCACCACCAAATAGCCCAACGGCCAGTGATATGAATTTTGAAATTTAAATGGATTTCACACCAGGAAGCAAAAATAGAAAACTATTAAATCAGGAATTTAATCAGGAAAAATATAAAGAATTTAGGATATGGTATTTTGCTAACCATAATCCAAAACAGTTAGAATACTTTAAAACTCAATATTACAAACATCTTGAGTTGCAACAGGAATTAATACCTTTCGTAGAATGGTATAATACTGTAAATCAACCTCAGCTAAATGTTATAGAAGATCAGTATAAGACATGGACTACAACTGAAGGACAAGCAATAAGTGCTATTCATCCACCTCCACAACAGTAAATTCATGAGATCATATATGTTGTAATTTATGTTCTTTATACATATATTATGATTATGATTATTCCTGGGTGTGTGCCGTTATAAGGTTAATTAATTGTTAGGGTTAGTGGGACGTCACCCAAGTCGCGTAAGGTTAGGTCGTGTTGCAGAGAGTGCGTTTAGACCGTATACCTGTAAGTCGTTGACAGACGTGCTACCCCCTAGTAGGAACTATTATGCTAGACCAACTCCTCCTGATGTTCTCTATGAAGAGACTTATATCAATGATCAGGGTAGTTATCATGGCAAAACCATCTATGAATGGAACATAGATGGAGAATCCGAATATGGCATATACAAGAAATTACATCAAATGTTGATGTATGCAACAGTCTGTCGTCAATATAATAACCAGGACCAAGCCATAGCTAAATTCATTATTACTGGTTTTACCGGACAACTTAAAGGATGGTGGGATAATATCCTCACCTCTGTACAACAGTTAGAAATACTCAATTCCGTTAAAGTGGAACTTGATCCTACTACCCGTCAACCTGTACAACAGCAAGATGCTGTTTACACTTTAATTCAAACAATCATTCTCCATTTTATTGGTACCAGTACTAGTTCTGCTGATCGAGGGCGAGAACTCCTCCAGAACCTTCGATGTCCATCCCTTACCCATTTTCAATGGTATAAGGATGTCTTCCTCATCAAGGTCATGCAATGGCCTGATGGTAACAGTACCCATTGGAAAGCCAAATTTATTGATGGCCTTCCCACTCTCTTTGCCGAACGAGTGAGGAAAAAACTTCGGGACCGCCATGACCGGATGTCTATTCCTTACGAACAGTATACATATGGACAACTTTGTTCCATTATCACCGATGAAGGTCTATCTTTATGTAATGACCTTAAATTACATTACCAGATGAAACAACAGAATCTTACAGGACGTAAAGAATTAGGAGAATTCTGTGAACAATTTGCCTATGAACCAGGAATTAAATATCCAGGAAAATCTAGAAAGATTTCCCACAAAAAACCTTATAAACCTACCAAGAAGAAGTCTCACAAGACTAGCCATCCGAACTCTAATAAGAAGTTTTATTCCAAAACCACTCCATACAGAAAAAATAAAGGGAAAAATAAATCAGAAATCAAATGCTACAAATGTGGCCAAACAGGACATTATGCTAATAGATGTAAATCCAAGGCTAAATCTAAAGTCAATGAATTAAATCTTGACTTAGATATCAAGAATCAGATAATTCAAGCTCTTGAAGCTGAAGAAAATTCAACTACAGAAGAATCCCCCTCTAAAGATGAGATTAACCAGCTATACTCTACTTCAAAAAGTGATGAAGATCTGGATTCCTGCCCATGCAGTAATAATCAAGAACAAATATCAGAAATCAATTACTGGAAATCAATTGTAGAAATGAATGGTTTACATTTAGGTGAACCCAGCAGTATTAATGTTTTAACAGATACACAGAAAGATATGCTCGCTGTAGCAGATCAAATCCAGGATCCCGAGATAAAAATAAAGTATTTAAAGATGTGCTATGAACATCAACAAACAGTACAAGAAGCTCCTCTTATACCAGATTATTCTTACAGTCTCCAGAATGTAATTAACAGAATCCAAACAAATCCTCTGGTAGAAAAGCCAACAACAATACAGGATTTAAAGATGGAAATTAACATCTTAAAAACAGAAGTTAAACACTTGCAGACAGCCAGTGCAGCCGCAATAAAAGATATTAAATATCTTCATACTCAGCTACCTAAATTAGTAGACAGAGAACCTGAACAAAAACTAGAACAAAAGGATAAGTCTGAATCCTCTTCAACTCCATATTTGTTACTTGTTAATCAAGTCACATTTCAGAAATGGTATATTAAAATCTCTTTTATGATCAAACCCGATTTTGTTATCAAATATGCTATTGCTTTAGTTGATAGCGGTGCAGATATGAACTGTATCCAAGAAGGTATAATTCCAACCAGGTATTTTGAAAAGACTACTCAAAGTCTAACCAGTGCAAGCGGAAATTCTCTCCAAATCAGGTATAAAATACCAGAAGCTTATATTTGTAATCAAGATTTATGTCTTCCAACATCATTTGTACTTGTAAGAAATCTTGCTACAAATATCATTTTAGGCACACCATTTTTGTGTCCTCTCATGCCTATTCAGAAAATTGATCAAACAGGTATCTACTTCCAACTACAGGGAAAATCTGTTATTTTTGAATTTATTACACAACCGTATACAAAAGAATTAGATCAAATTCGAGATCTAGTTACTTTTAAACAAAACCAGATAAATTTTTTACAAAAAGAAGTTCAATTCTTAACAACAGAACAAAGGTTACAGCAACCTTCTTTACAACAGAAAATTAAATTGATTGAAAAAGAATTTCAAACAGAAGTCTATGGTAATGTTCCAAATGCTTTTTGGGATCGCAAAAAACATACTGTCACATTACCATATGAACCCGATTTTGATGAAAAATATATTCCAACTAGAGCTCGCCCTAGTCAAATGAAAAAGGAATATATGGAATTATGCAAAGCAGAAATTCAAAGTCTTTTAGACAAAAAAATTAATCCGACCCAGTCACTCTCCTTGGAGTTGTACAGCAATCTATGTGAACAAAAATGCTGAGATTGAGCAAGGTGTTCCACGCCTTGTTATCAATTATAAACCGTTAAATGATAAATTAAAATGGATTAGGTATCCAATACCAAATAAGAAAGATCTATTAGATCGTTTACAGGACGCTATCATATTTTCTAAATTTGATCTTAAATCAGGTTATTGGCAAATTCAGATTGCTGAACAGGATCGCTATAAGATAGCTTTTACAGTACTTTTTGGGCATTATGAATGGAATGTTATGCCATTTGGATTGAAAAATGCTCCATCAGAATTTCAACATATCATGAATGATATTTTTAATCCGTATACTGCTTTTACTTTATCTTATATTGATGATGTTTTAATTTTCTCTTCGTCAATTGAACAGCATATTAAACATCTTAATATTTTTAAGCATGTTATTATCCGAAATGGTTTAGTTATTTCTGCTCCTAAAATGCAATTATTCCAAACAACAGTAAGATATTTAGGACATAATATTTCCAATGGAAGTATTATTCCTATCAACAGAAGTATTGAGTTTGCTTCTAAATTTCCTGATGAAATTAAAGATAAAACTCAATTACAAAGATTCTGAAGCACAAGGGTGAACGTCACCCACTACCAACCCCTTTCCATTTCCCATTTATTAGATCTTTTGCCAAGCAAGCTAGTCACATTCGGTAATTCGGTAATATAAAAGAGCATGAGACAAACATAAGAAATGAAATATAGCCCATGATAATCATACATAGGTAAAAGAAAATAACATTAGGCATGCTCTAAAATACTTAGAGACAAACAACACAACAAAACACTATTTCTAGCACTGTTCGGTTCTGCAGGGCTAACAAGAACGCTTTGGTAAAAATACTTCTAGGTCAAATTAGGGGCTGAAATTACACAGAAACAATATTCAATCTGTCTAGTTTCAGTTCCAATTTTCAGAAGTTGCACAGCCCCTCCACAAATTCATCTACAAACTATATTCGAAAACCTGTCCAGATTTGTCACCCTTTGGGGAAACTAACTTTTCTCTCAATCTACCCGATGGTTTTCACTCAAATAAAATCTTTTGGAAAGAGGACTCAGAGTTATAAATTTTTATAGAAGAACCAACATGAGGTGATTTTTCTAGAATTTTATAAAATTGATAGAAGTGGACTATATTTCAGAGATTCAGGACCAGATTTTTCAACAATTTATCCAAGCCCTAAAAACAAACAATTAGGAGCTAATAAAATTTTCACAAGCTCTAAACACACTAAATATCCTACCATAAATTCAGATTTGAGAATTAAATAGATTTTATATTTATTTTAAATTAGGGAAGTTGCAGCAGTGCCTAATTTCACAAATTTGCAAGACAATGGCAATTGATCATACCCACACTTCAACATACACCAAAAACCCTATTTACCATTAATTTGCAACACAAGAGGCATATTAGACAATAGAAGGAGATGGTGAAAGAATTGGAGAAGACAAAGGAGGGGTATGTTCTTACCTTTTTTAGAGTCACCCTTTCTTTTCTTTTTTTTCTTCTTCTTCTTCTCTACTTCCTTTGATCACACTTTCACCCTCTCTCCCTCTCCCTAGGCTGTTGAAAATGTGGGGTGAAAATTGAGACAAAGTTCTCAATTTATAAGCCATGAAATAGGGCTAGCTTAATGACTGAGAAAAAGCATAAAAATCTAGATATTTTTCCATTGCTCAAATAAGTATTAAAATAAATAATAAAACTATTTATTTAAAGATATGTGTAGATATTTATTTAAAGATATTTATTTGCTCAATTAAATAATAAAGGTTCAAAGAAAATAATAAAAATTCAAAGAATTAATAAATATTCAATTAGGCTAAAAATAAAATTGATGAATTAATTTAGAAACTAGGAGGTACATAAATAAAAGCCAAGTGTTAGGGTATTTCCAAATATAAAAATGGCATTCTATGATTTAATTATAATACAAAATAAAATACAGAAAAATTATTCTTTCTTGGACCATTTTGTAAAATTTTATAAAATTTGGGATTAAAATGTAATTAACCTAAGGCTTAGGGTATCAAGTGTAATTACCAAAAATTAGGGTCTCTACATTAAGGTTTCAATTTCGTAATAAAAGCTACATGAATTTGAAAAATATTATTTCTCTGCGTTTTGAACTTATTCTTGAAGATTGTTATGTGATTTTGTTTGTAAATTTCTCTATCATTTTCTTGATCTATACTTCTTCAAAAATCAAAATCAACTCCATTGTCAAGAACAAAGAATGAAAAATCAACTTCAAAAATAAAAACAACTACACTAAGCTAACCTCTCTCACATTGATCAAAATTGAAAACAAAAACCTAATTCCAAATACACTTGAAAAGCTAATATGAAATCGGAATCCTTACATACAAATCAAATGAAAAATCAAAAACTTATACTGATTATTAAATTTACTTGATTCAACTCCACTGAAAATCAAATCAACACGACTTCAACTCCTACATGATCAACAACTACAAAATCCCTAGAAAATTTGCATGAAAATCTACATCATCAAGTTCTCCATGAAAATCTCCATCGTCAAATTCATCCCAACGTAATCTCCTATAAAATAGCAATAATCTTTAGTTTCCAAAATTGAAAATCACATATATTATAAAGAAGGGTAAAATAGGTATTTTGTAACCTAAAATAACATTGAGGGACCTTAGGCATCAAAAAAATATTATTGTGGATCTCTCCTCATACTAAAAGTTGGGTAAGGATCTTAGATCAATTTTCCCTTTTTAAATTATTACTTTTGAAATATTACTTATCCGATATCTTACTCTATCTTTTTGAAAATTAATAGTTCATAACCTACTCTACTCATCTTTTGTAAAGATTAGTTTGGCATATTAAGTTTGATCAGATTACCTTCTTCTTCTTCTTCTTCTTCTTCTTCTTCTTCTTCTTCTAATCATTATCACCATTTTCATCGTCGTCTTATATTGACTTGGAAAAGCTTACATTTAACCAATAGTCACACGATGCCATTACATAAGGATGATTTTTTTTTATTATCTCTATTGTATATACTAATGATTTTTCTTTATTTTCTATGATTCCGGAGCCACAAATGGTTTCTTTTTACAAGTTCTAATAGGTTTGTCACTATTAATTTTGTATCTTTTATTTTATTACTTACTTTTTAATATAATTTTATTTAGCTACAGTTTTACTCATGTTTTGAATTATCATTTCAATGCAAAATACTTAAAATAAAAATTTAAGAATATTTAAACTCTGTTTGTTTGAACATAAAATATTTAACACAAAAAATAATTTTTTTATCTAAAAAAAATATTTTTGTTTTTTGTCGTTTGGTTGACATTTGAAACAAAAATATTTTATTGCCTAAAGGATAAATTTTGATTTAATAAAGTGTCATTTATGACTTTTTAGTGAGTTAAGATATTATATTGGGTGAAGCACCAATTAATCCCAAAAAGCGATCTTATGAACTGTTTAGCCATCCCTTTTTTTTCTTATGAACCCAAAGGTCCCATTAAAGTAAAAATTACATATAAGGGTAGTCACTTGCATGTTTGGATTTAATTTTCTAAGGATAAAAGTGGGTTTCTCTAAATGCAAAATTACATATTTGGACAATTCGCATTATAGAGGTTTTTGATTTCCCTCCTAGAACAAATGACAATGGTGCGGGATGAGTCTATTGAGTCTGGAACGCCGATGAGGCAAGAGGATATATCAAGAGTGGTTCTTGATAAGAAGAATGGATACTTGAGAGGATTTGGGGTTGGACCAAAGCCTTCTTGTGATTCTGGGTTCTCTATTGCATCACAAGCATGTGACGAGCAATTGAAAAGGCTTACATCCGAGTTAGAGATACTGCGTGCAGAGCAGCAAAAAAAAAGAAGAGGAGCAACAAATGAAAGAGGCAGAGAATACAAGACAACGTGAGGAGATGCAGCGGCAGCTTTTTGGACTTCAGAGCATGTTGGCGCAAGTTTTGGAAAAGCGCAGTCCACCAAATTCTCCACGATAGATAGTCATGGTAATGGGTAAGTGTGTTAAACCATATTTCATTATATTTATGTTCAAAGTAAAGGCAAATAAACGTTTGATGAGAATATTATAGACAAATGGTTGTCTTTAAACTAATTGTGACCAAAATTTAAAAGACGACATTTACAGTTTAGTTTCAAGTGACTAGAAAAGAAACTTCAAACATTGTAATGTTCCAATGTTCCAAGGACAAATAGTTAAACCAGAATTGTTGACTGTTCCATGGAAACCAAAATGTGATAAATAAATAAAAAAAGGCAAAAACGAGCCGGTTGGGGCCAAAAATTAGAAACAGCCTGGAAACAACCTGAGATCATAGCGATCACCTCGTCCTAGATCAAACAAACTTGTGAAAGCAAGCGGCGCTTCGATAGGATGCACGCTTAGTTATGTAAGACATAAAAGTGTGACAAAATAGGCAAAATCGGGGCGTTTGGGGTCCAAAATTGAAACCAGCCTTGAAACAACCCCAAGATCATAACGGTCAGCTTGGCCTAGATTAAACATACTTGTGAGAGCAAGTGGCTCGTTGATAGGATGCACGGTTAGATATTTACACCAATAAACGTGACAAAATAGGAAAAAACAGGCCGTTTCGGCTCAAATTTGAAAAGTCTAGAAAAAACCCCGATCTCATAACGGTCACTTTGGCGTAGATTGAACATACTTCTGAAAGCAAGCGGCGCATCGATTGGACAAACGGTTAGATATTTAGACCAAAAAAATGTGATGAAAAAAGGCAAAAACAGGCCGCTTGGGGCCAAAAATGGAACACCACCTATCTTTCCATATCTTTTTATCTAATTTCAAAGCAAAAGTGAAATTTTTTTTTTTACTCGTTAGAATAATTTTTAGTCGTTGTTCCATACCATTACAAAACTATAATATAACACGCGGGGTAGTATAGGGTTTACAATGATCTTTGTACAATTTGAGTGGGCTAGTTAAAAGAGATACATAAATTTCAATCACAATATGGTTTTAGGTAACCCAGTAAATGAATAAGGACAATGTGGTAGCTTAGGCAAGTGCACCAACATACCCAAACAGTGGGCTATCAAATGCTGCAATAATTTATAAGACTAAATTCCAAAAGAACATAAACTGATGCAATGACTTTTTAATTGAGGTTCCATTGGGTGATCCACAAGAAACATTTTATCATATTGTTTAAGTTAACGAAAATGAATTACTTACCCCAAAAAAAATTAAAAAATTATTAATGAAAAGAAATTGTTTAGTGTTGGCCCCAAGTCTTCAGAATTAGGGGAAGAACCTGATCTCTGGTTTCTATTATGTATTAATTAGCTAGATGTAAACAACAGTTCACAATAATATGCAATGGACTTCTCAACTAGCAATGGCCACAAGCATCCATAAATGACTATCATAATAAACAACAGTTCAGGGACATTTTAAATAAAACACTATTATTGTGAACTGTTGACAATGATAGTAAATAACAATTCACAATAATAGTGTTGTTTATAATAATAGTGTTGTTTTATGGCCACAAGCATCCATAAATGACTATCATAGCTAGATGTAAACAACAGTTCACAATAATAGTGTTGTTTTATTTACAATTTGATAACGATAGTCATTTAATTTGCTAATGTGACCTTTACTTTTCATGGACATTTTTCATTATTTGTCCAATTTTACCTGACATTATTTTTCTTTTTCTTTGGTACAGACGGATGAACTCGTGCACAAAGCTAAATTGTATAGGACAAATTGGCACTCTTTGCATTTTTGAAAGGATTATATATTTTTGGATAGATGTGTATGGAAAATATTAGGGTAGACTAGTAGTTATATTTTTGGATACACTAATAGTTATATTTTTGGATGGGTGTGTATGGAAAATATTTGGTAGACTACTAGTTCTATTTTTTAGTTGATGCACACGGATAAAAATTTAAAACATAATAACAAGTACTTGTTATGTTTTAAATTTTTATGCTAGATGAAATATGTAATTTGGAATTACTTGTAGATGAAAACTTACAATAGTTGCTAACTTTAATTAAACAGGTTCAGAAATGACTAATATATGTATTTTGTTGAATGTTCATGATTCAATTTATTTGTTGGTTTGAATGATTTTTGCAAATTACAGATTATATTGAATAAATTGGATGGATTATTATAAATTACATGTTTATTTTGTTGGATGTTGGCGACCAAATTTTCTAGTTTTAGTGACCAATTGATTAGTCGGGCAAGATAAGTTATACTTTTGCAAACTAAATAAAGTAGTCGGTGTATTAGCACGCACATTTGGCGCCTAAATAATTAGTCATTAAAATTATTAATTTTGGCAACTAAACGATTTGGTCGCGAATAGGTCTATTGCTGACTAAAGTTTTAGTTGCGCAAACATTTCTTTTGGCGACAAACATGCTTGGTCGTGGAATGTGACAATTGACGACCAAACAATTTGGTTGTGGAATGTGACAATTGGCGACTAATCATTTTGGTCGTGGAATGTGACAATTGGCGACCAAACTAAGAGGTCATAGAATGTCACAATTGGCGATCAAAATTTTTTGTTGTGGAATGTCACAATTGGCGACCAAACTTTTTGGTCGTTGAATGTGTAAATTGGCGACCAAACTTTTTGGTCGTTGAATGTGATAATTGGCGACCAAACTTTTTGGTCGTGGAATGTGACAATTGGCGACTAACATGTTTGGTCGGGAATATGTCACTTTTTACGACTAAAGTGTTTGAGCGACTAAATGGATTAGTCGCGGTAATGATATTTTTAGCAACCAAAAATTTAGTCGGCAAATCCAACTTTTTCCTGACTAACAAAAGTTTTGGTCGCTAATTACTTTTGCCGACCCTCAATTGGCAACCAAAGTGGTGACCAAAAAAATTGGTCGCGAATAACTTTTGCCGACCAAATTTTTAGTCGGCAAAAGTGTGATTTCCTGTAGTGACATGTGAATAAAGATACAATAACAAATCATTGTCAATTTTAATATACAAGTCAACATTCTATATAACTTTCCACCTTTAATATACAAGTCAATAATTGTGATTTCCTGTAGTTTTTATAATTGAAATTTTTTAAGAAGTGGAACATGATATAAAATGTAGATGTACAAAGTTTAAAAACAAATATGGCTTTTTTTTTAAAATGGGGAAATTTCAAATTAATGTATATGTAACGCCCCAAGATAAATACAACAAACCCATCTCATGAGCAGAAATATAATTAAATTAATATACTTTCATTCATCAGAGTTGATATATATGAGAGACTGATACAAGAAGGAATGAAAGTTATACAGATAATCATTTGCCTTAATGGCTTACATATATCCAAGTCGTTGCTTGGTTACAACAAAAATAAGTGTAGCTCAACACAATTTAAAGACCTTGGCTATACAAAAATAGAAGCTCTTGCTCCAAATTCCTCCAAGCTACTGCCTTGACAGAGGCATATCACGAATACCTAAAAATGGTTTTTCCTAAATAGAGTGAGTCAAAACCCAATAGAAACAATCTAGCACAATATATGAGGTTTAACAAAGATATAAGTAAAATGCACAGATTTAATGCTCAATGACAGAATCTTTCTCAACTCTTCTCCGAAACCAAGTTATACCAAACTTATATCTTAATTCATTTTATCCCAATTTACTAGTTATACCCACTCCACTTAATTAGTCAAACAGAGGATACACCCCACAGGTCTCCAACCAATATTATTATCATACAAATACATTCACTTGCCGTTTATGAAAATTTCGTCCGCGGGAATCAGCACTTATGTATATGCGCAGTTTTCGGGACTTTCACCCTAAACACACAGGCCAACTTAATTTAATGGAGTCCATCCCCTTTCTCCTCCCAAACATGGAGTACGTCACATTTCTCCTCCTAAATATCATACATATACAATGTATACAATTCATAATCATATTCAATGATAACGACTAGGTGATTGGTTTCAATTTGCCTAATCCTCATACAATTTCTACAACAATCATAGCTATTCTTTGTCGATAGCCTAAGACAGATATTTCTAAATAGATATACAATCTTCACAATAGATAAATTATCCAAACTTCCATAGGTGAGAGATAATACATATCCGACTATATCATTCATATAAACAATCTCTCAATTCCACACTTTCAATACCAATTTCATTATTTATACAAAATAATCATTTGAGTCGTTTTAGGACAAAACTCTCATTTTTCCTGATTTCATCCCAAACATCAAAATGCACCATTCTAACCTAACACAAGCTCATAATTACTCTCATAACCATTTCTATTACATTCATTTCAAAATCCCTCTTTTGATTTTGAACCAAAACCCTCGGTTTGTTCAAAATCACTATAAGTTCCAATATTTCTTACATATCGACGAATAACTGGGTTAAAACTCGTAGAAGATAGTAGAAAGTCCCTACCTCAAAGTTAGGAGACGAACAAAGCAAGGTGGAACCTTCAACAATGCCGAAACCAAGTTTCAATCAGATCAAAACGGAGCTTTTGGAATGCTCTAACTTTTTCTCAAAAACACTAGGGTAGAAAACTCAATGGATCTAGGTTAAAATGTAGAGAAAGTGTGTTTTAGAGAGAGAGAGTGTGTCGATCTAGGGTTTTGAGAGAGAAAGAGATGAAAAAATAATGAAAAAGAAAGCTACTGCAAACTGATATACACGTAGTCCGCTCCAGTGCAAGAGTTGGCGCTCGAGCGTTAGATACAACAATTTGTTCCGCTCGAGCGCAGAATACACACATCCAGTAGTTTTGCAGGCAAACGAACATCGCTCGAGTGCCATATTGGCTGCTCGAGCGCCCACCCGCTCGAGTGTAGAACACACTCTCCCAATAGTTTGCAGACCTACAAAAAGTTCACAAAGCCCACTCGAGCGCAAGAAGTGCTGCTCGAGCGCAAGAGCAAAAATCTAAGCAACACAAGGTTTGAAAACCAAACAACCAACCTGTTCCAAACATAACCACTACAACCTAATAGTCAAACTCAAGCAAGAATAAGAGGGAAAAAGACATGAACAACATTCAAAAATCATAAAACCAGAGTCTAGAATACAAGATGGATCAAGTCATATAGCGATTCCGATTTTGACTCGACCCTTGTTGTATCTCGGACTCGGGTTTGATGGTTTCATATTGTTGTTTACACCTTGTTTCTCCTGTATCTCCTCAGGTTTGGCTTTTGGATTGTTGTGGTTGCGCTTGGAACAGGTTGGTTGCTTAGTTTCTAAACTCTTGTTGCCCAGATTTTTAGTCCTCCGCTCGAGCGGCACTTCTTGCACTCGAGCGGGATTTGCGAACTATCAGTACTTTTGCAGGTCTGCAAAACTACTGGAAGAGTGTTTTCTACGCTAGAGCGACGTTTCCTACGCTCGAGTGGGTGGGCTCTCGAGCGGCCCTTATTGCGTTTGAGCGTTAGTCTGTTGTCTGCAAAACTACTGGGAGTGTGCATTCGGCGCTCGAGCAGAATAACTTATTGTGTCTGACACTCGAGCGTCACTTCTTGCGGTCAAGCGAACTGTGCGTATATCAGTTCATAGCAACACCTTTTTACATCATTTTCTCACATCCATTCCTTTCAAAGCCCTAGATATAAGAGTCTCTCTCTCTAAAACTCTCACACTCTCTACATTTTCACCTAGATCAAGTGGTTTCTCTACCCTACTCCCTTTGTTAAAAAGGTAGAGCATCTCATGGGCTACATTTCTATCCGAATAGAGTTGTGTTTAAGGATCTTTTAAGTTTCCTCCTTGCTTTCTCGATTTCTAACTTCGATGTAGGAATTTCCTACACTCTTCTATGAATTTTAACTTAAATATTTGTTGATGTGTAAGAAACATGGGGACTTGAGGTGATTTTGAACAAACATAGGGTTTTGGGTTAAAATCAAAAGAGGAGTTTTTGAATGAACGTATTGGAAATGGTTTTGGGAGTAGCTATGAGTTTGTGTTGTGTTAAACTGGTTAATTTTGGTGTTTGGGATGAAATTGGGAAAAATGGAGTTTTGCCTTAAAATGTCTGGAATAATTATTTTGTATAAATAATGAAATTGGTATTGAAAGTGTGAAATTGAGAGGTTGCTTACATGAATGATGTAGTTAGATTTGTTTAATCTCTCACCCATGGAAGTTCAGATAATTTATCTGTTGTAAAGATTGTATATCTGTTTAGAAATATCTATTTTGGGTTATCGGTGAAGGATAACCATGATTGTTGTAAAAATTGCATGAGGATTAGGCGGATTGAAACTAATCTCTTGGTCATTATCATTGAATATGATTATAAATTATATACATTGTACATGTATGATATTTGGGAGGAGAAAGGGGATGTACTTCATATGTGGGAGAAGAAAGGGGATGGACTCTATTAAATTAAGTTGGCCTGTGTGTCCAGGATGAAAGTCCTGAAAACCACGCATATACATGGGTGTCGATTCCCGCGGACGAAATTTTCATAAAATGACAAGTGAATGTATTTGTATGATATTAATACTGGTTGGAGACCTGTGGGGTGTATCCTCTGTTTGATTAATTAAGCGAAGTGGGTATAAATAGTGAACTGGGATAAAATGAATTAAGATATAAGTTTGGTATAACTTGGTTTTGGAAGAAGAGTTATGAAAGATTTTTTCATTTGGCATTGAACCTGTGCATTTTACTTATATCTTTGTTAAACCTCATATATTGTGCGGGATTGTTTTTACTGGGCTTTGGCTCACCCTATTTGGGAAAACCATTTTCAGGTGTTGGTGATATGCCTCCGCCAAGACAGTAGCTTAAAGGGATTTGAAGTGAGAGCTTCTATTTTTGTTGTATCTATTTTTGTATAGCCTAGGGCTTTAAATTGTGATTGAGCTAGACTCATTTTTGTCGTAACCAAGCAGTGACTTGGAATGATGTAAGCCATTAAGGAAATGATTATCTGTATAACTTTCATTCCTTCTTCTATTTGTCTCTCATGTATATCAACTTTGATGAATGAAGGTATGCTAATTTAATTATATTTCTGCTCATGAGACGAGTTTGTTATATATATTTAAGGCACCTATTAATGTTTCTTGAATAATTTGTAAACAAAAATTTTGAATTTATAGGATTATTGATAATGCACCTTCATGAGCTGTGCCAAAAAAGATATATAAAAATAATTTGGTTGGAATAAAAAATTACAGTTATTATGATGTGTCACATAATTAATCAGAATGCCTTTGAGAACTGAAATTATTATTTGTTTTGCATTGGCTATAGGAGCCAACTTTTTTGTATTGAGACTTTTTTAGCCTAACTTTTTTAGGCCTATTTTGGGAAGTGGGTTAAAAGCCACTTCCTAGCTTTTAACCCACTTCCCTCTCTCACAAAAAAGCCAACAAGCAACTTTTAACCATCTTCCCAAAACAGCTTAGCCTCATTTGGTTTTTGTTTTTGGGCTTTTTTGACTTTTGTGAGAGGAAAAATGTAATGATTATGGTTTCGATGTGGCATTTTGTCTTATTAGCATATATAGCCTATTTTATCTTTTTATACTTTTTTAGCCCCCCAAAATGTTTACCAAACGAGGACTAAGATTATAGAGATTTTGTGCATGATTACCTTTAAGGACATTGTTTATGATTTGAATTTATAATTTTTTATGTGTCAATGTGAATAACTCTTACAATCTTACTGATATAAGTATAAATCTTATCTTTGAATCAACACAACTTATGAACTTTTTTCATGTTATACTTCAATATTGTCACATAAAAGTGTTATAATAGTTCATAATCAAACACCACTTGAAATATAATTAAAGACCCGATGCATCATTTTAGACATAACCAATAACATAAGAAATTAGCAAAGACCTTTTTGATTGATAACCAAAACAATACACCATGAGTAATAACAAAGTTATAATTTGTATATTATTAAAATTTTTGTTATTTTTATAAGTGAAATCATGATTTTTTAGTAAATTTGATTGACACAAATAATTATTTGATTTCAGGTTGAGAATACATTTTTTTTATAAAAAAAACTTTGAAAAATTTATTTTTACGAGCCTTTTACATAGAATTACACACAGTGACAAAAATTTTCATCAACCATTACCAAATCTATTTGTATTTAACTTTTAATCGTTGAGGTAGCGTTTGATTTTGTTTTTAAAACATGATTTGAAACAAAAAAAAAAAATTTATTTGGTTAATAAATTTTTTAAATAAAACTCAAAACTCAATTTTCTCTCTCCTCTCTCATTCTCTCTCTTTTTTAAATTTTTTTTTAATAAATATTCTCTCATTCTCTTTTTTATTATTAATAAATCAATCAATCACTTTTTCTCCTTTATCTCTCAAATTCTATACATCAATCAATCAAATTTTCTCACCCATCTATTTAACAAACAGAAAAAAAAAATAAAAAAACCTAAAAATCATTCGAAAACTATTTACAAAAATCAGAACTAAACAAATTTTCAACTTTCAATTTTTTTTTCAACAACTTATCTTTTAAAATACAACTCAAAACTTATCTAAAAAACTAAACCAAACCAACTCAAAATTTTCTACATATAAGTATTAAGATTCAAAATTAATTTTTAACTTTAAAAATAAATTCTCGTGCATCGTACGAGTCACCTACTAGTTAATTAATAATGAGATTGAGATAAAAAAAAAAAAAGGTTTGTGGGTAGAAATTAAGATGTAGTATTCTCTTCAAAATAATAATTAAAAAAAAGTATAAAAAAGTCAACATATATAATTTTGAATTATTAATTTCAACGTCCACTAAAAAGTACAAATTTTCAAAACAGAGAAAATTAACCAACGAGACAACCTACACACACACACACACACACAAAAAAAAAAAATACAAAGGGAAACCGAAGACGACAATCGGATAACAATAATAATATGTTATTTTGGATTTGGATTCTTAAACCGTAGGCTCTTGCTGCAATCGGTAATAAAGAAATCATGAACCGCATCAGAGAATTGGTAGCCCCTCCTTCCATCCTCATCATTTTGTCCAAACAATGAAAATAAGCTCTCTCTGTAACAAACAGTTGAAAGCCTGAGAGAATTGCCACATCCATACATTTCAAGATTTCTAATCTCATGGGTTTCATGGTTGAACAACACCAGCTCGTTCGTCCGACTTTCAAACAAAAGCTCCTTCTCTTTTCAAAACCCACACGGACGTAAAACTTCTAGAAAGGGTTTTACTGTTACTAGTTTGATCCAACACCCTTCCTCCTCCATCACCCATATATCAATACTACATTCAGAAATCACATAAGTGTGACAAAAGAACAAACCAATAGAATCATTGTACAATGAAAGAGACCTCATTTATGTTTAGGATTAGCAGGCACTTCTATCTCTCTAAACTCCTTTAGCCTCATGTCAAATGAAAGGATCTCATATTTACTACTATCATTACCTACAATACACAACCAATAATATGCTCCATTTACACATGTGGCATACAAAGAATTATAGATGAAACGGCTTGTAGGTATCGTAAGAAGATCAAAATGTCTTCACGAATCTTTACCTAGAGTGTATAGTGCAACAACATAATAAGGATAATCTATGTCATCACCTGATTCATCACCAATCCTTTCAATAAAGTTGCGAATCCAAATAATCTTGTAATCCCTAGTCAATGGGTCCAACCCAAATCCAAGTACATTTACAATGACATGAAAATTCGGTGGAAAAATTGGTTCGAGTACATGGAGGTGGCAAAACTCTCTCATAGCAGGGTTCCACAAAGCCATACAGTCACCATCACTATACCCACAATTGTATATCAAAAACATGCCGTCAATGGGGGCCAACAACATCTCCCATACATCCTGGGATCTGTAGATGATCAAGATTTTCATGTAAAGGTAGTATGCCAGCAAGTGTGTCATCAGGGAAAAGTGCAATAGCATATCTATCAATGTCAAAAATATAATGACGAACAAGGAGACGACCATTATTGTTTTCCTGGTTAAAGTGCTTGGTAATGAAACTAGGGCTTTTAATTAGAGTGTACCAGTACCTGCAGACACATTTGAATCGCAACAGGGATTTCATGGGCAACCTTGAAAGTATCTCATTCACAACATCTTCAGGTAAATTTCAATCCCTGTTGCTCAACATTTTACCACCTCTGCTGTTAAGAGCCTTATTTTCCTGATGAGACAAATATAAAAAGAACAAACCTGTTACTGATTTTAGTTGAGTAAAAAAAGGACAAAAAGAAATCTTGTAATGCACACCAACTGCAACAACCCCAATTGCAAAAAAGACATTGATAATGATTCATTTCCACCAAATAATATAAAAATAAAAATAGGTTAATATATCGTATGTGATTTTGAGTCAATAAATAAAAAAAATATATATATATAATTCTATAACATCAAACAATTATTTATCACGATGATCACAGTTGCTCTGCGACATTTTACCTCTCTCAAATAATGCTTCATGAATCAAATCTTTTTTAAGAATGGTGACAACAGAACACTACCTAAAAGAAAAAATGAGGAGTGAATTGATAACTTTGAACTAATAGCACAATAGCATCTAAATATGCATCATAAACATGACATGAGTGACAAGTCTTAATGTTTCCCAAGGCCATTAGTAATTTAGCAAAGTGTTACATTTGGAAAAAGATGAAATATAATTTTTCATGAATTCAAAAAAAATTGTTAATATTTCTAGAACTGTGAATAAATTTTTTTTTTTTAAAAAGAAAAATAAAATGAGTTCACTTATAGAAAAAAAACTCTAATTAGTTTATGATTTATTTTATAATCCCACATCAGGAGAAGAATAAAAAGCAAAGTTTGTTTCACTACCTATCTATATATTATATAAGGAAAATAAGATTTTTAGAGAGAAGCCTTTTAGGAGTTCTAAACTCTTATTATAAAATTATTGGATTTTCTTAATTTTAAACAATTAAGAAAATTTTCATTGACTCTTCCATTACCTTTTATTTTACAAGCCCACATTGGAAAAAGAAAGAAAAAGTGAATTGTTTCACTTACATAACGTGAATCTTATGCTCCCATTTAGATAAGCAAAAAGAAAATTTAATAAGAAGCCCTATGATCAATATCTCATACTCATTTTTTTTTATTTTCTTAATTTTAAACAATTAAGAAAATCTCCATTGGCTAGCTTTCATTTAACTTTTATTTTACAATTCCACATAGAAGTTTTGATTTTAAAAATAATTTTGAATGATATTTTGGAACTCTCATAATATTTTTTTAAAATAATTACAATCCTACATCGAAAAAAGAAAGAAAAAGTGAGTTGTTTCACTTATATAAAGTGTTAAAATCCCATATCTGGAAAAGAAAGAAAAAGTGAGTTGTTTCACTTATATAAAGTGTATCTTATAAAGGGAGTTTTGAGGGAGAAGCCTTCTAGAAGTTTCAAACCCTCATTCTAAAATTATTGAATTTTTTTAATTTTAAATAATTAAGAAAATTTTCATTGGCTAGTTTCCATTTACCTTTTCATTTTACAATCCCACATCGGGAAAAAAAAAAGAAAAGAAAAAATAAATTGTTTCATTTACATAAAATGAATCTTATGCTCCAATTTATATAAATTATTGAATTTTCTTAATTTTAAACAATTAAGAAAATCCAACTGGTTAGCTTCCATTTAAATTTTATTTTATAATCCCACATCGGAAAAAAGAAAAGAAAAAGTGAATTGTCTCACTTATATAAAGTGAATATTATGCTCTCATTTATATAAGTAAAAAAAGATTTTTTTGTGAGAATCCCTATAATCAATACCAATTTTTTTTATTTTCTTAATTTTAAACAATTAAAAAAATCTTCATTGGTTAGCTTCCATTTAACTTTTATTTTACAATCCCACATAGAGGTTTTGATTTTAAAAATAATTTTGTGTGACGTTTTGAAACTCTCATAATATTTAACTTTAAAATAATTATAATCTCACTCCGAGAAAAGAAAGAAAAATTGAGTTGTTTTACTTATATAAAGTGAATCTTATACTCTCATTTAATATTTTAGTATTGTGCATGTTTTAGTTCAAGATGGTTTAAATTCTAAAATAAAATTTAAAAGTTTTAATTAATTAGTTTTGCTATAAATTGGTTGGCCTTTTGACTTAGCCGATTAGGCTGAATCGTTTTTGGTTTGACTGATTCACTAGTTTAACTGTGATTTTAGCTGTTTTATCAAAATATATTACTTAAATTTGTTTGATTTGAAATAAACTAAGATTGACCTTATTAAAAATTGAACGATTGAGATTGCTTGATTAAAAATAAATTTCCCGTCCAAACAACTGTTAACTTTTATTTTACAATCACACATCAAGAAAATGAGGGGGAAAAAAAGAGTTGTTCACTATATAAACCTTATATTCGTATTTAATATTGTAGTATTGTGTATGTTTCAGTTCAAGATAGTTTAAAGTTTAAAATTAAAATAAAATTTAAAAGTTTTAATTAATTAATTAATTTTTGTATAAGTTGGTTGGTCCTTTGACTTAGCCAATAGGGTGAACCATTTTTGGTTTGACTGATTCGCTAGTTTAACTGCGATTTTTGCAGTTTTATCAAATATAATGGTAAAATTTGTTTGATTCGAAATAAATTAAATATTGACCTAATTAAAGATTAAATGGCTAAGATTGTTTGATTCAAAATAAACTTCCCGCCCAAACAATTGTTAACTTTTAAACAATTAAGAAAATCTTCATTGACCAGCTTTCATTTAACTTTTATCTTATAATCCCACATCAAGAAAAGAAGGAAAAGTAAATTCTTTCACCGACATAAAGTGAATTTTATGCTCCTATTTGTCTAAGTAAAAGAAAATTTTTAGTGAGAAGCCTTATGATCAAAATCACATGCTAATTTTTTTGATTTTCTTAATTTTAAACAATTAAGAAAATCTTAATTGGCTAGCTTCCATCTAACTTTTATTTTACAATCCTATATAGAGGTTCTAATTTTAAAAATAATTTTGTGAAACTCTCATAATATCTCTCCTTAAAAGTATTCTTTTATAAAATATATAGATATATTGATAATCTCAATGTCACTCTCACTGCTCTTTTACAAAAATTATGAGATAATTACTATAATTTTAAATTTGTATTTAAAACTTATAAATTATGAGACAGATTATTATAATTTTAAATTTATATTGTGTCGATTTTAAATTTAAATTAATAGATTGCTTTCCATATTTAGTGGAGATTATTTCATTTTTACCCCTATACTTTTGCATGATTTTCAATGACCCCCAAAACTTCTCTTATTTTCACGCGTACCCCCATACTATTAAGTTACTATCAATTTTTCCCCTGTCGTCACATTTGAAACGGAAAACGTTAAAAAAATAACATTTTGGCCCCAAATTTCAAAAGAAAGATGCAAACCAATCCTCCTAACACTTCTCCAACCCGCAGACGAATCGTTTCGATTCAGCAATGTCAACACCAACCCTCCTAACACTTCTCCACCAAACGCAACTTCTTAGGATGAATCCTTGCCATTATCGAAATCTCCATGGTCCTCTCACACCACTCAAATCGATGATTACTATTCATACACAGACCTAATGGGTTCTTTTGTTCGCAAAAAAGGCCATATATACTCGCTTGCCACATCTAGCGACTTGTTATGCACTAGTTCTGATAACAAGAACATTCGGGTATGGAAGAATTAGAAGGAGTTTTCTAGGTTCAAATCGAACAGTGGGTTAGTTAAAGCCATTGTAATTTCAAATGAAATCATCTTCACAAGCCATCAAGATGGGAAGATTCGATTATGGAAAGTGTCTGCGAAGAATCTAACAATTCACAAATGAATCGGGACTTTAGCCACGTTGAAACCTTATATAAAGAGCTCAATCAATCCGAGCAATTATCAATCCGAGCAATTATGTTGAGGTGAGAAAGAATCAAAATACGGTTTGGATCAAACATTTCATTGTGATTTTGTGTCTTAGTTTGAGCGAAGAAAAATCTTTGTTATACTCAGCTTCTTGGGATAAGACAATAAATGTTTGGAGAGTATTGAATTCGAAATGCTTGGAATCAATTCATGCTCATGATGACGCGGTGAATGTAGTGGTTGCCGAATATGATGGGTTGGTCTTCACCGGCTCCGCAGATGAGAGTGTCAAGATATGATGGCAATAGATGCAAGGGAAGGGTACCAAACACTTTTTTTCACAGAACTGCACCATATGGGTTGTAATGTTTTGAAATTTTTGAAATAGTTTTCAGACAACTTTTGGCCTACCAAAACCGCCCATTACACGAAGAAGTGAGAAAGCGAGGTAGTGTAGGGCGAAGTAGGAAGTGAGGTGAAGAGAATGGTGAAAGAATGAAGTACAACCGTCGAGAATTGAGAAAGATATGAAGTCCGAAAGATGGCTCGAAAAAAAGTTAAAAAATGAGAAGAAAAGTCTTCTGTTTGGAACGATTTCCAAACGAGTTTTCTACTCCCACATTTGAATATGATGTTTGGATAGGTATGTGGAATTAATTTTCCACAACTCTGCAGAAAACACTGTTTGAGAGTGCGATTTTAAAAAAAAAAAAAAAATTTGAAATTTGGCCTAACAGGTTGTCCTGTCGGTTAACCAAA
Organism: Camellia japonica; assembly: GCA_030407325.1. Lineage (NCBI taxonomy): Eukaryota > Viridiplantae > Streptophyta > Magnoliopsida > Ericales > Theaceae > Camellia > Camellia japonica. Next base: position 131,603,835 of record JAPPVO010000024.1, read on the forward strand.
ACAGTGAAAATATTTTTTTTTAAATTTTTTTTTTTTTGCAATTGATATGTTAATTTTTATATATTCGAAAAAAATATTTTCTGAATTTTTTATGTGCTTTAATAGAATTTTGAGTTGTCTGTTTGGTTATGAGTTGTAAGTTTTTGTATCAAATATCAAATGTCACATCAAAAATTTCCCACTCAATTCAAAACTCTTTTCAAAACTCTTTCACCAAACAAATTTTCCACACTCAAATCATAATTCCAAAACTCACAAACTCAAAATATAACTCATACTCTCAAATCATAGTTAGGAAGCTCTACCAAACGCAACCTAAGTAATCTAGCATGAGATTTCATCAAGATTATGAGTTTAAATGCATAAAATAAGCTTAGAATGAAGGAAATGTTGCTAAGTCATACATGCATGTATGAAATTGTCAAAAACTCTCATGTTTGAGCATCATTCATGCCATTAGAGATGAAATTAAAAGCTAGAAGTCACATGCATGCATAATTCATAAAGTTTTGAGGCTCAATTGCATGTGTTTAAAGTGGAAGGAAAGAATTTGAATGAATTTGGGACATACATGCATAGAAATAGGAAGTTTGGCCATGTTGAGTTTGGTTTTGAGCATCTAAACTGTTATTGTAAGTTATTTGGCACATGCATGTTTGAATCATCTTGTTCACCATTTAAATTCATGTTTTGAAAATGAATTTCTTACATGCAAGAGTTTTTTAGCTCAATTTTGGAAAATTGAAGAGGCTTTGAGCGAATGATTTGTGAATCATCTTGTATTTGAGTTTTCTAAAATGTTTTTATGATTATTAAAGTGTTTCCATTAGTTTGGAATGGCCATGGAAGCTTTTACATGTTAAAATACATTTTTGGAACTCAAATTTTATGTCTAGAAACCCAAAAAATTCAAAGCTGGCTCGAGCGACCAAGTGGTGGCTCGAGCCAACATTGCGAGTTCCCAGTATTTTGAACTCTACAAAAGCTAGCTCGAGCGACCAAATGGTGGCTTGAGCGAGCTTAGTTTTTGCCTTCAGCTGGTTCTAGCCAGCAGCTTATTTTCAGCATCTTTTCAAAAGATGTTTTAAGTACATATCTTCGCTCTCATCTCTTTCCAGGCTTTTTTGGGCATGATTTATGAGCCATTAAGGATTTATAAGCTAAGAAACATCATACGTAAGTGAATTAGAAAATACGTTCAAATCCGAGTATGTGGTTCAATATGAACAAGTTATGTGACATGGAATGAATAAGAAGTTAAAGCAAGAAAGCTAAGCCATGTATGGCCATATGAATGGGTAATAATGAGACATGTTTTGTGCTATGTACATTTGTGTTTGTAGGTCAAGACTCGAAGATTGACCAATCGTTTCTGGAAGCCCACTGTGAGTAACGTTATTGTAAAGATATGTTCATATGAATTATGTTCCAAATGTGATTGATAAGTTATGATTTCTGAAATGATATTTGTTTACGTGAACGAATGTCCTATGTTTGAAATCTATTATGGCATCCATAGATAGTCCCAAGTCATGGGGGATGGCATGTTAATGCGAGTCCATGACATATATGTAATTACAAGATCTCGTTAGCCACTTGTCAAAGTGGTGATGTGTTTAATCAGTATCCGGAACCGATTACTCTAGTCGGATGACGATGTGATATGTTCTATTAGATGTACCATTATTATGTTCGGATACGAGAATGATTATGTTATGATCTATTTTATGATTATGAAATGTTCGAAATTCGTTCACTAACCTCTTTACCTTAATGTTATTCATTAGGCTTTAGCTCACTATTTGTATATACATATATATGTAAGTGAACGTGTGTAGGACCAGGTCTGGGGGCTTCTGCCTGACTTCTGTTTTGTCAAGCCAACCACCGTGCCTCACGTGGAGATTCTTGAAAGACAAATGATCAAGACGTTTTGTGACCAAGTTTTAACCTCTTAATGTCTTTTGTTTATTTTGTATACAGGGCTAAGCTCCTTTTTGTTGTAACTGCATTTGGTTGGCGTAATGATGATGTTATGATATATGTATGTAAATGTTTAAAGTTTTTTGTCTCATATAAGTCAGCACAACTCATTGGACAATTATATTTATGTATTTGCTTCCGCTAGCTCCTTAATTTTGTTTAATCTGTTCAAAGGCCTCCGGTAATCTCAGGATTACTAGCCGATTACGATACTAAACCTATAGGGGTAGGTTTGGGTCATAACATTAGCATTTACCACTTTTAATCTATCATACACTAAATTATATGGCACATTTCACTTTACCCATGTGATTTGAGTCATGTACAGTTTATCCCCCTAACGTTTAGAAATGATTACATAACTCCTATGTGGTTTGTAAACTAAAATGCACCATTAAACACCATTAAACATTCCTTCCAACTTAACAGTAAGTGTGAAACACGTGGCAAACATAAATGGGTTATATGCTCATTTTCAAATTTAAAAAGGATAAATTGCACATGAAATAAATCACAGGGGGTTAAAGTACACTTTGTCTTCCAAACAAATGATGAAAATATAGGAGTATTTTAGTCATTTTCAATTGAATCGTTAATGGTCCTAATGGTGTACTTCAGTCCACAAACCACAAAGGGGGTACGTGGTCATTTTTAAATGTTAGGGGGTAAACCACATATGACCCAAACCACAAGGCGGTAAAGTGAAGTTTGCCTTTATATAAATCCAACTTTCTTATCATATCATTGTGAATCAATTCATACGTTTAAAATTATGAATCTCTAACATTTCATTTTAAAAAGAAAAATTATAAAAAAAAAATTGATAATTTTAATAAATGATAAATAAAAATTAATAAACATACTAGTTTGTTGGAAATATTAAAAGAATTTCTATTAGAATAAATATTAGGGAAAAGCACCAATAAATCCCAAATTTGAAAATGTTAAACCATTTAGTCCCGAATGTTTTTTGTTGAACTAATAGGTCCTATTTCTCTAAAAGCTTACTATAGGCCTTTTTATGTCAAACATTATTCATCAAACATCAAACATTAGCAACGTCAGAATTATTTGTCAACATCAAACATTACCAACGTCAGGATTATTTGTATAATTTCGGTGAAAACATTATCAACGTTAGAATTATTCATCCAACATCAAACATTATCAAACGTCAGGATTATTCATCAAATATCAACCATTAAACATTAGGATTATTCATCATACATTAAACATTATTCATCAAACATCAAACAGAACCATTAAACATTAGGATTATTCATCAAACATCAAATATTATTCATCAAACATAAAACATCATCATCAAAATAACGTCAAACATTACAACATCATCATCAAAACAACATCAAAATAAAGATTAAACAATTTTTAAAATAACGATTAAACATCAAAATAACGATTAAAATAATATCACACATCAAAATAACGATTAAACAATTTTTTTCTGATCAAACATCATATAATAACAATTTTTTTTTTCATCAAACATTATCATAACAATTTATTTGATCAAACATCATCATAATTTATTAGCCCTAAACACACAAACCCAGACCTGAAAAAATTAAAGTTCAAAACCCATCATAACAACGTCACAGATACATACTATGTTCAAAGGGTACATGAATAATCAATCAATAATCAACATAGTGTATGAGAATAATCAAACGTTCGTCAACTATGTACAGTGGTCGCCAAACTTCGAATTCGTCAAAACCCAACAGATTTGAATTAAAAAAAAAAAAAGACTAATCAAACACTTGTCATTGTGCATCTAATAAACCTAATCCCCAAAATACCTTTTTTTTTAAGAACTGCCTTGGGATTTTCGACTCGGATCTCAAATGCGTTCGATTTGAAATTAAAATTGATGGGTTTTATTGTTTTTCACGAAAGATTGGATCTTTGTGAGAACAACCTAAATTGAGAAGATTGTGAGCATAGAGAGCGATTTCTGTTATTGATTTTGAGTTGGTGAAGAAGGTATGAAAACGGAGAATTAGGGTTTTTATTTGGGCGTGAAAACGGTTTTGTGTAATGGACGGAACGCGTCGAACAGGGGGAGAGTCGGTGTCGGAGATCGATATTCCGACGGGGTTGAACCGAATCACGACTCGCCGGGAGTCTCCCAAGGACCCGCTGAGTTCAATAGATGATGATGTCGATAATTTGACTCCTGGTATTCCAAGGCCTGGAAAGCTTCATGGCTCTGAAAAAGGACTCCATAAAAGGAAGAACAGTGGTTCAAATCGTATTTTTTCAGAGATTCCACTCATGATTTAAATGATAATGATTTTTGGTGTTTATGTTTAAATGAATTTGATATGTTATTTTGTCCTGAATGTTTGTTATGATGTTATTTTTAATGATGTTGTGATGTTTTAGGATGTTGTTCTGATAATGTTTTACGATGTAATTGATGATATTAATGTTTTTATGATGTTGATTTTTTATGACGTTTTTTAGTGATGTTGGTGATGTTTTTTAGGACTAAATGGTTTAATAAAAAATATTCAGGACCAATTAGTGTAACATTTACTAAAATAGGATTTATGAGTAATTTTTCCTAAATATTATAATAATCAATCAAAAATAGCAGATGAAATATTAATGGAGAAAAGGTTTAGAAACGCCTGTAAAATGGTTAAGGCACACAAAAATGCGCTCTCCTTAAGAATGATACACCCTCTTCTGCATTAGGTTGATTGGTGCTCCTTTCTCAAAATACGAGGACTTTTAAGACTACTCGTGTGCAACAAAATGGAACTCACGAACCATAGATTGCCTAACAATCAAATAATTCAGAGATGTATATATCATGTATATTATATATATATATATATATATATACACAGTGGTGTATTATACAAAGAATATGAAGAAGATGACTTATGTATCTCACTCTCCAACAACAAGAAAAGTAGTATTATATAAACAACAGTCTAACAAATAAGAAGAGAAATAAGGACCAAATCAATAGTAGATAAATCACATTCTGTAGATATTTATTAGTAGTTGAGAGAACAAAGGAGACTAGAGAAAATTACGGTAACAATAAAATATATATTTAAAATAATTAAAATATATAAATAACAATCCCTACATAATTTAAAATTTAAAGGAGTGTCTTTTACTGCTTAATGAATGTATATGTCTTCTAGACTTGAACCTACAATTAGTGTTAGCAAGTTCAGTTTGAAAGAACTATAGTGAACTAAGTCCTGAACTAGGCCCTTGAGTTCAAACACACACAGTACGAGCAACTATAATGGTTCTGGAACGGTTTGGCGCGTTAGATGATTATGCGCACATATCTTGTTTCTATGAGTGTCTCTAAAGAATAGTCCAGTTTCCCACAGCAGCGACTCCACTGCCACACTCATATTGGTGTATCCTCCCAAGGTGATTTCTGACTAACACACTATAGAAATCCTACCTCGAACACATTTAGAGTTAAACTCTTCCTAAAATCATTACAATAGTAAACACTGTTGCCATAAGAATAGGAATTAGGGAATCATTACAATAGTAAACACTGTCACCCTATAATTTCGTTATTACCTATTGTACGAGCACGAAATATTGTTCTCGTATAATCATGTTGATCAAGATTGCGCTCCTCCGTACGTCGTCACTTTACTCCCTGAAAATACAAACGTGAGCTAGCCGGCGGGTGTGTGCCGGATACCTCTCTGATGCCTAAGTCAGCAAAATAGACAAATAAACAAAAAGCTCTGTGTATTCGAGAATCAAAGTTGTGTTACCTCTCCATAGGTGATGTTATGAGCTTTTATAGGTTCCGCGTAGCACAATCCTAGTAGGACTCTTACTCCTCCATGCAGAGTCCTCCTAGGAATCACATTCCAGAAAGATAAGGCTTATTCTTCAACACCCCCTCTCACGACTTAAACCAAGTGAGATGGTTTTACCACGGTTGGATATCAATACGACCGAGATAACATGACCATGCTAAAGTTGCAGACTAGACCGAGCTCTACCTAGCTCGGTTCTTCCTTTCACTGCGTGTACCTCGGTTTGACACATTCCAACTGGGTTGTCTAAGACCGCACTAACCACAACGAGCTTGGACCGAGCTAACAAATAGCAAGGTTCTGAGGAAAGCTCAACATACCTCGGCTCACTATAGTATGACCGAGGTAACTGTTACCGCTCTGAGTGTGGTGACTGAGCTAAATGCAAAGCTCTGTTGGACCGAGTTAACACTTGCTAGGTCTCTTCCTCACTTGGACCGAACTAACACTTGGACTGTGGTCCACTTTCTAAGCCCTTTTCACCCCGGCCCATAGAACGGCCCATTATCCAGCTCGGCCCAATTTATATATAAATTACCCTCTCAATTGCCCCTTAATTCCATCTGCACAGCATGATAGGGATTACCTGTTACCAGCCGAGCTAAATGCTTTAGCTTTTCAACCGAGCTAAAAACTTTAGCCTTCCAACCGAGCTAAACTCACATCGGGCTACCCATCTGTCCAGCCAAAACGTCTCTTCAGTCGCTGTAACTGAATCGCTTCTCATTCCAAGAACACGTGGCACACTCTCATTGGTTCAAGACAACTGCCACGCCGCCCTCGTACCTCGCATTTTTTGAACAGTCCCGCCTTTTTGTCCGTCTCTTTACACAAAACAAACCCTTGAGTTTTTTGAATCATTCACATCACTATTCACCTCCTTCTCTCTCTCTCTTCGAGCCTCCATTTCTCCTCAACCCTATGCTTGCTGTGTTTTTTGCTACTACTACTTTCATCTTCAGTGCCTTCTCCTTGGACTGGTATGTTGCTCAAACTAATTTCCTTTTCGTTGATTTCACACTTGTTTAATACATAGCACATGTATTTTGTATGTTTTTTCAAAACACATACTACTTTTACTTCCATATTCCTGGGAAAAAGCTTGTGATAGAACCACTTCATTTTCTGAATAACCTGAGAAACACTGTATTCGATCCAAAATCATACTTCAACCGAACTGAAAACTTGTTTGCCTTGGTTGCAAGCCTAGCCACTTCTGTCAACCGAACTAAAACATGAGTTATACTTGTAGTTTTCATTGGTTAGGTACCTTTATTTTCAATTAACCGAGCTATCGAACCGTACTAGGCCTGCGCAATACCGTGCTAGAAAGCCTTAACGTTGACTGAGCTATAACTTGGGGCTAAACTAGCTTCCTTAGTTGAAATCGGACTAAGAATGCTGCCCCAAGGGCTCAACCGGGCTAAAGCCCCTTGCTCAAAACCAAGCTAAAACTGATAGCATCCCGCTTAGCCGTACTAGGACTTCATTTATCTCGCTCTTGTTTCTTGTAGCACGATCCAATGATCAATGCTTAACACTTTTCTTTTTCACTTTGCAGACTTAGGTTGGCCAGGCACTCCTCTGATCGCTCAACCGAGCTACTCAGCTTCACTATTTGATCAAGCTAGTACATAGCTAATTTATACATAAATTAAAACTTGATGGGTAAATATAGGTTTTGGGTAAACACACCAGGTGGTATGGCCGAGTTTCGATGGGACTACCATATCCCAGATGACGTTCATCTCACCCTAGCTGAACTAGATACCACGCCTTGGGGAAACCTCGGCTATGTTCCTTTTACCCTTCTTTCCATTGTAGAAACCGAACTAAGATTCCCTGTACAGCCTCTTCTTTGTGAATTCCTTAGACAAACAAACCTTTGCCCTACCCAGCTTTCCACCAATTCATACCGCATAATAAACGGCATAGCTGCGCTAAACCACAAGCTTGGCATTAACCTTGGTTTGGCCGAGCTATTCCATCAGTATTCTCTAGGTCAGAATGAAAACGGATGGGTTTACTATTTAAGAATCAGACGTCGTCGTGAAAAGATAATCAAAAATACCCCAGATAAAGACGTAAACGACGATAATTTTTTTTGGGTTTCTGGGAATTTTGAAGACCATGAGGCCCAAATCCCAAGCGACCGAATAAACTGGAACAAAGGAGTGGCCGGTATAACTACCTCGGTTCAATTTTGTGCTTCCTATTACCTCAGTTTTCTTAACTTCAACCGTACTAACCGTTTTTTATTTATTTGCAGATTTGAACTTCCTCAAGTCCCAGTACAGCTATCCAAACTTAGCTGCACTTCGCACCGCACTACGACACCCAGATCGGAGCTGGGCCGAGCTACTGAATTTTGAGCCGACCTACCGATACAGCAGCAAACGAAAAACCAGGGTAACCGACTTTTTGTTGGAAGCCTCTCTTGAACCAGATCCAACCTTGCTCGAAATCAACTTGATCCCACTAACGGCTGAACAAGAAATGGCCAAGAAAAGAGCCATCAGAGCCCTTTTGACCGAGACAAACATGCCTGAGGTACCACCAGCCGGTCAAACACAGGAGACCGTGGTAGCCTTACCGTCCCACCAGCCTTCTTCATCCCGCCCAAACAAGCGTGCTCGGACTTCCACAACCGAGCAACGCCTTGTCGACGAGGACAAAACCGTGGTTCCTAAAACCACGCCACCAAGCCCCCCACCTGAGCGCTCAGACCGAGCTAGCTCCTCAAAGTGGGTACCCAAGACCATGTTTCAGAACTGTGCTATCAACGATTCTGATTCAGTAGTCGCTGAAAAAAGACCACCTGATGGCATTCAATCTTGCCAAAGGCGTATGCCTTCCAGCTGACATGTCACACCACGACCACCTAACCGAGCTGAAAGCAATTCACTTGGCCACAAAGTCCATGGTGCTGGTAAGTTGCCCCTTTGCTCATCTTTCTAATCTTTACAACTTTCTGCTCGGTTTCACTTTAAAAGTTTCTTACCATCCTCTTGCAGACCATACAGAAAAACCACGTTGCTCACAAGCGAGTTCTGGAGCTGCGAAAAGCCACAAGGCAGGCCATGGCAGAAGCTGATGCCAAAACAACCGAGCTAGAGGAGTCAAGGAAGCAGATAGCCGAGCTACGAACCGAGATGGCTCGTCTGTCCGGTCTTGTCAGCTCGGCTGAGGCAGATAAGAAAAAGGCCACGGCCGTGGTAAAAGACAAGTATTTGCGTGAGCTTGCAAAGCTTGAAGGGAAAAAGAATGCCGGAATAACAAAGCTTCAGAAGAAGCTAGAGGATGCGGAGGGCCGCGATTTCAAAGAAGACGAAGCCCTATACATCAAGCAGTGTGAAGCTGCGAAGGACCTGTTCATTAAATGCGGGTGGAGGGAGACTGTGGCGCAGCTCGGTCATGGACATGAGACCGAGGTCTTCAATCCTCCTCCATATTTTATACCGAGCTCCCTGGCGGAGTATGTCGCTACCACTCAGCAACAATTTCTGGAATAGGAGGATGAAGATAAAGCTCCAGAAGACAACACTCAATCCGGTCGCCAGTCTATCTCCCCAACTCCAGAGGTCTCCATCCCACTATTGCCAGCTGATGCGGATCTTTCAACCGAGCTTAACCAAGGGGTGCCTGCCATAACTGAGCTACCCCTGGTTGAAGACCGCGTTGTTCTTAACGCTGATTTAGATGACCTGTTTGCTTGACTATGTACTTTTCTTCTTTTTTTGTCTTTTGGAAAGAGAGACTGTAACCGGGCTGAAGTCCCCCATTTTGTACTTTGACTCTGCATGACCAATGAAACAGTGCTTTTGTTCCAACTGTTACTTCGGTTTACTTGCATGTACTTCACTTTCTAACTGTAATCTGAGTAAAGTAAAACATTCTTTGGCCGAGATACTTTATCCCGGTCTTAACTTTGCAATCTGACTGGTCATACCTGCCAACCTCTTTAGCCCTGATCCTTATCTCGGCTAAAGAACAATAAATGTTGGTTTTTCCAGCCAACCACTCTTCAGCCTGGATCCTTATCTCGGTTGAAGAGTACTCAAAGTTGGTTTTTCCAGCCAACCGCTCTTCAGCCTAGATCCTTATCTCGGTTGAAGAGTACTCAAAGTTGGTTTTTCCAGCCAACCACTCTTCAGCCTAGATCCTTATCTCGGCTGAGGAGTACTAAGTGTTGGTTTTTCCAGCCAATCTCTAGATTGGTTTTTCCAACCAACCTAGAGTAAAGTATTTGGTTATTCCTACCAAACGTCCTTCAGCTTGGATCCTTATCTTGGGCTTAGGAGGGGTGTTGGTTATTCCAGCCAACCTCTAAGTTGGTTTTTCCAGCCAACCTAGAGTAAAGTGTTTGGGTATTCTGACCAAACGTCCTGCAGCCTAGATCCTTATCCTGGGCTTAGAAGGGGTGTTGGTTTTTCCAGCCAACCTCTAGGTTGGTTATTCCTGCCAACCTAAAGTAAAGTGTTTGGTTTTTCCAGCCAAACGTCTTGCAGCCTGGATCCTTATCCTGGGCTTAGGAGGGGTGTTGGTTTTTCCAGCCAGCCTCTTCAGCACCGATCCTAATCTTAGCTGAAGAGAATGCAAAGTTGGTTATTCCGGCCAACTATGCTGTCAATGCCCTTAACTCACTAAAACAACTTTTACAGTAGAAAACTTCTATACTAAAAAGAAACTACTTGTTTTACTGAAAAAGGAAAAAATTACAAGTATTTTAAAGAAAAGCTAAAAATAAAATAGCTTGAGATTGGTAGTGTTCCACGGCCTGGGAATGGCCTTGCCTTCTCTATCCTCTAAGTGGTATGCCCCTTTTCTAGCTAATCCCACCACTTTGTATGGTCCTTCCCAATTAGGCCCTAACTTGCCATCTCCAGGTACCAAGGTGTTTCCCATTACTTTGCACAGCACCCAATCTCCAATTTTGAATTGTCTTGGATGTACTGTCTTGTTATACTTTATGGACAACTCTTGCTAGTACGAGGCAATGTGAACTAGTGCTTTTTCTCTTCTTTCTTCTGCAAGGTCGAGCTCCAATGCTATGGCTTCGCCATTTAAGTCTGGATCAAAATTTTCGCTTCTAATGGTGGAGAGGCCAACTTCCAGTGGAATTACTGCTTCCATGGCATAGGCCAAGAAAAATGGTGTTTCTCTTGTTGACCGCCGAGGTGTGGTACGGTAAGCCCATAAAACATGAGGAAGTTCTTCAGCCCACTTGCCCTTTGCCTTCTCTAACCTTTTCTTCAGTCCATCCAAGACAACCTTGTTTGATGCTTCTACTTGGCCATTTGCTTAGGGATATGCCGGTGTAGAATTGTAGAACTCTATCTTGTACTCTTCACAAAAGCCTCTAAAGATTCTGCCATCAAATTGAGTGTCGTTGTCTGATATTAGAGCCTTTGGTATGCTGAACCGAGTGATGATATTCTGCCAGACAAACTTCTTCACATTTTTCTCCTTTATTGATGCTAGTGCTTCTGCCTCCACCCACTTTGTGAAGTAGTCTGTTGCTGTAAGAAATAATTTTCTGTTGCCGGGTGCTGTTGGAAGTGGTCCTACTATGTCCAAGCCCCACATTGCGAAGGGCCATGGGCTTGTTAATGGTAGGAGTTCTCTGGCTGGCTGATGTATTTGGTGTGCGAACTTCTGACATTTCTCGCACTTCTTCACATACTTCTCTGAATCTGCTTGCATGTAAGGCCACCAATATCCTTGCGAGATTGCCCTGTATGCCAATGATCTTCCTCCTTAGTGGCTTCTGCATACGCCTTCGTGTATCTCGAACAAGAATGCTTTAACTTTGCTGGGATGAACACACTTTAGATAGGGCCCTGTGAAGGATTTCTTGTACAAGGCCATTGATGGGGAGAGCCAAAATCGCTGCGACTTTGCTCTAATTTTGTTAGCTTCTTTCTTCTCTTCACGTAGGATGCCGTCTTTCAAGAATGTTATTATGGGATCCATCCATGGGGGGGCTAATTCGGCACAACATACCTCTTCTACTTCGGGCTCTTCAATGCTTGGTCTTGCTAGGTAGTCAATCAGCAACGGATGAGGGATGGATGTATCCGCCATTGAAGGGAAGCCTACTAGTTCGTCCGCTCTACTGTTTTTGTCACGATCCAAACCCGGCCCTATGGGTTTAGCACCGTAACTGGCCAGTAATCCGTGATTACCGAAGGCCTGCTGAACAGTAATACAGTTTAACAGAGTACAGGGCCTGGCGGAAGCCAATACAGTAAATAACTAGTGTCCATTGAGCTGTGAAAATCTGTATGTCAAAAACATTTTTATGCATTCACACGGTTCAAACAGTACAATCCATATACAGTCTATACAATCATTTACAGTCAGTCAGTACAGGGATCAATCCCTAGACGACAGTACGGTATAATAGTAGACAGTCTACCCAAAGGTACAAAACAGTAAGGAGGCCGATAGGGGACACAAAAACACCCCAAGCCATAGCATGGCAACTCGGAACCTCGCAGTGAGGCACATAGGCTGGCTTGACAAAACTGGGGACCAATCCCACGCTCCTAGCTCCGGTCTGGTTGCTGAGAACCTACATATATATATAAACAGTGAGCTAAAGCCCAGTGAATAACATAAAGCGTAAAGAGGTTATGAATGAATGTCCTTTCAGTAATGAAATCAGTTCATTAAACAGTGTTCAGTCTTTCAGTATTTCAGTCAATCAGTCATATGTGGTACATCCATTAGCCTATAAACAGTAGGTCCAAAAGGACCGGGTCTTAACAGACCCAACAGTAATGATGGCCATCAATCAGTAAACAGTATGGTTCCACAAGGGAACCGACAGAGCTCTGTAACAGTAACAGTCAATGCTAAGGATGCCACAATACAGTTCAGAATACAGGACATACATTCATTCAGTAAACAATATCAGTTCAATAAACAGTTCAGTTCAGTATTCAAAATATAACCATTTTGAACATATCTTTACACAATCTGTTACTCACAGAGTTCTGGGCTAATAGCAGCTAGAGCGCGTCCCCGAGAGCCAACCCTAAACAGTTAACAAATAGAACACACACTAAGTTCACAATCGGAAGGATAATAATTAAATCCCTAAATTTCCTCGGTGTGGTTCTATGTCTAAATCCTCATTAAGATGCCTTAAACTAGGCCTAAGAATGCCTAGGATGGGATGAGGATGCAAAAATGTGCACAGAAATAGTTTCAGAATTTTCAGTGAACAGGGCCTCCGCTCGAGCGCAGGTTTCCCCGCTCGAGCGGACAAGCAAACAAAGGCCCCCGCTCGAGCGTACATTCCGCCGCTCGAGCGGACTGATGAATGGTGCAAAAATGCTGGATGCGCGATTTTCCCGCTCGAGCGTTAAAAGCTCCGCTCGAGCGGACTGTAAAACATGCTAAAGAAATACTGGGAGCATGAATTCCCCGCTCGAGCGGGCCTCAAAAGTCTGGAAAACCCAGAATTGTGTTCTGAGTTCGAAACTCAAGTTTGGGACACCAAAGTCGATCCTCTTGGGCCCATTTTCTGGAAAACTCTTTTAAACACATAGAATAACAAGTTTTAAAGCTCAATTTAAGAAATCAAGGCCCAAGGGTGTTTCAATTAAACTCAATTTTAAACCAATTTCATGAATAAATTTCAAAACATGACTTGCATGATCTTTAAACAATTCCAAGCTTCCAAACTAGCTCAAATGAGCTCCAATCTTTCAAAACAAAGTGAAAGCATGGACTATAATACAAACATGAGCTTGCATGTATAATCTACCATGAATTCAACTTCAAAAATCACCAAGATGGTCATGCATGCAACAATCAAGCTTCAATTCAATATGTATGAACTAATTCATGACTTAATTCCACAATGATGCATGAAACATGCAAGATTTAGCTCAAGACAACAAGAAGAAGATGACTTCCTTACCTAGAGTGTCAATTTCAAGGTGTGAAAGCTAGATTATGCCAATTACACTTCAATTCCTCTCAAATTCCTAGCATGCAAGATGAATTTCTCCAATCTCCTACTCTCTCTCTCTCTAATTCTTTGTTTGGTCGGTTGGAGTGTAGGGAGTAGCTGATCAAATGTTTTGATCAAGTGTAATAAGGCTCAATAATAGGATTAAACAAGGGTCCACTCAAAATGGCATAATTGGTAATTAACTCAAACTTGACAATTAACTCATTTAATCTAATTTAATCATTCCTAATCAATTTTCAGATAGATATACCATAAAATCAGAAATATTCTACTGAGTCTAAAACATCAAACGGTTTCTAAATCGGCCGCCGGTAATGCCTTCAATTAGCAGTTTAAACACATAAATGTAAACAGATAATTAATCCATCAAACAGATAGAAACGCAATATGACAGATACACTCATTCAATTTCAGTTTCGATTTCAATCAGTTCATTCAGTACTTCGTTTAATCCAACTATCAGTCATTATCAGTTCAGTTTAACAGTAATCAGTACGTAATTCAGTCGGTTATCGATGATCAGTACGAGGGTTGTTACAGTCTCCCCTCCTTATAAGGAGTTTAGTCCTCTAAACTCGAGTTACCTTCAGTCGGAAGAAAACAGGGTCCAGTGGAAACAAATCAGGATATCTTTTAGCCATGTCATCTTCCCTTTCCCAAGTGGCGTACACACCACCATGGTTCTGCCAATCAACTTTCACTAGCGGGATCTCTTTGTTTCTCAGTTTCTTGATCCCTCGGTTTACAATCTCTATAGGCCGTTCCTCGTAAGTGTAGTCATCACTAAGCACTATCCGAGTAGGCTCAATCACGTGAAACGGATCTCGAAGATAATCTCTCAACATCGAAATGTGGAAGACGTTATGCATATGCTCCATTTCAGGAGGAAGCGCAACTTGATACGCCACCGGATTGATTTTCTCAATAATCTGATACGGTCCAACATACCTTGGCGCTAACTTGCCTTTGACTCCAAAACGAGTCTGGCCTTTCATTAGTGTCACTTTCACAAACACGTGATCACCCACTTCATACTCTCGGTCTCGTCTTCTAACACCTGCATAACTCTTCTGTCTACTCTGTGCGGTTTTCAGTCTCTGTTGTATCAGTTTTATCTTTTCAGTTGTTTCATACACAATCTCGGGCCCAAGCAACGGCCCATCTCCAACTTCTGCCCAGCAGATTGGAGACCTACACTTTCTGCCATACAACGCCTCGAAAGGCGCCATTCCAATACTCGAATGGTAGCTGTTGTTGTAGGCGAATTCAGCCAATGGCAAATGACTTTCCCAGTTTCCCTGAAAATCTAGGACACACATTCTCAGTAGATCCTCTAGAGTCTGGATGGTCCTTTCTGACTGTCCATCTGTCTGAGGATGATAGGCGCTACTCAGCCTCAATTCAGTACCCAATGCGGTCTGTAGGCTCTGCCAGAACCTCGATGTAAACTTCGAATCCCTGTCAGAAACAATAGATACAGGCACTCCATGCAATCTCACAATTTCGTCAATATAGATAACAGCCAATTTATCTGCATTATAAATTGTCTTGACAGGTAGGAAGTGTGCAGATTTAGTCAATCTATCAACAATAACCCAAATAGAGTCCATACCTTTCCTGGAGCGAGGTAATCCAACGATAAAATCCATCGTGATATGCTCCCATTTCCACTCTGGTATGGGTAAGGGTTGCAGTAAGCCTGCGGGTCGCTGATATTCCGCTTTAACTTGTTGACAATGGAGACACTTGGACACAAAATCAGCGATCTCTTTCTTCATTCCTGGCCACCAGAAATTCTGTTTCAGATCTTGGTACATTTTCGTATTCCCCGGGTGAATCGAAAACTTCGAACTGTGGCCTTCCTGTAGGACCCTTCTTTTCAATTCAGTGTCATTTGGCACACACAGTCTGTCTTGAAATTTCAGTACATTGTTGTCAAATTTAAATCCCGGTTTTGGTTTTGAATCTCTTTCCTCAATAATCTTCTTCAAGTAATCGTCCAATTGTTGTTTCTCTTTGATCTCTTCAATCAATGCTGGTTGAGCAGAAATAGCAGCTAAGGTTCCGCCTTGTTCCTTCAAAACAATTTCAATTTCAGACTTTTCAAGGTCACAAAGCAACTCCTTCTGTCCAGTCAGCAAACAGGCTAAGTTGGCAATTGACTTTCGGCTCAATGCATCGGCAACAGTGTTGGCTTTTCCCGGATGGTACAAAATCTGTAGGTCATAATCTTTGATCGTTCCAGCCATCTCCGCTGTCTCATATTCAGTTCTTTCTGAGTGAAAAAGTACTTCAGGCTCTTGTGGTCAGTATACACTTCACATGTTGCTCCATACAAATAGTGACGCCAAATTTTCAATGCAAACACTACTGCAGCAAGTTCTAAGTCATGGGTCGGGTAGTTCTTTTCATGTGGTCTCAACTGTCGGGAAGCATAGGCAATAACTCTCCCATTCTGCATTAAAACACACCCAAACCCTTATGAGAAGCATCACTAAAAACAGTATAACCGTCTGTACCTGAAGGTAAAGTCAGAACCGGTGCAGTCACAAGTCGGGTTTTCAATTCCTGAAATGCCGATTCCCGTTGGTCAGTCCAGTCAAATGATATCCCCTTCTGTGTCAGCTGAGTCAGTGGTAAGGCAATCTTGGAAAAATCTTTGACAAATCTTCTGTAATATCCAGCCAGTCCCAAAAAGCTTCGGACTTCGGTTACATTCGTCGGTCTAGGCCAGTTTACTACAGCTTCAATTTTCTGCGGATCAACAGAAATTCCATCTTTGCTAACAACATGCCCCAAAAACATAACATGATCAAGCCAAAATTCACATTTAGATAATTTCGCATACAGTTTCTGTTCTCTTAAGGTTTGCAGGGCAAGTCTTAGATGGTGTTCATGTTCTTCTACAGTCTTAGAATAGATCAGTATGTCATCAATGAATACCACAATGAAATCATCAAGGTATGGTTTAAAAATTCTGTTCATAAGGTCCATAAATGCAGCAGGGGCGTTCGTAACTCCGAACGGCATAACTAAAAATTCATAATGGCCATACCTCGTTCTAAAAGCAGTTTTATCAATGTCTTCCGGTTTGACTTTCAATTGATGATACCCCGATCTAAGATCAATCTTGGAGAATACTTGTGCACCCTGTAACTGGTCAAATAAATCATCAATACGCGGTAATGGATATTTATTCTTTACAGTTACCTTGTTCAGTTCGCGGTAATCAATACACAGTCTCAGTGAACCATCTTTCTTCTTTACAAACAAAACAGGTGCACCCCACGGTGAAGTACTGGGTCTGATAAACTTCTTGTCTAACAGTTCCTGCAATTGCACTTTCAATTCCTTCAGTTCAGTTGGAGCCATTCTGTAAGGAGCTTTGGATATCGGCTGTGTACCCGGAACCACATCCACAATAAATTCGATTTCCCTGTCAATCAAATCCCCTGGCAAATCATCTGGGAATACATCTGGGAATTCTCTAACTATAGGAATACAATTCACATCAGTTTTAACATTATCATTAACAAGTACAGTCAATACAGAACACAGATATCCTTTACACCCCTTTCTAATCAATTTGACAGCCTTTACAGAAGAAATCAGATATGGAGGAGGTACTACTCCACTCCCATTAAACACAAATTCAGGCAAACCCGGTGGACGGAAAACTACTTGTTTTGTTACACAGTCTATAGTGGCATGATATTTTTGTAGCCAATCCATCCCCAATATTACGTCAAAGTGATCAATATTCAATGGCAGTAAATCAATAAACAGATGCATATCCCCAACAATAATCTCACAAGCAGGATACATATATGCACATGTCATGGATCCCCCAACAGGTGATGATACAGCTAGCAAATAGTTCATGGGTTCTAAGGGTCTATTCAATTTACGCGAAAAAGCATGCGACACATAAGAATATGTAGACCCCGAATCAATCAATACATAAGCATTTTGAGCACAAATAAAGAGGATACCTGACACAACAGTCTCAGTGTTTTGCACGTCTCCCGGTACTAGGGCGAACACTCAGCCCTGCCTCATAGGCTCTTTCCCGGTAGCTTTGGGGTTCGGCTTTGGTGTTGCGGCTGATGCTGCTGCACTTGGTGCAGCTTTATTACTGACTTGCGGGGCGGAGGGACAGTCTTTGATTCTGTGGCCCACCTTGCCACACCTGAAACAAGCTCCAGAAATCTGGTAGCAAACCCCTTTGTGCTTATTGCCACATACGGAGCAGGGTGGAGTAAACCCACTCCCTTGGCTGGGGCTAGTCGTCGACCCCGTATTCTGTTTCTTGGTTGCTGGGTTATGCTTGCCTTTCTTAAACTTAAAACCCTGTCTTTTACCTTGCCATTCAGTTGTTGGTGTTTCAGATTGTTTCACTGCTGCAATATTTGTCTCGGCCATCAATGCCGATCGAGAACACCCACAAAAGTTGGCATTTTCAAAACACTAATTCTGTCCAGTATAGCAGCACTAAGGCCTCCTTCAAACCTCCTGGCCTTCTTATATTCGGTGTCCACCATATGTGGTGCATACCTAGCAAGTTCAGTAAATTTCTTCTCATACTCGGCAACGGACGTTTTGCCTTGTCTCAGTTGTTCAAACTCAGTTACTTTTCTGTCCCTGATGCACTGGGGAAAGTACTTTTCAAAGAAGGACTCCTTGAACTGAGCCCAAGTCACAATAGTATTCGCATCACGAGTCAACATCCACCACCTTCTTGCTTCTTCCTGAAGGGTGAAGGTTGCTAATAGTACTTTGTTGGCTTCGGAGCACGGAAACATTTCAAACAATTTCTCAGTCTCAAGAACCCAAGCTTCAGCCTTTAACGGTTCTAAGCCTCCCTTAAAGGACGGCGGTTTCATCTTGCTGAACTTATGGGTCAGTGCAATAATGTCCACCTCATTAGCATTCACATTCTGTACATTCTGTTCCGGTTGTACCGGAGGAGGAGGAGGAGGAGGAGGGGGCTGTTGGTTCGGTTGTTGATCTAGTCTTTCAATTATCAGTCCCATCATTTGTTCAAGTCTGGCCATTCTGGCCTCAGAGGATGATGCTTCAGTTTCATTTGCATTATCCATTTCACTATAGCAGTTATAACAGTTATCATTATAAGCAGTTGTACAATTAAACAGTTTAACACTTTAACATATAATCAGTCAGTCATAAGCACACACTTTTCAAGTTCATGAGATGCCCTAATTGCTTTTCTAGGACACCCTATAGCTCATTTGGACACGTGTGTGCGGTATAACTCGTGGTTAAGTATCGCTCTGATACCACTCTGTCACGACCCAAACCCGGCCCTATGGGTTTAGCACCGTAACTGGCCAGTAATCCGTGATTACCGAAGGCCTGCTGAACAGTAATACAGTTTAACAGAGTACAGGGCCTGGCGGAAGCCAATACAGTAAATAACTAGTGTCCATTGAGCTGTGAAAATCTGTATGTCAAAAACATTTTTATGTATTCACACGGTTCAAACAGTACAATCCATATACAGTCTATACAATCATTTACAGTCAGTCAGTACAGGGATCAATCCCTAGACGACAGTACGGTATAACAGTAGACAGTCTACCCAAAGGTACAAAACAGTAAGGAGGCCGATAGGGGACACAAAAACACCCCAAGCCATAGCATGGCAACTCGGAACCTCGCAGTGAGGCACATAGGCTGGCTTGACAAAACTGGGGACCAATCCCACGCTCCTAGCTCCGGTCTGGTTGCTGAGAACCTACATATATATATAAACAGTGAGCTAAAGCCCAGTGAATAACATAAAGCGTAAAGAGGTTATGAATGAATGTCCTTTCAGTAATGAAATCAGTTCATTAAACAGTGTTCAGTCTTTCAGTATTTCAGTCAATCAGTCATATGTAGTACATCCATTAGCTTATAAACAGTAGGTCCAAAAGGACCGGGTCTTAACAGACCCAACAGTAATGATGGCCATCAATCAGTAAACAGTATGGTTCCACAAGGGAACCGACAGAGCTCTGTAACAGTAACAGTCAATGCTAAGGATGCCACAATACAGTTCAGAATATAGGACATACATTCATTCAGTAAACAATATCAGTTCAATAAACAGTTCAGTTCAGTATTCAAAATATAACCATTTTGAACATATCTTTACACAATCTGTTACTCACAGAGTTCTGGGCTAATAGCAGCTAGAGCGCATCCCCGAGAGCCAACCCTAAACAGTTAACAAATAGAACACACACTAAGTTCACAATCGGAAGGATAATAATTAAATCCCTAAATTTCCTCGGTGTGGTTCTATGTCTAAATCCTCATTAAGATGCCTTAAACTAGGCCTAAGAATGCCTAGGATGGGATGAGGATGCAAAAATGTGCACAGAAATAGTTTCAGAATTTTCAGTGAACAGGGCCTCCGCTCGAGCGCAGGTTTCCCCGCTCGAGCGGACAAGCAAACAAAGGCCCCCGCTCGAGCGTACATTCCGCCGCTCGAGCGGACTGATGAATGGTGCAAAAATGCTGGATGCGCGATTTTCCCGCTCGAGCGTTAAAAGCTCCGCTCGAGCGGACTGTAAAACATGCTAAAGAAATACTGGGAGCATGAATTCCCCGCTCGAGCGGGCCTCAAAAGTCTGGAAAACCCAGAATTGTGTTCTGAGTTCGAAACTCAAGTTTGGGACACCAAAGTCGATCCTCTTGGGCCCATTTTCTGGAAAACTCTTTTAAACACATAGAATAACAAGTTTTAAAGCTCAATTTAAGAAATCAAGGCCCAAGGGTGTTTCAATTAAACTCAATTTTAAACCAATTTCATGAATAAATTTCAAAACATGACTTGCATGATCTTTAAACAATTCCAAGCTTCCAAACTAGCTCAAATGAGCTCCAATCTTTCAAAACAAAGTGAAAGCATGGACTATAATACAAACATGAGCTTGCATGTATAATCTACCATGAATTCAACTTCAAAAATCACCAAGATGGTCATGCATGCAACAATCAAGCTTCAATTCAATATGTATGAACTAATTCATGACTTAATTCCACAATGATGCATGAAACATGCAAGATTTAGCTCAAGACAACAAGAAGAAGATGACTTCCTTACCTAGAGTGTCAATTTCAAGGTGTGAAAGCTAGATTATGCCAATTACACTTCAATTCCTCTCAAATTCCTAGCATGCAAGATGAATTTCTCCAATCTCCTACTCTCTCTCTCTCTAATTCTTTGTTTGGTCGGTTGGAGTGTAGGGAGTAGCTGATCAAATGTTTTGATCAAGTGTAATAAGGCTCAATAATAGGATTAAACAAGGGTCCACTCAAAATGGCATAATTGGTAATTAACTCAAACTTGACAATTAACTCATTTAATCTAATTTAATCATTCCTAATCAATTTTCAGATAGATATACCATAAAATCAGAAATATTCTACTGAGTCTAAAACATCAAACGGTTTCTAAATCGGCCGCCGGTAATGCCTTCAATTAGCAGTTTAAACACATAAATGTAAACAGATAATTAATCCATCAAACAGATAGAAACGCAATATGACAGATACACTCATTCAATTTCAGTTTCGATTTCAATCAGTTCATTCAGTACTTCGTTTAATCCAACTATCAGTCATTATCAGTTCAGTTTAACAGTAATCAGTACGTAATTCAGTCGGTTATCGATGATCAGTACGAGGGTTGTTACAGTCTCCCCTCCTTATAAGGAGTTTAGTCCTCTAAACTCGAGTTACCTTCAGTCCGGAAGAAAACAGGGTCCAGTGGAAACAAATCAGGATATCTTTTAGCCATGTCATCTTCCCTTTCCCAAGTGGCGTACACACCACCATGGTTCTGCCAATCAACTTTCACTAGCGGGATCTCTTTGTTTCTCAGTTTCTTGATCCCTCGGTTTACAATCTCTATAGGCCGTTCCTCGTAAGTGTAGTCATCACTAAGCACTATCCGAGTAGGCTCAATCACGTGAAACGGATCTCGAAGATAATCTCTCAACATCGAAATGTGGAAGACGTTATGCATATGCTCCATTTCAAGAGGAAGCGCAACTTGATACGCCACCGGATTGATTTTCTCAATAATCTGATACGGTCCAACATACCTTGGCGCTAACTTGCCTTTGACTCCAAAACGAGTCTGGCCTTTCATTAGTGTCACTTTCACAAACACGTGATCACCCACTTCATACTCTCGGTCTCGTCTTCTAACACCTACATAACTCTTCTGTCTACTCTGTGCGGTTTTCAGTCTCTGTTGTATCAGTTTTATCTTTTCAGTTGTTTCATACACAATCTCGGGCCCAAGCAACGGCCCATCTCCAACTTCTGCCCAGCAGATTGGAGACCTACACTTTCTGCCATACAACGCCTCGAAAGGCGCCATTCCAATACTCGAATGGTAGCTGTTGTTGTAGGCGAATTCAGCCAATGGCAAATGACTTTCCCAGTTTCCCTGAAAATCTAGGACACACATTCTCAGTAGATCCTCTAGAGTCTGGATGGTCCTTTCTGACTGTCCATCTGTCTGAGGATGATAGGCGCTACTCAGCCTCAATTCAGTACCCAATGCGGTCTGTAGGCTCTGCCAGAACCTCGATGTAAACTTCGAATCCCTATCAGAAACAATAGATACAGGCACTCCATGCAATCTCACAATTTCGTCAATATAGATAACAGCCAATTTATCTGCATTATAAATTGTCTTGACAGGTAGGAAGTGTGCAGATTTAGTCAATCTATCAACAATAACCCAAATAGAGTCCATACCTTTCCTGGAGCGAGGTAATCCAACGATAAAATCCATCGTGATATGCTCCCATTTCCACTCTGGTATGGGTAAGGGTTGCAGTAAGCCTGCGGGTCGCTGATGTTCCGCTTTAACTTGTTGACAATGGAGACACTTGGACACAAAATCAGCGATCTCTTTCTTCATTCCTGGCCACCAGAAATTCTGTTTCAGATCTTGGTACATTTTCGTATTCCCCGGGTGAATCGAAAACTTCGAACTGTGGCCTTCCTGTAGGACCCTTCTTTTCAATTCAGTGTCATTTGGCACACACAGTCTGTCTTGAAATTTCAGTACATTGTTGTCAAATTTAAATCCCGGTTTTGGTTTTGAATCTCTTTCCTCAATAATCTTCTTCAAGTAATCGTCCAATTGTTGTTTCTCTTTGATCTCTTCAATCAATGCTGGTTGAGCAGAAATAGCAGCTAAGGTTCCGCCTTGTTCCTTCAAAACAATTTCAATTTCAGACTTTTCAAGGTCACAAAGCAACTCCTTCTGTCCAGTCAGCAAACAGGCTAAGTTGGCAATTGACTTTCGGCTCAATGCATCGGCAACAGTGTTGGCTTTTCCCGGATGGTACAAAATCTGTAGGTCATAATCTTTGATCTGTTCCAGCCATCTCCGCTGTCTCATATTCAGTTCTTTCTGAGTGAAAAAGTACTTCAGGCTCTTGTGGTCAGTATACACTTCACATGTTGCTCCATACAAATAGTGACGCCAAATTTTCAATGCAAACACTACTGCAGCAAGTTCTAAGTCATGGGTCGGGTAGTTCTTTTCATGTGGTCTCAACTGTCGGGAAGCATAGGCAATAACTCTCCCATTCTGCATTAAAACACACCCCAAACCCTTATGAGAAGCATCACTAAAAACAGTATAACCGTCTGTACCTGAAGGTAAAGTCAGAACCGGTGCAGTCACAAGTCGGGTTTTCAATTCCTGAAATGCCGATTCCCGTTGGTCAGTCCAGTCAAATGATATCCCCTTCTGTGTCAGCTGAGTCAGTGGTAAGGCAATCTTGGAAAAATCTTTGACAAATCTTCTGTAATATCCAGCCAGTCCCAAAAAGCTTCGGACTTCGGTTACATTCGTCGGTCTAGGCCAGTTTACTACAGCTTCAATTTTCTGCGGATCAACAGAAATTCCATCTTTGCTAACAACATGCCCCAAAAACATAACATGATCAAGCCAAAATTCACATTTAGATAATTTCGCATACAGTTTCTGTTCTCTTAAGGTTTGCAGGGCAAGTCTTAGATGGTGTTCATGTTCTTCTACAGTCTTAGAATAGATCAGTATGTCATCAATGAATACCACAATGAAATCATCAAGGTATGGTTTAAAAATTCTGTTCATAAGGTCCATAAATGCAGCAGGGGCGTTCGTAACTCCGAACGGCATAACTAAAAATTCATAATGGCCATACCTCGTTCTAAAAGCAGTTTTATCAATGTCTTCCGGTTTGACTTTCAATTGATGATACCCCGATCTAAGATCAATCTTGGAGAATACTTGTGCACCCTGTAACTGGTCAAATAAATCATCAATACGCGGTAATGGATATTTATTCTTTACAGTTACCTTGTTCAATTCGCGGTAATCAATACACAGTCTCAGTGAACCATCTTTCTTCTTTACAAACAAAACAGGTGCACCCCACGGTGAAGTACTGGGTCTGATAAACTTCTTGTCTAACAGTTCCTGCAATTGCACTTTCAATTCCTTCAGTTCAGTTGGAGCCATTCTGTAAGGAGCTTTGGATATCGGCTGTGTACCCGGAACCACATCCACAATAAATTCGATTTCCCTGTCAATCAAATCCCCTGGCAAATCATCTGGGAATACATCTGGGAATTCTCTAACTATAGGAATACAATTCACATCAGTTTTAACATTATCATTAACAAGTACAGTCAATACAGAACACAGATATCCTTTACACCCCTTTCTAATCAATTTGACAGCCTTTACAGAAGAAATCAGATATGGAGGAGGTACTACTCCACTCCCATTAAACACAAATTCAGGCAAACCCGGTGGACGGAAAACTACTTGTTTTGTTACACAGTCTATAGTGGCATGATATTTTTGTAGCCAATCCATCCCCAATATTACGTCAAAGTGATCAATATTCAATGGCAGTAAATCAATAAACAGATGCATATCCCCAACAATAATCTCACAAGCAGGATACATATATGCACATGTCATGGATCCCCCAACAGGTGATGATACAGCTAGCAAATAGTTCATGGGTTCTAAGGGTCTATTCAATTTACGCGAAAAAGCATGCGACACATAAGAATATGTAGACCCCGAATCAATCAATACATAAGCATTTTGAGCACAAATAAAGAGGATACCTGACACAACAGTCTCAGTGTTTTGCACGTCTCCCGGTACTAGGGCGAACACTCAGCCCTGCCTCATAGGCTCTTTCCCGGTAGCTTTGGGGTTCGGCTTTGGTGTTGCGGCTGATGCTGCTGCACTTGGTGCAGCTTTATTACTGACTTGCGGGGCGGAGGGACAGTCTTTGATTCTGTGGCCCACCTTGCCACACCTGAAACAAGCTCCAGAAATCTGGTAGCAAACCCCTTTGTGCTTATTGCCACATACGGAGCAGGGTGGAGTAAACCCACTCCCTTGGCTGGGGCTAGTCGTCGACCCCGTATTCTGTTTCTTGGTTGCTGGGTTATGCTTGCCTTTCTTAAACTTAAAACCCTGTCTTTTACCTTGCCATTCAGTTGTTGGTGTTTCAGATTGTTTCACTGCTGCAATATTTGTCTCGGCCATCAATGCCCGATCGAGAACACCCACAAAAGTTGGCATTTTCAAAACACTAATTCTGTCCAGTATAGCAGCACTAAGGCCTCCTTCAAACCTCCTGGCCTTCTTATATTCGGTGTCCACCATATGTGGTGCATACCTAGCAAGTTCAGTAAATTTCTTCTCATACTCGGCAACGGACGTTTTGCCCTGTCTCAGTTGTTCAAACTCAGTTACTTTTCTGTCCCTGATGCACTGGGGAAAGTACTTTTCAAAGAAGGACTCCTTGAACTGAGCCCAAGTCACAATAGTATTCGCATCACGAGTCAACATCCACCACCTTCTTGCTTCTTCCTGAAGGGTGAAGGTTGCTAATAGTACTTTGTTGGCTTCGGAGCACGGAAACATTTCAAACAATTTCTCAGTCTCAAGAACCCAAGCTTCAGCCTTTAACGGTTCTAAGCCTCCCTGAAAGGACGGCGGTTTCATCTTGCTGAACTTATGGGTCAGTGCAATAATGTCCACCTCATTAGCATTCACATTCTGTACATTCTGTTCCGGTTGTACCGGAGGAGGAGGAGGAGGAGGAGGGGGCTGTTGGTTCGGTTGTTGATCTAGTCTTTCAATTATCAGTCCCATCATTTGTTCAAGTCTGGCCATTCTGGCCTCAGAGGATGATGCTTCAGTTTCATTTGCATTATCCATTTCACTATAGCAGTTATAACAGTTATCATTATAAGCAGTTGTACAATTAAACAGTTTAACACTTTAACATATAATCAGTCAGTCATAAGCACACACTTTTCAAGTTCATGAGATGCCCTAATTGCTTTTCTAGGACACCCTATAGCTCATTTGGACACGTGTGTGCGGTATAACTCGTGGTTAAGTATCGCTCTGATACCACTCTGTCACGACCCAAACCCGGCCCTATGGGTTTAGCACCGTAACTGGCCAGTAATCCGTGATTACCGAAGGCCTGCTGAACAGTAATACAGTTTAACAGAGTACAGGGCCTGGCGGAAGCCAATACAGTAAATAACTAGTGTCCATTGAGCTGTGAAAATCTGTATGTCAAAAACATTTTTATGTATTCACACGGTTCAAACAGTACAATCCATATACAGTCTATACAATCATTTACAGTCAGTCAGTACAGGGATCAATCCCTAGACGACAGTACGGTATAACAGTAGACAGTCTACCCAAAGGTACAAAACAGTAAGGAGGCCGATAGGGGACACAAAAACACCCCAAGCCATAGCATGGCAACTCGGAACCTCGCAGTGAGGCACATAGGCTGGCTTGACAAAACTGGGGACCAATCCCACGCTCCTAGCTCCGGTCTGGTTGCTGAGAACCTACATATATATATAAACAGTGAGCTAAAGCCCAGTGAATAACATAAAGCGTAAAGAGGTTATGAATGAATGTCCTTTCAGTAATGAAATCAGTTCATTAAACAGTGTTCAGTCTTTCAGTATTTCAGTCAATCAGTCATATGTAGTACATCCATTAGCTTATAAACAGTAGGTCCAAAAGGACCGGGTCTTAACAGACCCAACAGTAATGATGGCCATCAATCAGTAAACAGTATGGTTCCACAAGGGAACCGACAGAGCTCTGTAACAGTAACAGTCAATGCTAAGGATGCCACAATACAGTTCAGAATATAGGACATACATTCATTCAGTAAACAATATCAGTTCAATAAACAGTTCAGTTCAGTATTCAAAATATAACCATTTTGAACATATCTTTACACAATCTGTTACTCACAGAGTTCTGGGCTAATAGCAGCTAGAGCGCATCCCCGAGAGCCAACCCTAAACAGTTAACAAATAGAACACACACTAAGTTCACAATCGGAAGGATAATAATTAAATCCCTAAATTTCCTCGGTGTGGTTCTATGTCTAAATCCTCATTAAGATGCCTTAAACTAGGCCTAAGAATGCCTAGGATGGGATGAGGATGCAAAAATGTGCACAGAAATAGTTTCAGAATTTTCAGTGAACAGGGCCTCCGCTCGAGCGCAGGTTTCCCCGCTCGAGCGGACAAGCAAACAAAGGCCCCCGCTCGAGCGTACATTCCGCCGCTCGAGCGGACTGATGAATGGTGCAAAAATGCTGGATGCGCGATTTTCCCGCTCGAGCGTTAAAAGCTCCGCTCGAGCGGACTGTAAAACATGCTAAAGAAATACTGGGAGCATGAATTCCCCGCTCGAGCGGGCCTCAAAAGTCTGGAAAACCCAGAATTGTGTTCTGAGTTCGAAACTCAAGTTTGGGACACCAAAGTCGATCCTCTTGGGCCCATTTTCTGGAAAACTCTTTTAAACACATAGAATAACAAGTTTTAAAGCTCAATTTAAGAAATCAAGGCCCAAGGGTGTTTCAATTAAACTCAATTTTAAACCAATTTCATGAATAAATTTCAAAACATGACTTGCATGATCTTTAAACAATTCCAAGCTTCCAAACTAGCTCAAATGAGCTCCAATCTTTCAAAACAAAGTGAAAGCATGGACTATAATACAAACATGAGCTTGCATGTATAATCTACCATGAATTCAACTTCAAAAATCACCAAGATGGTCATGCATGCAACAATCAAGCTTCAATTCAATATGTATGAACTAATTCATGACTTAATTCCACAATGATGCATGAAACATGCAAGATTTAGCTCAAGACAACAAGAAGAAGATGACTTCCTTACCTAGAGTGTCAATTTCAAGGTGTGAAAGCTAGATTATGCCAATTACACTTCAATTCCTCTCAAATTCCTAGCATGCAAGATGAATTTCTCCAATCTCCTACTCTCTCTCTCTCTAATTCTTTGTTTGGTCGGTTGGAGTGTAGGGAGTAGCTGATCAAATGTTTTGATCAAGTGTAATAAGGCTCAATAATAGGATTAAACAAGGGTCCACTCAAAATGGCATAATTGGTAATTAACTCAAACTTGACAATTAACTCATTTAATCTAATTTAATCATTCCTAATCAATTTTCAGATAGATATACCATAAAATCAGAAATATTCTACTGAGTCTAAAACATCAAACGGTTTCTAAATCGGCCGCCGGTAAGGCCTTCAATTAGCAGTTTAAACACATAAATGTAAACAGATAATTAATCCATCAAACAGATAGAAACGCAATATGACAGATACACTCATTCAATTTCAGTTTCGATTTCAATCAGTTCATTCAGTACTTCGTTTAATCCAACTATCAGTCATTATCAATTCAGTTTAACAGTAATCAGTACGTAATTCAGTCGGTTATCGATGATCAGTACGAGGGTTGTTACAGTTTTCTTCCCTGCTGATCTGCTCTATCCGTACTACTTCAAATTTCTTGATCTTTGTTCAGACTAACTCTTGGTATTTAGCCATACTGTCGTCCTTTGCCTCGTAGTCGCCTGAAATTTGGTTTACCACCAGTTGTGAGTCACTGTAAACCATTAGCTCGGTTGTCTTCATGTAGAATGCTGATTTCAGTCCTACTAAAAGGGCTTCATACTCTGCCTCGTTGTTTGATGCTGGGAAGCCAAGGTTGACTGCTTGCTCTACTACCAGGCCATCTGGTGAGATGAGGACTATGCCTAGTCCTGCACCATGCCTGTTGGATGCTCCATCCATGAAGAGCTTCTACATCTCTCCAACGAATAGCTTCTAGCAGGTAGAGGGATCGGATGATGCCTTGGGGTCCTGAGCGTTGCTGGTGTCTTCTTTAAAAGCCATGTTTGCTGCTTACCCCCGCTATCTGACTGTACCAAGTCTTTACTTGTTGATGAGTCTTTGCTTGGTGTAGCATGGTTCGCTTCTTCCTCCCTTACTTTATTATGGTTTGCCTTCGGATCTGACTGGATATCCCGTATCAGGGGTTGCAATATTCCGGCGACAATTTCCATCCCTACTTTGGTTGTACCAATTAAGTCCACTGGGCAGATGTGATGACTTCCTAGTTTGAATTCTGCGACAAAATCTGCTAAAGCTTGGGCTTTTATCGTGGTCCTGGGTTGAAACTTGATGTCAAACTATCCCAACTCCACTGCCCACTTCAAGATTCGCCCAAAAAAGTTCGCCCTCTCAAACAAAGCTTTTAATGGAAAAGCTATGAGGACGATTATGGTGTGGGCGTGAAAGTAGTGTGATAACTTCCTTGAGGCCATCATCAAGGCTAAGGCCAGTTTTTCTAGTGGTAAGTACCTTGTTTCGGCACCCAGCAATGTCTTGCTGACATAGAAGATGGACAGATGTTGGATCCCTTCCGCTCGGACCAATACTGCGCTAATTGAGTGCTGTGAAACTGCCAAGTACAAAAAGAGTTCTTCTCCAGGTATTGGGGTTACCAGTAATGGTGGAGAAGACATGTATTCTTTCAGGCTTTCTAGAGCGCGGTCGTATTCGTCGTCCCACTCGAATTTTGCCTTAAGTGCCTGAAAGAATGGTCGACATCTATCTGACGATCGACTGATGAACCGATTGAGCGCAACTGCCATGCTAGTGAGATGCTGTACTTCTTTTACTGAGTTGGGTCTCTCTAGATCTTGGATTGCTTTGATCTGAGAGGGGTCTGCCTCTATACCCCGGTTGGTCACCAAGAAGCCTAGGAATTTGCCCGATCCTACGCCGAACGCACACTTGGATGCATTTAGGCACAACTTGTGCTTCTTCAGGATCTGAAACATCTCACCTAGGTCCCTGAGATGGTCATTCTCATCCTTGATCTTGACCACCATGTCGTCGATGTAAGCCTCCATTATTCTGCCTAACAATGGTTCAAACATCTTGGTGACCATCTGTTGGAAAGTTGCCCCTGCGTTCTTTAGGCCAAAGGGCATGACCTTGTAGCAGTACAGTCCTCTTGGCGTTGTGAAGGACGTGACCTCCTGGTCTGGTTCATACATAGCAATCTGATGGTGGCCTCTGTACGCATCAAAAAAACTAAGTCGGTTATATCCTGCTGTTAGGTCTACCAGTTGGTCTATCCATGGTATGGGGAAGCTGTCCTTTGGGCATGCTTTGTTGACTGTTTTGTAGTCTACGCAGACACGCCATTTTCCATTCTTCTTTGGCACCACCACGGTATTGGAGATCCATCTGGGGTAGTGCACCTCTCTGATAGCTCCTACCTCCAGTAGGTTTTCCACTTCTTTCACTACTATCTCGGCGTGGTGAAGTGCCGATCTGCGGGTGTGCTGAATGATTGGTCTGGCGGATGGATGGATGTTCAATTGGTGACAGATGAAGCTTGGGTCAATGCCGGGCATATCATATGGCGTCTAGGCAAACACTTCGATGTTAGAGGTCAAGAATTCCATGACCTCTATTCTCTCCGTGCTGGACATAGATGAGCCAAGCAAAAAGAACTTATCCGGGTTCTTTTCATCTATTCTTACCTGTACCAAGTCTTCCACTGCCTTCTGTTCGGCAACTTTGCCAACATCCGCGAACAATTCATTGCTCTCAGGTTCTTCCACCATCTGGACATATCCCTTGGCAGCGCGGCTGCCATTTACTGTGACGAAGCATTGCTTGGACGTGATCTGGTCTCCATAGACCTCCTCAATTACTCCGGTCTCGTTAGGGAACGCATTACTTGATGGTAAGATGATGCTACTGATCACATGGCATGTAGCCATGTTCTTCCCAAGATTATGTTGTAAGTGAAACGGACTTTCAATACCCAGAATTCCACTTGTTTCGTCACGCTTCCTGCTCGGACTGGAAGGATTATCTTGCCGACTGGCCACTCTGGCATTGAGTTGAATCCGATCAAGGGAGACACGGCAGGTGCCAAGTCTTTGTCCTCCAGTTTCAGTTGTTTGAAAGTTTCATAATACATGATCTCACATGAGCTACCCTGGTCAATCAAAATCCGCTTGACGTCAAAATCTTTGACTCGGAGAGTGACGACCAGTGCATCATTGTGAGGGCAATAAATCATTGCCAAGTCTCTATCTAAAAAAGACATGACGTTCGTGGCCTCTATCTTCCCTTTTTTGATGGTAGGTTGGGCACTTAGTACCTCCCTTAAGTGCTCAGCCTTTTTGAACATGCCCCTGAGCTCACATGCGCGCTTAGGTTCGAATACCCCATGGATTACGTTGATCACGCCTTGAGGTGGGGTGTCGATTGGCATTCCGTTTGGGTTGTTGTGGTCTTGAGGGGCTGGCTGCGCCCCTCCTTCTATGTACTTGTCTAGATGACCGGCTGCCACTAACTCCTCCAGATGCTGTCTCAACGGTGTGCAATTTTCAGTGCGGTGCCCCTTTTCCTTATGGAAGGTGCACCGGGATCTTTCATCATAGTCTTTCTCAACATCTCCCAGCTTAGCTGGCCATCTGACGAAAAGTTCATTGCGTATCTCGCTTAGAATCCGATAGATCGGTTTTTTGAATACCGTGGTAATAGCAGTGCGGACTCTTAACCATCTTTTATCCTGGTCCCCACCGCTGTCTCGCCTGCCTCGTCCGTTTCTGCTTGGACGTTCTACCGCGTTGACTTTTGCCGGAGTCTTTTTCTCTGGTATTGCGGTTGTGCCAGTTTTTATTTTAGCACGGGCGCCATCCTCTTCCACTCGAATGTGCTGGTGCACTCTCTCCATTAAGGCCTCCATCGTGAGAGGCGGCATCATAGTGATTGGGTCCCTCAGTCTATTCCCAACTGGAAGGCCTCTTTTGTACTGTGCGATGGCGAGATTTGTAGGGCAATCCCCAATCTGGTTGAAGGTCTCCCAGTAGTGACTATTGTAGGATCTTAACGACTCCTTGTCACCCATGTCAATGGAGAGAAGCTGGTCGATCTCCACTGGCATTTTGGTGTTTGTTCTGAACCTTGTCACGAATGCTTCCGCTAATTACGCCCATGAGGCTATGTTGCCTTCTAGTAGCCTTTCGAACCAGGTTAAACCTAGGTCGCCAAGGCTGGATGGAAATAGGATGCACATCAAGGCCTCGTTTCGCCGGTATACAGCCATAACCTCGCGAAAGTGGCTCAAGTGTAAGTAGGGGTCCATCTTCCCCTCATACGTGGTGAATTTGGGCTGTAAGAAGCCTGAAGGTAGGGGCGCGTTCTCAATTGCCGGAACGAACAGCGAGGTCTGCAACCTCGCTAATGCTTTGTCCGTTGGTTCGTAGGCTGGGCGCGGTATTGGCATTCCTACCTCGACGCTTCCATGCGTCCGAGGAGCCAACCGCTGAAGTGCTGAAACTCTGCGAGGGTCGCATGCCCTAGTGTCCTCCTTCCACCGCGCCCTTTCTTCAAGCACCGTTCGCAAATCGGAAGATCTAGGCAACTCCGACTGCTTGGATGATGTCTGGTGCGTGCGTGAGGGCCGATAGGTGCTTCCCTCAGTATATGACCTCTTAGTCCTTGTTCTCTCAGACTTGGAGTAACGAGTCCTGGACGTCCTTGTTTGAGTGTCGCCTGTCCTCAAGCTCCTACTCTCTGCTTGTGATGGTGTGGTATGCCTACCACGATCTTCTGAGTGGCGAGGGGGCGTTTTGCTTTTGCCCCCCTCTCTTGTTGCCACCCCTTTGCCTTTTATTTGGCGTTTCATTGATTCCATGTCC
Source organism: Camellia japonica (assembly GCA_030407325.1). NCBI lineage: Eukaryota > Viridiplantae > Streptophyta > Magnoliopsida > Ericales > Theaceae > Camellia > Camellia japonica. Next base: position 131,636,776 of record JAPPVO010000024.1, read on the forward strand.
GCCGCCATCCTTCATATTAATTCATCCTGCTCCTTGACGCGATCCTCCAAAGCTTGAGGGTCGATCCTCCGCCTCTGTCTGTCAGGACTCAGTGAGCGAGAGCAACGGGGGCTGTTGGTCCACCTCCCCCTTGCATTCCTCCGAGGGTTCTGTCGCTGCGGCTCCAAATCCGCCATAGGAGGGATAGAAGGCAAACCTTCACGCCTCCCGCCCCCCTCAGGGGTTTGGCCGTCGATGGCAGACTGTGGCAAATCTTTGTTGTGCGCCATTGCTTCCAGTTAGCGAGAAAAACTTAATCAAGAGATTTTGTTCGTGCCTGAAATTCCCACAGACGGCGCCAAATGTATGAGCACGAAATATTGTTCTCGTATAATCCTGTTGATCAAGATTGCGCTCCTCCGTACGTCGTCACTTTACTCCCTGAAAATACAAACGTAAGCTAGCCGGCGGGTGTGTGTCGGATCCTCTCCGATGCCTAATTCAGCAAAATAGACAAATAGACAGAAAGCTCTGTGTATTCGAGAGTCAAAGTTGTGTTACCTCTCCATAGGTGATGTTATGAGCTTTTATAGGTTCCGCGTGGCACAATCCTAATAGGACTCTTACTCCTCCATGCAGAGTCCTCCTAGGAATCATATTCCAGAAAGATAAGGCTTATCTTTCAACACCCCCCTCACTGCTTAAACCAAGTGAGATGGTTTTACCACGGTTAGATATCAATACGACCGAGATAATATGACTATGCTAAAGCTGCAGACTAGACCGAGCTCTACCTAACTCGGTTCTTCCTTTCACTGCATGTACCTCGGTTTGACACATTCCAACTGGGTTGTCTGAGACCGCACTAACCACGACGAGCTTGGACCGAGCTAACAAATAGCAAGGTTCTGAGGAAAGCTCAACATACCTCGGCTCAATATAGTATGACCGAGGTAATTGTTACCGCTCTGAGTGTGGTGACCGAGCTAAATGCAAAGCTCTGTTGGACCGAGTTAACACTTGCTAGGTCTCTTCCTCACTTGGACCGAACTAACATTGGGACTGTGGTCCACTTTCTAAGCCCTTTTCACCCCGGCCCATAAAACGGCCCATTATCCAGCTCGGCCCAATTTATATTGAATGGTATTTATGGGATCTCCAATCATAAAGGTTATTACCTATTGAATGTTATTTATGGGATCTCCAATCATGAAGGTTAGGTGTCTACTGGTTGACTAATTTATGAACTTTAATCTTATTTCCATCGATGACTCAACAATTAGCCTGTACACTAAATTATTTATTTATTTATTTAATTTTCTTTAATAAGAAAATTTGCTACATCCAATTCAGAGCCCCACAAGAATTCAAAATATTTCTTTGTAGACTCTTATTGCGCTATTGCAAGCTTGCCAAGAAGCACCTGAAAATTTTCAAATAGAATTCTCCAATCCTTAATGCAAATCCAACCCCCACATTTGCCACCTTTCTAAAAAATAACTAGCATGAGATAAGTTATTCACAATATCACAACAAAACAAATTAATTTGCATTAATATTCTCATGCATTTATATATGGGATAACAAAACAACCTGTGTTGATTAAAAACTCAAATTTCTCTTATTCTAGTAGAAAGATGACAAATTTTATTTTATTTTTAAATACACATATTTAAATTTCAACCAATTATAGCCTCATATAAAATATAAACATCCATGTACAAGAATATGAATCTACCACAGAAAGCACCAAGAACTTGATAATCTCAAATCACTGCAGTCGATACATGTGACACATGCAACTATTGATAAAATTAGTAATCTGGTGGTGATAAAAATAGAAAAAACAAACTTTATTGCTTGAGGTATTATGCCATAAGCTATACAGTCCTACTTATATCAAAATAACTTTGAGATTGGAAAGTAAATAAAATATCTCATGGTATTCAATCACCACTGAACATTTATTTCTAGGGAAACAACTAAGGAAAATAAAATATATTTAAGTTTGATCAAGTGATGAAATTTCTAGTTATAAATCTTGTTTAATTATTACAAGATGAATATAAACCATTTTAATTAGAATGGATGAAAACTAATTGAATTTAAATCATCTCAACTTTATAAGATAATTGAAATCTTTGTATTAAAAAGAAATGAGTAACGTAAGTGACAAATAGATTAATGAAACTATCAACAAGTATGGAAATAAATAGCTATTATTTTCCATATGCATTTATCTATAAAAAATAGTTTAATGATGAAATCAAACGTAAATTATTTTTTTCCCCTAGAAATTGTTTCTTAATAACAATTTGGATAATAATTCAAAGAAGATAAAATTGTCAAAACCAGTCATCTAACAATTTCATTTACAAGAATATATGACACTAATAAATTTTTATTGGAAACAAAATGCCTATATTTCCCAAGACTCTATTATTTCTTATTTTTTGGTTATTTTTCATATATTTTCGACCTTATTTTGATTGTTTTGGCATGATTCTTGTCACGCCCCGAATTTTAATCACACGAAAACATTACCAAAGCCTGTAAATTTAGGTCCATATTTTTTTTTTTCTACATATACAAATATCTATTACACTTGAGTAACAGAAATACGATAATACATGTTCTTTCTCTCAATGAATACAACAACAATAATACATGCCAAGCTTCTGTCGCGAAACTACAAATAAATAGATACGAATACAAAATCCACTACCTTTACATCTACTATGATGTTTTACAAATGAACTCAAGAACTCCATGAATCCTCAATCAAATAATCCAAACATTCTTCCTGTAAAAAGATACAACAACAACGGGGTGAGCACTAATGCCCAGTAGGAATCTCACAGTTCTAAATCAATAACTAACACACAGATAAAAATGATCATGCATGCAGGGTGATACCATATAGTAGGATGACATTTCATAATCTCAAAATATCATAAGTAAGGTATCTTTTTCTCAAAAACAATTTAAATACTTGTAAGAAAACCTTCAACCGTTAAAAATCATCCCTTAACTTTAGAAAGCCATAGATCCTCGTGAAACAACCACATTTAAGAAACAACATCATTTTAAGGTTAATAACCCATTTCCCAAAATATTTCTCATTTAACTTCCATTTTTAATGTTCCTCTTTTCCTTTCATTCTACTCTTTTTACTCTTCATTTTTAACTTAAAACCCCATAACTTCAAGTTCAGGTCCCTTTTTGATTTGCCAACAATTCTCCTATACTCAATTCACCCCGTTAATTACACCGGCAAGGTTTCATTCCAAGATAACACAATATTAATAACCCCTTTCAATCCAATCCCATTATTTAATTATAGAACAAGCTCACACTTTACTTTTATTAACACAACTACTTCATTAAGTTTACCATCATAGTCTATGATTCCCAATATCTATCTTTGATTTCCATTATTTACAATTAATGCCCATGCACATTTCCTCTTTAAACCAAATTACACATCAATATGAAATTTCACAAATTCATCGCAAGCAACAAATAACATCATCAACTCAACGTACCTCTCAACACATAGCTCAACACAATCCACCTTTTGCCGACTTACTACGGCGGGATAGCGGGCACCCAATTCATAACAATTTCCACCTTTCGCCGGCTACCATACGGCAGGAAGTGAACTTCCAAAACATTTTCATAAAAGCCATTTTCTTTCAAAAACCATTTTTGCAATTAACTTCCATGTTCTATAGAGAATTCTCACCAAGTATGAAAATAATTATGCTTTTTCCTCAACACAAAAGTAAATGTAAATGCAATGCTATGCCAAGAGTAATCAATGAGGAAAAACACTCATTTTAATGTATTGTTTCAAAATCACCATGTTTCTCAATGTCACCATGTGGCCTCATCAAATTTCAAACTTCCATCATTAATTTAAAAGGGGCGGTAAATACGACACTGGTAATCCCTAGGCTGGTGTCTGCAAGTAGGCTCAACAAGCACTACCAAACTGTCATTTTTACCGGTGCTAACCGGAAGGCTCGACACCTATTCGCGCGGCTTTCGGGTCTTTCACCCTAGACACTCGTGGCCAACTTATCAAAATCAACTACACCCCCTTTCCGGACTTACCACGTATTTACCCCAGTCACATTTCCATCATTCTCATACAAGTCATCTCCATGAAAACCACTTTCTTTCAAAAATCATTTTTCAACCTTTTAAAACCACCATGCACAATAATAAATGAAATGATGTGCAAATGCAACAATTTTCATGGTTTATAATATTCCTTCTCAAGTCAACCATATATCATCAATTTCTTTATTTCATAAGTCATAGCAACACGATCCCATCAAGGACTACACATGAAGTTTTCAAGCCATTTCTCTAACTCAATATATATATAAAAGATTACCATTCTTGCAAAACACATTATGGAAATTTACACCCATCCATCTTCTATTCAAAGAAAGAAAAGAGTTTTATGAACATTTCCATGTTCCCCGAAAATCTCTAAATCTTTAGTGTTTTCACCAAAAACCCAACATTATCCATCCCCATAAGAAACCCCATTAAATCATCCACTTGAGTTTCAAAATAACTAAGCAAACACACTAGGAATTTAATAAAATGATTTGAGATTAAACCCATTTTGGAAACTCTACACTTTAAATCACAAGGACCAAAATCAACATGATTCAACTCAACACCATTAAATATAATTCAAGAGAACTTCTTAAATCCCATTTCCACATTCCATAACTGAGTTTATATCATCTACATCATTAATAAATCATTTCCCCCAATTTCCCTCCTCATTATAACATGATTTACAATGCTCCTACAAAGTTCATTCGCAAATTTTAAACATAATTTTCAAACATAACCAAATTCCAATTAAACTTGTACACATATAATTCAACCTACCAATTTCATGATTTAACTTTCAATTTGGGCCAAATCATTGATTATCATCAAAAATCAACCTAGGGTTTCAAAGAAAACCTAGAAATTTCAAGAAAAATCCAAATTTCTTAACCCATTACTTTTTGTTCCAATCTTTCCATTTACTATATACCCTAAGTCCATGATCCATAAACCATAATCTAAACCCCATAATAGAACCCCAACATTTCAAACCCTAACCTCAAAATTTCATGATTTACACTATATGCCCAAAATATAGATTTTGCATTTATATACTCTAAAATACCACAAATCTATCTATCAATGTAAGCATTGAAGAAGAACTAAGACCCCTACCTCAAGATTCAAGCAAGAAAAGCAAGCTTTGAGAAGAATCCTCCATAAATTCGAATTTCATTCGGTTGAAAATGTTGACCCTCTCTTGTTCTCCATCCTTGATGCAAGAACCATGGTGGATTGTTGACAAAAGTGGAGGAAATCAAGGTTTTGGGGGCTAGGGTTTTGGACATGGAGGAGGGGAGAAGAAGGGAAGAAAAGAAAATGTAAGAAATGATCTCAAAATCACGTTTTTAACATTCTGAATTCGCACAGGCCGCACGTGCGCTGCCTTTCCCGCTCGTGCGGTCCTGCTTCCAGCACAGATATGAAAATTTCAAACGTGTATAACTCTCTCATCGGGACTCCGTTCTAGGTCATTCTTGTGTCCAAATTGAAGCCCCGGAAACAAGCTTTCCAATGGTTCCAACCTCACATTCAAATTCAAAGTATGGAAGGAGAAAAGGGCAAAAGAGTGACAGTTGGTCAAAAACTCAAACTCAATTCTGGGGCTTTTTATCTAATCTTATCTATATATCTTGTTAAGGCTTTAATCAAGGTTCTAAACATCACCCAAGGGTCCTCAATTATAACATTTAAAGTTCACTTGCCCACCCATCAAAATCGAGAGTCCAACAACCATACAAGTTTTAAGGTGACGGGCACCACTATACACCAATCCAATGTGAATTTAAAATCCGAGTCGTTATAATTCTTGACTATTTGCGACCTTTTGGATGCACTGGTACACTCCGTTTTATCTAGTTCTACTCCAACACTACTGGTTTCTCTTTGTGATTAATTATTTAATCACCTCATGGCTTGGTCAAACAGTTCTACTCAGCATGGTAGCTATTCTAGACTCCCAATAACATACAAACAACATTAGTCTTGGGCTTATTTTGCATTTACTATAGTTGCCATTTGCTCATCCTCTACTTTTGCCCCATCACCACCCTACACTCTTCAGGACATTAAAGCTATTGTCAAAAAGGGTCTTTCTACATCTTGTGCTATATCTGGTACACCCTCTACTACTCTCTTAGTCACTCAAAGTACCTCTTTTTGGTATTTTGATTTAGCTTGTTGCAACCAGATGACCTCTAACTCTACACTTTTTTCCTCTACTTCATATTCTTCTAATTTACCTGTCACTCACACTGCTGATGGCTCTCAAATGCATGTTAGTCATATTAGTCATATTTCCACTTCTAATGTCTCTCTTCGTCATACTTATCTGATTTCCAATCTTACACTTAACCTTATTTCAATTGGTCAACTCTATGATCTTGGCCTCACTGTTCTTTTTTCTCTAGTTGGTTGTGTTGTACAGGATCCGAAGATAGGACAAACTCTTGGGATAGGTCGTAGACATGGACGTCTATACGAGCTCATCCATCTTCGCATTCCCTCCTCCAATCCTTCCACTATCGAGACTGCAGCTCCTACTACTACTACTACTTCCTTTTTTGCTTTATGGCATTCTCGGTTAGGTTATATGTCTTTTAGTTGTCTACGATCTCTATTTTCAAGTGGTCAGTTAGGTGTTGTTCCAAATGATAAAGTAGATTATCTATCTTGTCAATTTGCAAAACAACATGCTTTACTATTTAATACTAGTACCTCTATATCTCATGCACCTTTTGATCTTATACACTTTGATGTTTGAAGGCCTTCACCTAATACCACTATGGGGGGATCTAAATATTTTGTCATATTCATCGATGATTTTACTCGTTTTACCTGACTATTTCTTATGAAATCTCGCTCCGAGTTACACCAAATATACTATGATTTTTCACAAATGGTCAAAACTAGGTTTTCTTCCACCATCAAAATTTTTCATGCTGATAATGCCCAAGAATACAAATAAACTCATTTTTTTAGATTCTTTCGTTAAAATGGTACACTTTCTCATTATTCTTGTCCTAGTACCTCCCAACAAAATAGTCGTGCCAAGTGCAAACATCGCCATATCTTAGACACTGTCTATGCTATTTTAATCTCTTTTCTTGTCCAGAACATTTTTAGAGGGAAACTGCTCTCATAGCCATCTATACTATCAACTATGTCCCTTTCCCTACAATCAACAATCAAACCCCATATAAGCATCTGTATGACACACATCCTACCTATACTAGCGTTCGTGTGTTTGGATGTGCTTGTTTTGTTCTTCTTCAACCACATAAGTGTACCAACTTAGAACCTCGCGCCCATATCATCGGCACCTAAAAGTTTTGTTCCTGTCATGACCCAAATCTGCTCCTATAGGTTTAGCGTCGTAACCGGTCAATAATCCCAAGATTACCAAAGGCCTCTAAGACAGATTAACAAAATAAGGGGCTAACGGAAGCAAATAATAAATATACAATATCCATAGAGCTGTGTGGACTTATATGAGATAGAAAATTTGAACTTATATTTACATATGTATATATATATTCGCATCATTCTTACACCAACCATGTACAGATGAAACAAAAGGGACTTAGCCCTATTTATAGAGTAACATAGCAACTCGTCCAATTAAACAAAAGAAATAAAAACTTAAAACTTGCTCACAACACAATGGTTACGGAACTCATCCACAAAAGACTTTCAGGAACCTCTACGTGAGGCACTTAGGTTGGCCAACAAAACAGAAGTCCAAACAGGTGCCATTAGGCTCGATCTTGCACTCGCTCACCTACATATATATGTAAATAGTGAGTTAAAACCCAGCGAATAACATTAATGTAAAGCGGTTAGTGAATGAATTCCAAACATTTCATAATCATAAAACAGATTATAACATAATCATTCTCATGTCTAAACATAATAATGGTACATCCAAAAGAACATAACATATCGTCTTCTGACTAGAGTAATCGGTCTTGGACACTAACTAGCAAACATAACACCACTTTGTCAAGTGGCTAGAGAGATATCATAATCACATATATGTCATGGACCCGCATTAACATGCTGTCCCCTATGACTTGAGACTTTCTTTGGATGCCATAGTAGATTCAAATAGGACATTGGTTCACGTTAACAAAATAACTTTTCAGAAATAATAACTTATCAAATAATATTTCAAACATAATTCATATGAACATATCTTTACAATAATGTCACAGTGGGCTTCCAGAAACAGTTGTTTGATCTTCGAGTCTTGACCTACAATCACAAACGTACATAGCACAAAGCATATCTTATCATTACCCATTCATATAACCATCATGGCTTAGCTTTCCTCACATTAGCTTTTTATTCTTCCTTATCACATTGCTTGAACACATTGAAACACACACTCTGAATACACTTGACATATCACATTTCATTTTTAGGTGTGTTTCTAATTCTTATCCTCATTACTATAGCTTAATCATGGCTTAAGAATGCCTAAGATGCAATGAGGAGGCAATTGTGCGCTTGGAACACACTTTACAAAATTTTAAAAATAGAGCCGTTTGCTCGAGTGAAGCTTTGGTCGCTCGAGCGAACCTCTTGGCCTGCAAAAGTATTAGATGCTCTCATTTTATGCTCGAGCCAACTTTTTGGTCGCTCGAGCCAAGGTTCAAAACAAAGGGTGGTCGCTTGCACGGTCTTTTGGTCACTCCAGCCAACCATCAAACTCTACAAAACTTTTGAGAGCTTGCAATGTGCATTCGAGCGAAGCTTTGTTCGCTCATGCGGTGTGACAGAATTCTAGAATTTCCAGATTTGCATTTAAGGCTCAAATGCGTCAAAACTTATTCTTTTGGGCAAAAACTTGAGAAAACATTTAGAAACTTGTATAACATCATGAATTGAAGGTCATTTTGCAAAATCAAAGCCCCAAAAGCATGTCAATTCTTCAAAACCAAACTTAAAAACACATGCATGAAATTATCATGAAATCCAAACTTCCTAAACATGGACAAATAAGATGTTCAAGTAAGAAATCATGGTGAGCTCTCCATTCTTAGCAAATATAAACACTTGCATGTGTGAATTCTTAGAAAATAAACTCAAAACTTGCATGCATGTGGAAATCTTTTCCAAAATTCTTTGTTAAACTTCAAAAACATAGAAATCACCTTCAAAACTTCATGACTCGTGCATGCATGTAACTTATAGCTTCTAATTTCAATTCTAATGACATGAACGATGTTAAAAAATGAGAGGTCATGACAAATTCATGCATGCATGTAAAACTTTTTCACTTTCTTGACTTGTACATATAAATAGTCAAGTATCATCCATGAATACAACTCTAAAACACATCATCTTCAAGAATTGAAAGGTAAATACTCACCTAGAGGCTTCAAACACACTAGTTCTGGTACAATCTTGATGAATTAGCTATGTCTTTAAGTTCACCTTCAAATACACAATTTCGTACTCTACAATTGAGTTTACTCTCTCTCTCTCTCTCTCTCTAAACTTGATTTTCATATTTTTGCACTTAGATAGTAAAGTTGAGCTCACAAATGAGCCTAAGGCTCTCTTTATATAGCTATGAGTGGTATAATACAATAATTAGAACATTTAGTCAATTAATCACAACTTAATTAATTAAACTGAATTAATTTTTAATTAAACTTACCAAAGTGTTTTAAAAATTCCAAATAACATATTAATGTAACAAATTTCGGTTTCGGATGTCAATAAGGCTTTCAATTTCAAGATAAAAGCATAATTCTAGACAGTTATTTCTACGAGTAACAAATAGAAAGTCAAATAGCATACAAAACACACAATGAACACATAATTTATTTTAATCTCTTAATTAACATCCTTAATTATTGATTAAGAGTAGATTATGAATTGGAGTCATTACAGTTCCACATAGGGTGAGCTAAGCCCAGTAGAGATTAATTTAATATTCAGCATGATGCTTAACACTGCTATATGGTGAAATGTACATGAATGTCAACCAAAACATTATAATGTAACGTTATTATTCAACGTCAAAATCTTTATTTTCAATACAGAAAACAAGGCAGTGGATACACAATATTGTGAATCTTTAGGTACGTGTTTGCTAGTAGGTTTTACAAGCACTACTAAAGCCCATTTACCGGTACTAATAAGAAGGATTGGCACCTAACCATGCGGGTTTCTAGACTTTCACCAATGACACACAGGCCAACATAATATAAGCCATAATCACACCCCCTAACCAGATTCTTCAAGGTATTCATCCATTTTTCTTAAAACAATATATTTTCAATGTGTGATTATAAAATAAATGCTAAAATAGAAGATACATGAGTAAATGGTTTTAGTTAACCTAGTTCTCATGCAGTTTCTACAACAAACAAAGCTATTTTCTACCGATAGCTCGTAATAGATATCTCTATTCAAAAGATCAATTCAAAACAACAAATGTAACTTTTAGATTTCAAAATTTGGAGAAACAATACATATTCACTCCACCATCCATTAGCAAGGGTTCAAACATTCCCCCATCATTTCCAAAACCAATGATTTCCAAAGATTGCTAAGGTTTTCCAACAAAATATACGATTCTTTGACAAATCCGTTAAATGATAGATTTTCATAATTTTTCATAATCCACAACAATACAATCATCTCCATCTCTTCCTAGCACAACTCATCCTAAAATCCCTCTTTTATAACTCATTTACAAATCCAGACTCAACCCTAATCAATCCATTAATCAAAAGCACATAACAAAGCTAAAAATCATACAAAGATGTTGAAGAAATCCCTACCTCAATGTTCAAAAAAAAACCAGATAACACCCGAGAATCAACAAAGCTGGAAACTTGAAATTTTCAGGTTAAAATGTAGCCCCAAATTTGTTCTACAATAAAGTCTTAAGCACTAGGAGTAGGAGGTAAGTATAACTAGATGAAAACCAAAGTTTTAAAGTTGAAAAGGTTGAAAATGGCGGTCTGGGGAGAGAAAGAACGAAAATGAGCTCAAAGAGTATATATTTTTCACTTTTGAGGGTATATATAGACAAACAGATTGCAGGCGTAAAAGACATAATGGCTACCGCAAATAACCATATCACGGGCGTAACCCTTAAAATCGCGACTTAATCCTCATGGCCCACACAATTTCCCTAGACAAGGACCCAAAAGACCCATTTGGTTGTGACCCACAGCGGGCGCAACCTTCACAATTCGCGGGCTTGACTAAATAATCACGAGTGCGAAGAAGAACCATGTCGTGGGCGCGGCCTCACGGGCACAGACGCAACTCATAGGCAAAAGTACTGGAAGGTGTTTTTCTTTGTGACCTGGTCGTGGGCGGGAACTACCTATTGGCGGGCGTGATCTGGCAAACAAAACAAAATTCTGCCAACATAAAAAGTTTATAATAGGGTTCCTAAAGATAACAAGGACTAAGAAAGATATAATACAACTCCAAAATAGATATCATTCCATAAACAAAAGTATAAAAGGACCAGGTCTTAACCCGGGTCGCTATACGTTGAAATTCTTATTTTAACTTATCTACTTGTTAAAATATCTATCTATTGAAATTCCTTATTTGTTTAAATATTTGTCTAACTTTTATTATCTGTTCAATTTTTCACTTATCTATTTAATATTTCATCTATTTAAATGTTTTATCTGTTTAATTTTTTTTTTTTCAAATTTTGAACATATTTTATTATTTATTCAACTGTCCTGTTATTCTATCTATTTAAATCTTATTATATGTTCAAAATTTGAATAGATTTGTCATATCTGTTTCTTCATCATCTTCTTAATCATCATTATCATCAACAACAACAACAACAACAACAACAAAAATTAAGAAATTAAAAAAAAAAAAAATCTATTTCACCACCACGTACACATAGCAACAGATAGGGAAAAAAATCTCTCTCTCTCTCTCTCTCTCTCTCTCTCTCTCTCTCTTCTATCTCTTTTCTATCTTACTAAACCATATCTTGACTTCTTCGAGCCCTCACTTTTTATCTTGGCTGCCCTGCTACTCTTTCTCCTCCTCTCGTCGCCCCACTCGTCTTTGGTTCCTAGTAGGGCTATGCAAAATACCGCCCAATCTGCTAAAATCGCACTGATCCGTATCAATCTACATCGCTTTAACCGCAGTTTAAACTTTAAAATTTATAATCTGTCAACCGAACCGCTCTGCTCTGCTATAGTTAATGCATATATATTTTTTAACTTCCAATGAAATATCAATATAAAAATGAGTGTGAGAGAGATTTAAGATATGAAATTTATTACAAATTAATTGTTATATATATGAAACATATTATGTAAAATTACTTTGTGTTATATATCTAAAAAATATTATACAAATTAGTGTTATATATTATGCAAATGTATGATAATTAGTTAGAATATTCTTCAATTCGCCAATCCACCAAAAACTGCCTAAATCGTAATTTGTCAATCTACTAATCGGCTAATCCGCTATTCGGTTTGTAATTTTACTCTCAAACCACCCGAACCGCACCGCGCACATCTCTAGTTCCTAGTTCATCACCAGCGACGCTACTTCGAAGTTCTAAACCTAGTAAAACAACCACTCATGATTATATATATATATATATATGCTATAGTATCACTGACTTAAGAATGATGAATCTAGATCTAAAACGACGTGTGACAGCCTTGACCTATGTTTAACATTAATTCATGATTAAGCATACTAAGTAAATGATTAAGATGAAATCCCAAATTGATTATGTGAGTGTGTTGTTTTAATTGCATTTCTATCTATTTGATATAGAATGATCTGTTCACGTTTTAATTTCGAGTTGCGAATTGAAAGCCTTATCGGCGACTGATTTAGAAATTGACTTGTGTTATATGCCAATTAGGAATTATATGATTTTATGGTAGGTCTAATTGAAATTTGATTTAGAACAATTAGATTAGAATAAATCATGTTAAATTACTTTAGCTTGAGTTATTTACACATTTGCCATTGGTGGGCATTACAAGGCCATTTGTTTGATTTCATATATGTTTGGCACACCATTAGCCTCCATTTTCTTGCAAAAACGTGAGTGAGAGGAGAGTAGGAGAAAATTGAATTCAACAAGAGTTTTGCATGAAAGTTAGAAGAATTTAAGAAGGAAGCTTGAAGAATTGTTCATTGCTCAAGAATTTTTGCTTAAGTGAAGCTTGATTGAGTAGCCTAGGTAAGAGCCCAACCTTTTAACCTTGAAATTGAGCCATCTAGTTCTTGAACACAAATTAAATAGGTGAATTAATGGGAGAATTGAGCAAGAATTTGAGGAAGCTAAGTCAATCCATGCATGCATGTCCTTATCATTGAACTTTGAGATTTGTTTTCATAAAAATTTCCACATGGATGTTCATATTATGGTTGTACCTTAGAAATTCACCATATTTTTGAGTTGAATCTTGCATTTGATCATACTTTGGAGTTTTGGAGTTCATGAGAACTCATACATGTCATGTCTTTGAATCAATCATAAAGTTTTAGTTGAAATTTGGTACAATTGACACACTTTTGGGCTTTAATTTTATGAAATGATCTTCAAAACATGTTGTGTTATGAGTCTCTAAGTATTTTCTAGAGAATTGTCCTAAAAGGATGAGTTTTGGCATATTAAATCCATGGTTTGAGCTTTGGGAGCAAATCTGGAAAACCCAGAATTTTGCCTCCTCGCTTGAGCGAAGGATTTCACGTTCGAGCGACCAGCTTTGTTTTCATACTTTCGCTCGAGCAACAGAAGGCTAGCTTGAGCGTAAATTGCAAGCTCTTAGAATTTTTGCGTGTGCAGAAGCACGCTCGAGCGACACGACTTACACTCGAGCGAGGAACTGTATCTCACGCTCGAGCGAGCATCAAGCGAGCATCGAACGGAGATTTTCAGCAACCAGTACTTTCCACATTTTGCAGATTGCTCGAGCGAAGGAGTCTACGCTCGAGCGACCAAGCACATTCTGCATGTCCGCTCGAGCAAAGGAAGCCACGCTCGAGTGAGACCTCTGTTTTCAGCAAGTTTTGAAAAATGTTTTTAAGTACATTTTTGCATCCTCATTCCATCCTAGGCATTCCTAGGCCATGTTTAAGGCATCATAATGAGGATAATGATTTAGAACCACACCAAAACAAGCGAGGGGCTAAGTTATTAATTCCAGGTGTGCAATTTAGTATGTGTTCGTTCTGCAACTGTGTAGGTTTGGCACCCAAGGACGCTGATTAGCCTGCCTATAGCCCAGTAATCTGTGAGTAACAATGTCGTAAAGCTATGCTCAATTATAATTATTTTCTGAACGATTGACTGCACTGTTTTATGAAATGACATTGTTTACTAAATGAATGTTTGTCCTATTTTATGAACTGTACTCGTGGCATCCATAGGAACTGACTGTTACTATTACTATTACTGTTACTGCTACTGTTTTAGAGATCTCTGTCAGTTCCAATATTTGAAACTACTACTGTTTCCTGTTTTGATGGCCATCAACTGACTGTTCGGTCTATTTAGACCTACTGTACTGTTCTGCTATTGGATGTACCACGGTATGACTGCTATGGTTTCCAACTGAATGTTATTACTTGAAATATGAGTCACTGATTGAACAACTGATTTACAGATGCAAACGACTGTTTTAATTACCGAAAGGACATTCATTCTTAACCCCTTTATGCATTTGTTATTTACTAGGCTTTAGCTCACAGTTTATATATATATGTAGGTGGCCAGGCACCGAACCAAAGCTAGAGGCGCCAACCTAAGCTCATATTTTGTTAAGCCAGCCGTTGTGCCTCACTTCGAGGTTTCGAACCTGCACGAATCAAGGCTTTTGGGTGTTCCTGTCCACCCCTTTTTGTTAAGTGTAATAAATGTTTAAGACTTTTGATTGTACAGTTATGATGAGGGGATTATGTCCCTAATCTGTATGCTACTTTGTATATGTGTTTTTGGTATAGATATACGGCTATAAATGTGGTTATGTCCATAAGAGTCTTTTTTTATTCAGGTTTTCACAGCTCATTGGATATCTTTTTATTATTGATTGGCTTCCGCCAGCCCCTTTTTATTGTATTATTGTCATTACTGTTAAGTAGGCCTGTGGTAATCACGGATTACTGGCCAGTTACGATGCTAAACCCTTAGGGGCTGGTTTGGTTCGTGACATGACGCCACCATTACTGCTCTACTGTAGACTGCCCGAACTCCGCTCAGCGCGCGAGGGCGCGAATTGTAGTTCTAGCTACTATAGTTCGGACTCATGTCACAGTTCTAAATCTAATCTCACAAAGTGTAATGTAAGACTGATAAATCACTAAAGAGTCCAAATCCGGCAAATCGTTTGGAAAATCGATTTTGAATCAAAAAGTGCCAAACATGGACTGCTTTGCCAGATTTCAAAGTCGCCACCTAAATATTTTATTTTAAGAAATTTAGGAAACCCTGACTCGTGCCTAAGGCCACGTGTCCGTCATCACCAAAGTTACCTCGGCTTGGGAACTTGGCTACGAGTGGGGAAGGTCCTGAAATGAGCATCCCCGCTCGCCCGATCAAAGGATCGGCCTCTACTAATCATGATATGTTGTTTTTGAAAACACATGTGTTCTTATTCCAGTTTATTAGCTAGCTTACTATGTGATGCACACAGCATACAAGTATAGACTAAATCACTAAATTTGGAACAGAACATCTCATGTTTGTTTTTTAAAATGGTTTGAAGTTGCTACTCGCAAGTAGGCTAAGTCGCGGATTTGCCATCGAACAAGGTGGGCTTAAAACATGATGATTTGCCACTTCAAGTGGGCTTAAAACTCACATTTCGATGAATTGTTCCAATTCAAGCAATGAAGCCTTCATCCACAGCCATTCATACAATTTAAACACATAAGCACATAGCCTCATGGCAAGCATGCTATCATGGCAGTCACTTACACACATGCAAGGATGCTAAAGCATAAACACTCACAGTGTACTCCGAGCAAAAAAAAAGAAGCTAGTTAGTAATCAATGCATGATCCTAGCAATGTTAAATGCCTAATGCAACACATGCAAAAATGCAACTAAATAGGCTCGACTATTCTAAGATGGCATATAGTTTACAACACTTGATACATGTATTCAGATAGGTATTGAAATACGATGCAGTTTGAATGATGCGCCGAGCTCGATGCATGCAATATGAATGAATGATGCACACATGCAAAACATAAGTATGTTAATTGAAACATGTCCTAAAACTAACCATCGAAAGCTAATAAGTAAAAGGGAGAAAGAAATAGGATTGGAAGACATGCATCACACACACGCACACTTATTACAAAATCGCCCTCTCGGAGGAGGGTCCGAAAGAATAAACTAAGATAGCTACATTAAGCTAAGCTACTTAACTAATCTAATAATCTAATTAGACTAATTATTACACAACACAAATTGAATAACTAGCTACAACTAATTATTACAATACTTTAATTAATTAACAAATTAAGTAAGTTATAAAACCAAGTATGAAAAGCATCTAAGTTAGGCTGCCATAGCTCTGCCTCGGAATAATGAATGATGCATGCTCTTGATTGCCTCGCTCGGAAATCCATTACCATGCCCCAATTGCCTCTGTTTGCATTTGATTTGAGAACACTGCACAAACTTCCAAATAGCTTCTTCTCCAACATGGGGATCTTCTGGTGGGTTGCCGATCAAAAAAGGGTGGTATAGACTACCTGTAGACCACCTAAACTAGTTGTAGACCAGAAAAAGTGGTCGGCCGACCACTTTTACTAGTCTGCCGACCAGAAAATGCTGCCAGACTCCAGTTTTGCTGCAACAAAAAACAAGAAGGGGCATAGCAGTATATTTGCAAGATATGTGTGCACAACCACCCTCCCTATCATTTCTCAAGCTCAAGGGAGTGCGGTTCTCGACTCTCGGGCCACCAACCGAGCATCGCAATGCACGATGGCCGAGAAGCCGAGTTTGCACAATTCAATGTCAATGAATGCACAAATAACACATAAGGGCCTCCACCTCTATCATGCTTGATCAATAGGGTCAGCGACCGAGAAATGAGGTGCGTTTCATCACTTCAAGTATGAAACGCCCCTCGTTTCTCATGTTTGGATCAACATCTGATCCAAACACAATGCAATACATACGACATGCCAAACACAAAGCAATACAACAACATGCAAGCACAATGCAATGCAACAACATGCTAAACTGGACATGTTAAGATGGTATGCACAAGAATCTAACATGTAAACACTCATGCACAACATGCTAGAATACTTAAGTATTAAAAGCTAGCAAAAGACACAACACTAGAATCATACAAAGTAATGCTCGATGGACTAAACCAACACCAAATAGACCCCATGCATACCAAAACAGTGGCTGAGATGCTCTGAAATGCTAGCATTAAAAGCAAGAAAATGCATGCTCATGCATTGGCCCATGAATAAGGCATTAAGGTGTGACTCTCAAGAGCACCTAAAGAATGAAAAACATGGAAGTGTGACAATACTATGTGCTTTGAAATAACATGCCAAATGATGCCAAAACATGCACATATCACAAATGAGGCATGCTAAGAGGCTCAAAGCTTAAGGCTAGCCAAGACATTTGTACCATGGCCATATCAAACAAGACCCAAAGGGCCAAGGTGACCCAAAATAGTCCCAAGACAGGTCAAAACAATGCCAAAACATGCATGGAATGAAGCCAAAACAAGCTAGCATGGTAAGCCAAAACACCAAGCATGCAAGACCAATGAGCATGGTTACACTACAAGTGTAAGAAGCAAATGAGGGATGCTCTAACCAACCAAAAATAGAGTTGTATCATGGCAAAATAAGATCCAAAACACATTGAAATGGTAGCCCAAAAGCTTAGGCAAGATGACATACATATTGGCTCATGTGAAGCATAAAGCATAACCCTCCAAAAGCATTGAAAGAGTGAAGCATGGGAGAGTATGACCACACTTCGTGCGCTAAAATTATATATCAAATGATGCTAAATCATGCAAATAGCCCAAGCAATGCATGCTGGTGACTTGAAAACTCAAAGCTAGTGAGCAAGATTGCACTATGGCTATACAAAGCAAGGCATGCATGACCAAAACAACTTAAAATAGAGCTTAAGCATGGCAAAACATGAGTAAAAGCTTGCTGAAGTGGAGCCAAAAACATGCTAGAATGATGGTCCAAAGCATGATGCATGTTAGGCTAGTGAGTGGAATTGCACTACAAGTGCAAGGAGCATGCAAGAGATAACCAAACCAACCCAAAACAGTGTTATGCCATGCTAAAATAAGGCCTAAGACATGCTAAGATGGGGCCCCAAGGAGGTAGAAAAACATGCTAACTTGGTGAGCCATCAACACAAGCACATAAGAGAAGAGGGGAGGGGACAACCCCCACCCACTTAGGGCCTCAAAACACACTTTCCACCACTGAAATTCCTCTGAAATTTAGTGGTGAAGAGGCCAAACAAAGGTGACCTCAAATACCTAAAGATGTGGCATAAAGCAAAGCAGAATAAGGCACAAAAGGGGGTAGACTACCCCTAACACCAAAGAGGCCTCAAACCAACATCTTAAACACTTGAAAATAAAGCTTTTTGTAGCTTAAAGTTAGGCCTAAAACATCATGCAAATAGGGCCAAAGACTTAATCAAAAACAAAGCTTTAAGGGGCTAGTTTCTTACCCTTGAAGAACAAGGACAAAGCAGCAACTCCAGCAACTTTTTTGACCAAAAGCATCCAAAAAACCCAAAACCAGCTTCAAGGTGCCTCAGCTCCAAAGCAAAGGTGTTTCACTAGGTGTTTGTGTGCAAAAGTGTGAAGAAATGGCACTTTTGAGCACAAAATGGAACAAATATAGAGAGATGGAGTAATATAGAGACATAATGATATGTATAGCCCTCAACCAATTTTTCTGAACCTAAGACAAGAGGGAGGAGGCTCCCTTATATAGAATTCCAAGCTTCAAGCTTGTTGAATAAGCTAGAAGCTTGGTGCAATCCCTTCATACACGTGTATAGAGGATGCTTTCTATGCCCAACAGTTGGCACAGCTCGCAAGAAAAATATCTGCAGAAAGTGCAAGAAAGCTGTCAACCAGTTGAAGTGGTCGATCGACCACTCCCACTGGTCGACCGACCAGAAAAAATGGTCTGCAAGGACAAAAAGTGGTCGGCAAGGGGGGAAAGGTGGTCTGCACAGAGAAAGGAAGGTGGTGGCATGGCTGCCGACCACTTTAGGTGGTCCACAGACCACCCACCCTAGCTGGCCGACCAGAAAACTGGTTGGCAGGGAAGAAAAGTGGTCTACAGGGGAACAAACTGGTCTACACCCCTGTTTTACTCTCCAGGCAAAGGGATAAGAAGGTTTGGTTCAAAACCAAACCAAAAAGGAAGCAAGACAAGAGTTCGCAAGGCGAGGCACTCAGCCAGAAGCTCCGAAAACTAGTCTATGGGCACAAAAAGTGGTCTACGAGAGGGAAAGGTAGTCTACGACTACAAAAAGTGGTCTATAGACCTCTGTTTCCCTCTAGGCAAAGGCAACAAGGCATGGTCCAAAAACCAGGCCAAGATGAGAACGTTAAGAGGTCCTGAGACAAGGCGCTCGGCCGAAGACTCCGGAAATCGGAAACCGGAAACTAGCCTACAAGAGGGAAAAGTAGTCTAAGACTACAAAAAGTGGCCTACAGGCCTCTCTCTCTGTCTCCAGGCAAGGGCAACAAGGCATGGTCTACAAACCAAGCCAAAACACAAAGAGTTCAGAGTCCCGGAGGCAAGACACTCAGCTGAAAACTCCGGAAACTCGAAACGAGCACAAACATGTGCAATCATCGAGCGCTCATTCGATGACGTCTGAGTCTTAAGGTCGGTCAAAAATGGGGTGTCTACATCTACCAACGCTGTCGTTGCTACTGTGTCGTTGTAGTGATGGAGGCAATACTTCGATGAGTTGGACGATGGTTTAGATCTTTCGGTAGAGATCTTTCTCTTTATGATAATAATGCTGACTCAAATCTAGAGACATGAAACAGATATGAAGAAGATAGCAAAGAAGCAACGACAGAGATAGCATCGAAGAGATGATGAGGTAGTAGTAGAGGAACAGATCTCTACGTCGGAGGAGCAGTGACGGGGGAAACATATCTTTGCTTCGTTCTACTACCAGATCGTGTCACTCCAACCAAATCTCTGTTGTGACCAGATCTATGCATCAAAAATAAGTCATCGTTGAGGGTGAGGTGGATGAAGCGTTGGTGGTGGCATCGGCGAGGTTCAAATCAGAAAAAAGAGAGAGAGAGAGTTTGTTAGGTTTGTTTTTGGTTGTTTGCACCGTTATACCTATATATATAATTTGGTCATTTTAGACAAGCATGTCGTTATGGACATAATATTTTAGGGTGATTCTATTTACGCACCACTAATACTCTCAGTACACACCGTTACTTAATACACACAAAAAATAATTTTTAGGGTTAAAAAATACCTTATTTCACATCTTAGCTTTCCATTACTAACCTATATTAATACAACAATAACTATTTGAATACACACCATAGCACACACCAAAAAGTCTTCATCTTCACCAATCTTCAGAACATATACAATTTTTGTCAATCTTAATCTCTATCGCCGATAGAGGTTCATTCGGCCTTCATCTTCGCTGATGTTGATCCCCATAGTTGGTATTGAACTCTCATCGTGTCTCATCTTGTCATCTTGTCGTTTCAGATCACCGGCAGAGTATTTTGTTCGACCTCTATCTTCATCGGTGTTGATCTTTATTGTCGGTGTTGAACTCTCGTCTCTTGTCATCGTTTCAAATTGTCATTCTCACTTTTGATTCTCACATTCCATTCTCACATGCAATTTCAAAATTGCTACATCAGGTGGGTATAGAATTTTGAAATTTTTTTTAACAAATTCATCAAATTAGTCATGTTCAAGAATACATAGTTGAACAAACTTAATGTGTTAAAAAATTTATATCTGAACAACGAATAAAAGTTTAATTTATTTTAACTGAACTAACTTAAAATGTTTAATTTTTTATATATGAACATTTAATATTTTATCAATTTCAATAATTTGAACAAAATTGTGTTGTTCAAATATAAATAATTGAACATTGTGTAAAAGTTTAACTCTAATTATCCGATTACGACGAACAAACTCATCTTCTTAACATACAAATGAGATAAATAAAAAACCAAAAAACTAAGTCATAAACTAACATTTTCAATGTTCAAATCAATGTTTTCAATGTTTATATTGGAACCAACCATCTCAGTGTCATCCATGGTGTACAAATCTTCAAAACTAATTGATTTCAATGTTCTTAAACCCTAAATCTTTAAAAGCAATAATGTTTTGAGTTCGAAAAATAAGTATAATGGAAAAGAGAATGAAATCAGTTAATTGATAATAAATGATATTATGAGTATTAATAATGAAGATGATGAAGAAATACAGGCTTTGTTTGGTTTGTTTTTGAGAAATAAATTTTGGAGAATTTTTTTAAAAATTTTGTTTGGTTGAGTAATTTTGAAGAAATACAGGCTTTGTTTGGTTTGTTTTCCAACAAGACTCCCAGAAACCCAAGGATCCAATTAACATCCTAGAAATCAAATCCCATACCCACATAGTCACATAAGCATGTTATCAATCTAAACACATAGCATATGACACCACACCTAAGCCTCTCTCAAGCGAGACAAACCCATTGTGATCCTAATCACTTCCCACGTACCCAAAGTATTTGAACCCGGTACGCTCTGATACCAAGTTGTAACGCCCTCAAAATAATAACATTAAACCCATCAATATTGACATGCATTGATATATAAAAGATCAACCTCCTTCCATTTATCAGAGTAATTCCTTACAAACAGTATTACATGTTGACAACAAAAGTAAATGCCCCATAGGCTTACAACTTTCCAAGCCAACACTTGGTTACAAGAAATGAGTACTAACTCATATACACATTAAGCTCTAGGCTTGAATTTACATGTAATACATCAAAAGAAACAAACATCCTAAAAGTTTGTCAACCTCTATGCCTCCCAAGCTATGTCCTTGGAGGTGGCATGTTACCTGTACCTGAAAATGATGTTCCCATATAGGGTGAGCCACAGCCTAGTAGAAATACACTAAACCAACTATGAACAATGACTAAAAGATTAGCAGTTGATAGATAGCCAACACTGATACTTCCACTTGTATCACATTACAATTTCATGACTTGCAAGTCCATGTTACATTTCATTTTCCATATCTATCCAATCCTCAATTCATAACCATGGCTCAGAACCTAGCCAAACAACGTATATGAGACAGTAACTCATATTAAACATTTTCCCATTTTACAATAGACAAGCATATTAGCTATATCAACACATCAACAGATAAGCCTATTAGCTGTATCAACATTTCCACAGATAAGCATAAGAGCTATATCACACTTCCAAAGATAAGCATAAGAGCTGTATCAACACATCAATAGACAAGCATATGAGCTGTATCTACGGAGTCCATCCCCTATCTCCTCCCACACAACATCCGGTTTAGAGGTCCATCCCCTATCTTCTCCTAAACCGTGGAGTACATCCCCTATCTCCTCCAACACAACACAATGCATATAAACAGTTATTATACACATTATCAATCAATACATAAAGTTAATGTATTCTTTCAACCGTCATACTCAATGACACATTCCATTGATTAGTTTTCGTTTAACTAATCATCATGCATTGTCTACAACAATCAAGACTATCCTCCATCGATAGCCCAAAGCAGTTATTTCTAAACAGAAAATAAATGCACCAATGGATGTATAAATCAACATTTCAACTAGGTGAGCGATAAATGATCCAACTACACCTTTTAATCCCATACATTCCCGATTCCAACATTTCCAATCCAATTCCTCATTTCCCAAATTAATTAATTAAACCAATTAGGGCAAATTCCCATAATTCTCAATATCGATCCTAAGGTCCCATCCCCACCAATTTCATAACGAAATTACCATTTTCAATGCTACAAACATACAAGGTTTCAATTTAGTTAAAAACCCTCTTTTATGAAAAATTACATAAAGACCCCCAAACTTTCTCAAAATTACCCAACAACCTCCAACATATCAAAATGCTAAAATTCAAAGACAAAGCTCATAAAGAGGAGTAGGATATCCCTACCTCGAAGTTAGAGCTCGAATGGAGGAGTGACCAAAACCAAAGTGCTCCAAACTCCAAACTTTTCGGATCAAAACGACGCCCTTGACGATCAACACAACTTTTACAAAGGCCGAAGGGAAGGAAAGCACTCTAACTAGATCAAACCCTAGAGAGAAGGGAGTTTCTAGAGAGAGAGACTCTCAAAATATCTTTTTGGAAAGTAGGAGAGAGAGAGGAAGTGTAGAAAAATGATTCAAAAATGCCCAGCTGCCCTCTGTTATACGACATTCCCGCTCGAGCGGAAAACACAACGCTCGAGTGTCAAGAGCAAAAACCATGGTCCGCTCGAGCTCAATAAGGTCTGCTCGAGCGCCAAGACACAAGAATAAAGCACACTCGCTCGAGCGTGAAAAACCAGACAGCTCGAGCGCAATTTTTTCCCTCCTAGAACTTTTACCAAAAAGTACTAGCCGCTCGAGCTCCAACAAGCCCGCTCGAGCGTGACTCGCTCGAGCGCAAGAAACCCGCTCGAGCGTAGAAAACCAACCTACAGAAGTTTTGCAGAGCATCAAAATACTAGGAGTGTGCAATCTCCGCTCGAGCGCTCAAATACCCGCTCGAGCGGGACGACCAAAAACACAGCAACAAGGTTTTAGACCAAGGCTCAACCCACCTTCTCGAAACAAGCCCAACACATCCTAAAACTCAAAGAAATGGAATTAAAGGACGACGATAAGATAAATACAACTACCAATTCCACGGAACCAAGGTCCGGAATACAACTGAACAGTAAAGGGAATACCAGGATCGCTATAGTTTGGTTTGTTTTTGAGAAATAAATTTTGGAGAATTTTTTAAAAATTTTGTTTGGTTGAGTAATTTTGGAAAAAAATTTTCAAAATTACTTTTTATCTTCTACACATCAATCAATCACTTTTTCTCTTTTCTCTCCCCCTGAGGGGTTGTTTGGGATGACCTAAATAAGTGCACTTTTTGTCTTTTTACGAAAAGATGTGCAGAAAAGTAGAGAGGTGATGTGATGGAAAAAAGATAAAAAGATGGATTATTTGGGACTTCCCAAACTTGGCCTCAATTACTTTTTCTCTCTCTCACATACATCTACTCAACTACAACAAAATATCAAATCATTCCAAACTCCCATATTCCAAAACTATTTTCAAAATATACAACCAAATAAATCAAAAAAATTTCTAAACTCTTTCCCTAAGATTTTTTTTAAAATTTATCTCCTAAAATCAAACCAAACACACCCTCAATGTTTATATTTTAAAATCCTAAACCCTATAGGGATGAAGATGTGTGAAGCGTATGTTATATTTTTAAATATGAAATTTTTGAATGGGTAGAATATAACCCATATTGTCCTTAATGGTCATTTTATTGAAAAATATTATTAGAATATAAATTTAATTTATTAATGATATATATTAAAAGTATTAGTGATATGTAAATAGAATCACCTAATTTTTTAACACCTAGTAAATTTATTGTCAGAGCGTCCTTTATTATTTTGTGTCTCATTTTTATAAAAAAATTAGTTGAAAATTTTCTCTAATAATTAGAGGGGAATACATAAATGATGCTATTTGTAAAACAAAAATGTTTTGGAGCTCAAGGAGCTCTACTAACTCTAATAGAGTGTGGGTCTTATTATAATAATGATGTTTGTATCTTATATATATATATATATATATATATTGTGGGGAAGTGGTTTTTGGAAATACTCTTCTGATCCGGGAAGACGCTCCTGATTCTCAGCTAGTCACCTGCAAAGACAAATATTCCGGTCGGGGGTGCCGGGATTAGCACTCCGACGGGTAAGTCAGTTCCTCTACTTAAGAAAGCTTGTTTACTAAGTTTAGTGAAGTGTATTCTTTTTTTTCTTACCTTTTTTCCAAGAACGTTGCTTCTTTATTTATAGTTGTTCCTCCTGAGGCCTCGGGGCCTGAGCTTGGTTTTCAATCATTACCTGTTCTTATATTCGGCCCCCAACAATCTTTGTTAATCGGCTTACGTATCGTATTCGGCCCATCCTAGACTTGCAGGATGGGGCCGATTAATATTTGCTGGACGTCCGGTTAATGTCAGTAAGACATGCCCCTTGTGATCTATCCGTATATTCGGCTCCCACAATTGCCCCCCGAACTCCCTATTGACGGTAGTTAATCGGCGTGTTTGGTTTAGAATTCGAAAAGCCCCTGAGATCAGGAGGCTTCGCATATCCCAAGGCGTCAGAAAATGTCAGAAAACGCACGCCTTTTCGTTTATCATTACACTTTCCCATTTCATTCATGCGTCCCTCGCATTTATTGCGATTTGAAACGTCAGTCCCTTTCTGGTGCACATTTCGTTGATCATCTGATACGTTTGGACTGCCAGCGCACATCTCTTCTCTCACCCGCATTTTCTGCAACTTTCGTCCGTCTACCTTTGCCTCATCTGCTCCTCGTAAGTTTTCTTCCCCTTTCTTTGTAGCCATATTCTCTGTTTATTATTTTTTACTTTCGGCGAAGCCTTGGACCTCCGTCGAAATGGCTAAACACCTGAAGGACCTCCTTTCTGAGAGTCGCATTTCCGGATTCCGGCGACATTTTTCCATTCTCGATGACGTCCATCTAGCTCTTGTAACGGACAGTACTCTGGACATGGAAAGGGAGGATCAGAATACAATCGTATTTCCCCTCCTGTCCATAGCGGAAGGCGGAGTCCGTTTCCCCCTACACCCATTACTTAAGGCTGTCCTTCGCTATTGGAGTCTGATTCCTTCTCAGCCCAACGTAAATTTCTTTCGAATCATTATGGGTGTTATAGAGTTGAATCAGCGTCTTAGGATCAATCTTGGAATTCCGACTTTTCGGCACTGCTATGCTTTAGCCAAATCCTCTGGTCGGCTGGGTCGGTACTTCCTTAGGGCCAAGGATACTGACCATCATTTGGTGACTATGCTTGCCAGCTCTGGTAAGAGGGTTGACGATGTAATGGTCAATGTCCGAGGTAATTGGGAGTTCGCTGAAGGCGAAGATCGCCTAGACCCCATCCCCAGACATAAGGGTGACCCAGGTTGCCACGTAGTATCTTGTGTTTAATGGTTTATCTTTTAATTGGCTTTCTTTCCTTAATCACTCCTCTTTTGCAGGTAATAAATTGAAGAAGATTCTGACTTGCGCTGACGAAGCGGTCCTTAGGGATATTAAGATTGCACTTGACTACTTTGGCCGCCCAAACGTGCAAAAACAGGGAGAGCCGCCCACATTTTACTTCGGTACGAGCCCACTTACACCACGTTCTCGGCTGCGGACAACATTCTGATTCCATCCGGCAATCAGCAGCTCTCGGCTCTTATCTTTCCCAGCTACAAGAACCTCAGGCAAATCGGTCTCGAGGATTCTGATTCGGGGCGAGACGCAGAGCCAGAAATACAAGCAGTTGCCGATCCGGCGAGAGAATTCACCGAGGAGGCCGAAGAAGTTGACGAGGCCGTGCGCTCGGCGTTTGAGACTGCCGGACTCGATCAGCCTTCACCATTCGCGTCGGGTCGGGTAGAAGTCTCTTCCGGAGACATTTTCGCAAATTTGGGCAATCTATCCGGCGATTTCTTCGAAGGTATGGCGAAGGAAAGCCTTTCGCAAATGGCACGTAGGAGAAACGTCGAGCGAATGGCTGCTCGACAAAAGGCCGAGGCCGGCGAATCTGATCCCAGCTTTCCTAAGGCCTCCGTACCCATTGTTGAAGGGCTTGTTCAGGTTACGCCGATTGAAACGGAAAAAGGGGGTGAACAGCAGGCCATTGAAGAATGGCAAATTCCGAAGGAGCGCGGCCAAAAACGCAGCGCCGAGGGGGAAGCCAGTTCAGAAGCTAGTCCTGACAAACGGCTTTGCCTCGAGGAATCGGACTTGGTCGCTCCTTTTGCTATTCAGCCAAAGATCAGAGATACGCCGATTTCTTCCAATGCTTCTGCCGTTGAGGATCCGGCCGTTGCGTTGAGCTTGGCGGCTTCAATTTCCTTACCGGATGATGTGCCTTTTGCGCCGTGCCGGATATTTTGGCCATAGCCTTATCTGCGCAGTCGGCACTCCTGGTAGGAATCTTATATTTATTTCTGAATTTATTTATTTTTTATAAAGGTATCTAATGATCCCTTATTCTTGCAGACCGTCGGCAGGATTGCCGACTTGGGCCGCCGCCTGCATGATGCTCTTGGCAGGGTTGACCGTTTGCAAGCCGAAGTGGAAGGTCAGAAGAGTAGAGCGGAGTTTGAGAAAATGAGGGCCGCAATGGAGAGCGCGCGAGCCGAAGCGGAGAAGAAAAGGGCTCGCTCCACTGAACAGCTTCGATCTGACGCTGAGGCTAGAGCGAATGCGAGTGAGGAATCGCTCAAACTCTCACAGGACGAACTTGCCCAGGCGGAGGCTCAGTTGGAGGAGCTGAAGGCGGCCAAGGAGAAAGCCGAATCTGATGCTTTCGAGGCGGGAAAGAGCGCCGCTTTCACTGAATATGTTGATGAAGTTCCCAAGTTTGAGAATCGGGGGTTCAAACATGGGTGGCTCAAAGCCCTTGCTGCCGCTGGGGTTACATCGGATTTGCCAATTCCTTATGAGCAAGTGGATGTCGAGCCACTCGAATCCGACACCGATGAGTGATTTGGGAGGCGTTTCCTAATTATTATTATTTTTTATATTATTATTTTTTTTTGTTTGGTTGGGTTTTGTTGGTTCAGGGTAGTTTTCATGTATAAATTGGTTACTAACCTGTACGCAATTTATTAATGAACATTTCCTTGTAATGCCACTACTTCCTGTGCACAATTTGTGTGATTATGTTAATGAAACATTTTGCTGAGTTTGGCTCAAAGCCTTTTGCTACTTTGCGTAAAATTGTTGCCGAGTTTCAGCTTTTAGGGATTGAATATCCTATGTCAACATTGATTTGTCTTCTCTGTGTAAAATTGCTTTAGGGATTGAATATCCTGTGTCAACATTGATTTGTCTTCTCTGTGCCGACTGGATTCGAATTATGAACTGTCAATTCGAGAGCCGGCTGGGGTCTCTGAGCCGGATAAATTGGTGAATTTGCCCTTGCCCCGGGCGGTCCTTGCGGGGTCGAGGGCCAGATGGGGTATTTGAGCCGGATAGATTGGTAAATCTGCCCTTGCCCTGGGCGGTCCCTGCGGGGTCGAGGGCCGGCTGAGGTACTTGAGCCGGCTAGATTGATGAATCTGCCCTTGCCCCAGGCGGTCCCTGCGGGGTCGAGGGCCGGATAGATTGGTGAATCTGCTCTTGCCCCGGGCGGTCCTTGCGGGGTCGAGGGCCGGCTGGGGTACGTGAGCCGGATAGATTGGTAAATCTGCCCTTGCCCCGGACGGTCCCTACGGGGTCGAGGGCCGGCTGGGGTATTTGAGCCGGCTAGATTGATGAATCTGCCCTTGCCCCAGGCGGTCTCTGCAGGGTTGAGAGCCGGATAGATTGGTGAATCTGCCCTTGCCCCGGGCGGTCCTTGCGGGGTCGAGGGCCGGCTGGGGTACTTGGCGGGATAGATTGGACTATGGTAGAATCGTGCCCCTGCCGTTGACTTAGCCGGCGTCGGGCGATTCAGGGTCTCCAATTAATGAGATTACCTCGAACGTGCTGCCTTTGGGAAGGATAAATGAGGAGACGTATATCCTTTATGAGCTTGGTAGACAACTGAGCTGAGCTCTAGGGGGAAGACTGATTGTGCGGATGTCGAACCGACTTTTCTTCAACAGCAAAGGGGAAGCGAAGACCCTGGCTGAGCTTGGCGGAGATATGAATCGGGGTGGTGAACCCTCGCGGGCAGGAAGTAGGAGTGCCAGGGGTCGTGAGAGGCGTCAGTCTCCCCAACGTCGCAGTAGATCGCCCATGCGAGAAAAACAGTCGCAGGGTAAGGCTCCACAGTCCCGAGTCGAGGGAAGGTCCGACGCGAAACCGTGCCCATTAAGCTTTGCGGTATTCGTAAAGAATAGACCCATGACAGAGGCGGACTCGATCGTTCGAGATCCAAATGTAGCGGTCGACTTTGCCCGACAAATATTTCCGCCTGAGGTTCAGAAATCGATGCTGGGTCGACAGGATTACGAAGTGTTTCGTGAGGGCATTCACGGCGCAGTGAAAGGGCTTTACACTGCTTATGAAGTCGGCATGCGTCTGCGTGCTGCCCGTCAAGAGATGGAGAAGAAGGACGAACGTATTCGAAGTTTGGAGGCCCGCGTGGAGGCGGCCGAGCGGGAACTAAGGAAAGCCAAGGCGGCTCAGGCATAACCCACCGCGCATGCGAACCCAATTGTGGAAGAGAGGGTTACGAGTCGGCTTATCAGCTCCGCACTTGCCGATCGAGAGACGGCTAGTATGTTCGCAATAGAGAGTGCGAAGGGGAGGGCCTACGAAAAAGGTTTCCATGAGGGCTGAAAGGTGGGAATCGAGAAAACCAGGGAGACGCTGGCTGAAGAAGTATGCCGATGTGAAAACCGCGGGTTCAGGCACGGTTGGATCAAGGCATCTCAAGCCGCAGAAGCTC
The DNA here is from genome assembly GCA_030407325.1 of Camellia japonica. Taxonomy (NCBI): domain Eukaryota; kingdom Viridiplantae; phylum Streptophyta; class Magnoliopsida; order Ericales; family Theaceae; genus Camellia; species Camellia japonica. The sequence continues at coordinate 131,666,655 of JAPPVO010000024.1, forward strand.
TTCGAGCATCGGGAATTGATTCGGCATTACCACGCTACAGGAATAAAGATTTTCCATTTTGTGCCTTTGAGATTGAGAAAAGTGAGGATGAGGGTGACGCCGTATGAATTTTATAGTCTTGAGATTGGAACGCAGAGCGTGTTCGAAACTATGTAACTTATTGTTTTATTAAATAAAGATTGTTTCATTATAACTGTTTCATTGTCATTCATATTCGGCATATGTGTATTTCGTATTGCTCAAATGTTTGAATGTCTAGATATTGCCCGACCCAGACAGCCGTTAACTGCCCGGCAAGGCGCGGGCCTACCGGCAATATCCGCATGTGGGCAGGGCCGACACGTCCCCGGCGACCGTTAAGGCGTTATTGAGGCTGTTTCAACGGCCATTTATCTCCGATTTGGGTGAGCGTATTGACGCTTGAGCAATTGGATTAATGGGCTGGTCTACGGTGATTGGCATGTGAATATTGGCCGACCGGTTTTAATAATGTTATTTCGCTTTGGCCGAGCCAGCGCGCGTTTCGGCCAGCCGTCGGGATGGTCGTGGCGAATGTCAATCGACGCTTGTTTTTGGGAGTTAATAAAATTTTCTCGAGGTTGGGACCTCGAGATCGCAATCGTTGCTGAGAATAAAAGGAGTGGGCGCTTCGCACCAGTAATCCCATTTGACTTATCATTCTTTGTCTGGTATGGTGATTTTGGTTACATTCAAATTTCGGTCAAGTTCGGTGTTGAGATGGTTTGCGACAGAAAACCTATCCGTGAAGGAGTTAGGTCATCCGAAGGGCTTGAGTTCTGTGAGTCTCCAAGTCGTCGAAGCAGATCACCCCGAAAGGAGAGTCAACAACTGTCAAGTTCATTCTTCCTTGTCCTGGATCTTTGCCTTGACATTGTCAATGGTCTGCTGATCTGGTGGAATACCCTCCTTATCCTGGATCTTGGCCTTGACATTGTCAATGGTGTCAGGGGCAGTTTGGCATTTATGCAAGTCGCGGGCTTAAGCATAACTGGTTCAAGGTAGTGCACGCCGTGGAGGGGTTTAAGGTGACGGTCGTCGATCCGACGATGCTGCTTTACCGGCGCGTTTTGTCCTTTTTTTGCTTTCGATATTGTAATGTTCGAATGCGGGTTGTATTCATGTAACAACGGTTTAATCAAATAAATGGTTTTATTTTAAATCTATTTGCGTGTTATTCTAAATTTTGGAATGTTGCTTGTGTATTAAGGCTCATTACTTCGAATGCATGATCTGTTCCAGCATGTTACACAGGATCAATTATCAATATTTTTTGTTCGTGCCAACGTTTGCTCCGGATTCAGAGACACGATTAGCACTTAGCACTGTATGATCCGTCTCCGAATCCTGGGTCCATTTGGCCTTAAGGAGATTAACCGCCTCCGAATCCGGAGACTTAATCGGCCCTAAGGCGACATGCGCCAAAGGGGGCTCCGAATCCGGAGACTTGGTTTGGCCAATCGTGATACACGAAGGGCGCTCCGAATCCGGAGACTTAATCGGCCCTAAGGCGGCATGCGCCAAAGGGGGCTCCGAATCCGGAGACTTAATTTGGCCAATCGTGATACACGAAGGGCACTCCGAATCCGGAGACTTAATTGGCCCTAAGGCAGCATGCGCCAAAGGGGGCTCCGAATCCGGAGACTTAATCGGCCCTAAGGCGGCATGCGCCAAAGGGGGCTCCGAATCCGGAGACTTAATCGGCCCTAAGGCGGCATGCGCCAAAGGGGGCTCCGAATCTGGAGACTTGGTTTGGCCAATCGTGATACACGAAGGGCGCTCCGAATCCAGAGACTTAATCGGCCCTAAGGCGGTATGCGCCAAAGGGGGCTCCGAATTCGGAGACTTAATTTGGCCAATCGTGATACATGAAGGGCGCTCCGAATCCGGAGACTTAATCGGCCCTAAGGCGGCATGCGCCAAAGGGGGCTCCGAATCCGGAGACGTAATTTGGCCAATCGTGATACACGAAGGGCGCTCCGAATCCGGAGACTTAATTCGGTCAATCGTGATAAGTGCCCCACTGGGAATCGACATGATTTTCAGCGTCAAGGAAAAGTAGTTCATATTGCAGAGGCGAAATATATTTACAGTTATCAGAGCCCACAGATCGGGTCAGTGATAGGGTTTTCGTTAGAACTCTGCTTGTGCCGATTGGGAGGAACCATGTATTTCTTCAATGCCGTAGGTTATTGGGAAACGCAGAATCTGATGGTAGGTGCTTGGGACGGCCTTCATGATATGCAGCCAGGTTCTTCCCATTATAGCATTATATGGCGAGGGGAGCTTCACGACCAGGAATTCCACTTCGACCGTTCTAGACCCTGCTCGAACAGGTAATGTGACCTTGCCTAATGGGTATTCTGGGTTCGTATTAAAGCCGAACAATGGGTGAGGTGCCGGAGATAGATCTGCCTCGTTGAGACCGAGCTTGACGAAAGTTTGATAGTACATGACCTCTGAACTACTCCCTGGATCTATGAGGATTCGTTCAATGATGAACCGGTTTATGCGTAATCCATTGTCTGCATGCAACGTCATGGCCTGCTTGTAGTGACGTATATGATCGGTAGGGTCTGATTTTCCGTCGTAGAGAGTAAATGACGGAGCTTTGAACTTCTTGGGCAGGGTCGCCCTCGCAATTCGTCGGATAAAAGGATCGTGCCGGTCCTCTTCGCCTGAACTACTTCTTCTACGCTTATTCCTTACATGTGGGCTTTTTTCAGAGGAGCTGGAAGTGTCTGAGCGTCCCTTGTTATGCTCCGTGGATAATGAATTGGAGTTGTTATCAGTTTCCCTTGGTCGGGCTCGAGGTCGTTGTTTACCTGCCCTTAGGGGTCGTTCGGGATCTTGGCGTGCGGCTTCTTTGGATTTTGCTACTTCCAGGGCCAAATCTTGTCAGAGGCGTTCATTTTCTGCGAGCATATTTTCCAGCCTTTGCTTATTCTGTTTAGCTTGTTCTATGATGGCTTGCATCGTCTCTTGCGCTGAAGTCGTTGGTGAATCAAAATTCAGGCGCGTCTCGCAGCGATGGTTTCCTTCCCGAGCAGATCTGCTGGGGTGATGTCGTCTCTCTGTATAGTCTCGTCGGTGGCTATCGGAGGATCTTACGTCACACCTTCCATGGATGTATTTGAGTATTCCCACAGACGGCGCCAATTGTGGGGAAGTGGTTTTTGGAAATACTCTTCTGATCCGGGAAGACGCTCCTGATTCTCAACTAGTCACCTGCAAAGACAAATATTTCGGTCGGGGCTGGCGGGATTAGCACTCCGACGGACAAGTCAGTTCCTCTACTTAAGAAAGCTTGTTTACTAAGTTTAGTGAAGTGTATTCTTTTTTTTCTTACCCTTTTTCCAAGAACGTTGCTTCTTTATTTATAGCTGTTCCTCCTGAGGCCTCGGGGCCTGAGCTTGGTTTTCAATCATTACCTGTTCTTATATTCGGCCCCCAACAATCTTTGTTAATCGGCTTACGTATCGTATTCGGCCCATCCTAGACTTGCAGGATGGGGCCGATTAATATTTGCTGGACGTCCGGTTAATGTCAGTAAGACATGCCCCTTGTGATCTATCCGTATATTCGGCTCCCACATATATATATATATATATTTTTTAAACTTTCTATGTCATTAAAACTTATTAAAATTTATTAATTTAGAAAGATGTATCTTTGTTGTTTGCGAAAAGGGTGAGGGATGGCCGAACCAAACACATACAAAGGTTTGGCTTTGTTAGGTGCCATCGCCTTTCCTTTGTATATATTTTTTAAAAATAAAAAATAAAAAAAAGCAAATAAACTATTTTTTGTTTCCCAAAACATGCCTTCGTCTAGTCTAGCCTCACTGCTTTGCTCACAACCAGACCAGGGGCAGCGACATCTCTCTCTCTCTCTGCTTCCAGATCTCCAGAAATCCGTTGGATCCATCGAGCCCAAAGTAGCAGAGAGTGATAAAAGAGAAGATAAGAATACTCTCAATCGATACATGTATGATCTATGTGTCAATAAAGTAGCGCCATTGCTATAGATTTAGAGAATCTTGGTTTTGGTTTTAGTTTTTCAGCTGAAACTGAAGTGAGAGATGGAAGGGGAGGAGAGATGGTGCGTGGTGACTGGGGGTAGAGGCTTTGCGGCTAGGCATTTGGTCGAAATGCTCATCCGATACGACATGTTTTCTGTTCGTATTGCTGACTTAGGACCCTCCATCGAACTTGATCCCTCCGAGGACATTGGAACCCTCGGTCAAGCTCTCCGCTCTGGCCGTGCTCAATACGTCTCCGCCGATCTTCGCGACAAGTCCCAAGTACTCCAAGGTTACCCTTTCTATCTCTTTTTCATTCACTTTGCATCCATTGTTGGGTGTCAACCGGATGACCAGCCGGACGACCACCCTGATGACCGGCATGCACAAATTCGGGAAATTCGGGCGAGCCCAAATTGGTGGATGTAACAATGCTCTTACAATAAATAGACTAATGGGTCAATCAAATTTTCATTTTTTGCCATATATATCTCACATATTTATCCTGTTTTGTGCTTTTAGTATAATTTTTTGGGTCTCTTCTGTAGTTTGCCGAGGAGCTGAGGTTGTTTTCCACATGGCTGCTCCAGATTCATCCATCAACAATCATGAGCTTCACCATTCAGTTAATGTCAAGGGTAAAAATGTTGCTTGTGGGGAGTGCATTAGGAATTAAATTTTTTGCGAATTTTAGAAATTAGTTGTTTTTCTCCGCTTTCATGCTATTGATTATATGTAGTTTAAGTGTTTTTTCTGATTATGGCCTACAGGAACACAGAATATAATTGATGCTTGTGTTGAGCATAAAGTTAAGAGACTTATATACACTAGCTCTCCTAGTGTGGTCTTTGATGGAGTTCATGGAATAATTAACGGGGATGAGTCATTGCCATATCCAGCTAAGGTACTTTGTCAAAGTTGTGTGTTGCAAATCAAGATCAACTTTATATGAATCCTGGAATATGATTAGCAGCAGCAGAAGAACTTACTTTATATTATATTTATATATATATTTAATTTTTTTGTATAACTGGTTGAAACAGACTTATGAGTGCGTTTGGACTACTTTATACCATTTTCTTCACCCCCCAACTTCTCATTTAAGATTTAGATCAATTTCTAATTTTTCCAGACAGTAAGCTCTCATTGCTTCTTATATTAAAAAAAAAAGAAGATAAAAAGTATCAAGGAAAAACAAAACCAGTACTTTGTTGCCCCTGTAAGTTGGCCATCCAATTCTGTTCATAGGGAAGTTGCCAGTCAATGGGTTCTCACCTTCTTGAACCTCTTTTTTTCCATTCCATCATGATTCTCTCTCCTTTTTCACCTTTTCCTCTCCACTTCTTACATTTTATCCTCAAACTCTCTATGTAAAGTGAAAAAAGAAAACAAAAGAAAGCCAATTGTTTGAAAAGTTTCCTTATTTAAAATCACTAAAGCATCTCCAATCCTTCACCGAATCTTTTATCAAATTTAAATTTGATGAAAAATTTGGTGAAAATGACCTCCAATCATTTCATCAAACTTTTATCAAATCAAGTTTTCACCAACATTTTTATCAAATCAAGGCAAAACAAGTTTATATTCAAATCAAGCTTTTAGTTAAATTTGATGAAAAGCTATTGGAGCATAACATATCAAATCATGCTTTTAACCAATTTTTTACCCAAATTTAATGAAAAGAAAAAAGATGAAGGATTGGCGATACTCTTACATCCTGCAAACAGAAGAATGAACGAATGGTAGTCTAGAATGGAGACTATACATATTGATAAAAATTTACAAGATAGGAGAGGAAATAAAATAAAGAAACAAGACACATAACATATGCCTAATATCCCATGATTACACAATCATGAGATTTTTATCCTAATTCCTAATTCCAACACTCCCCCTCAAGCTGGTGCAAAGACATTTAATAAATCCAGCTTAATAATAGATGATCGAAGTAATGTTGGACCAACAGAATTTGTGAACATATGAGCCAGTTGCTCAGAATAAGAGACAGCTGGCGGACTCACAATACCAATCCAAACCTTTCCTCGAATAAAATGTATGTCAACCTCGATGTGTTTCATTCGCTCATGAAGTATTGAATCAGAGGATAACATAATAGCTGATTTGTTGTCACAATCCTCAGCAAATCCTAACTCTGTAAGAATAGAGCAAAGCCACAAAACCTGTGCCATTGCCCGATACTCAATTTCAGCAGAAGATCTAGAAACAATTGCCTGTTTCTTACTTTTTGATGAGATAAGATGGCCACCATAAAAAGTACCGAAACCAAATATGGACCGTCTATCAATTCTAGATTCTGCATCACCGAAACTAGAGAGCCTTTGAAAAATAATCCCAATTCAGGAGAAATCTTCAAATACCGCAAAATGTGATGAATGACATCAAGATGTTCTATACGAGGTGTATGCATAAATTGACTCAACACTAACCGCAAAAGTCAAGTCTGATCTGGTGTTAGTCAAGTACATAAGACGGCCAACAAGGCTTTGATACATGCCTGGATCCTTCAGTAACTTGCCAGACTCTAATGTAAGCTTGAAGTTTGGATCCATAAGAGTAGAAGTTGTTTTACACCCTAGCATACTAGTGTCTTGAAGAAGATCAAGAACATACTTTCTTTGTGACAATGAAATCTTCTGACGAGAGCGAGCAACCTCAATACCCAGAAGGTATTTGAGAGGACCCAGATCCTTAATATCAAATGCTTGACTCAAATCCCTCATTACTTGTGCTATGCCAACTGAATCATTTCCTGTAAAAATTATGTCATCAACATACACAAGTAGAATAATACACTGACTAGTGGGATTCTTGTGAATAAAGCAAGTATGATGATTAAAGTGGCACTGAACAAATCCTATGGATAAAATAACAGAGTTAAAGCGGTTGAACTAGGTTCGAGGAGACTGTTTAAGCCCATATAAGGACTTGTGCAGTTGACACACTTTCCCTTCATACTCCTTCTCATCCCGAAAATCGGGTGGGGGATCCATATAAATAGTCTTAAGTAAGTTCCCTTGCAGAAAAGTATTCTTGACATCCAGCTGATGTAGAGGCCAAGAATGTGAGGCAACCAGGGAAATAAGAAGCCGAACAGAGGTAAGCTTGGCGACCAGTGCAAAAGGTAGCTCCCAAAATCTTTGCTAGGAACCTGAGTAAAGCCCTTGACAACTAGTCGCGCTTTGTAGCGGTCTACACTGCCATCTGTAAAATACTTAATAGTGAACACCCATTTGCAACCAACAATCCTTTCACCAGATGGAAGAGAGACAAGCTGCCAGGTCTAATTCTGTTCCAAAGTTGTCATCTCTGTTTGCGTAGCAGCCACCCACTTGGGATTCTGAAGAGCTTTTGACACAAAACGAGGAATAGTTGCTAACTCGAGCTTGCCAAGGAAGGAACGATAGATAGATGAGACACTGCCATATGAAAGATACTCAGAAATAGGATGATTAGTACTCTGCTAAGATACCCAAAATGATCAGGGGGATGTCTATCATGAGGAGGGTTGTGACGAGGAGCAGTAATCAAAGGGGAAGAATTACTTGATCCACGTATCGGAGAGGTTGTTGGCAGAGGACAGGGATGACAAGAATATACCTACAATGGAGGAAGAGGAGAAGAAGGAGGAGCCTCAGTAGAGTTAGCCTCAACCTCATGAAAAATGGGAGGAGGCCGAACATTAGAATCCACTAATGGGACAGGAGTGAAAAGAGGAATAGCATTTTGCGCCCACATGTTTGAATTTGAGGTTAAAGAGTTCGCTTGTTATATGGGATCCAACGCATCTAGCAGAGCGAAACAGCGTTCCATTCTTTTCGGCGGCATCCTTCCGCATGGGCTGTGAGTGGAATCTTGCATAGAAGGGTGAGTGCCAAAAAAGGGAACCTCATGAAACATCACATCAAAAGAATGATAGTACTTACGAGTGCTAGGATCACAACGCCGATACCCTTTCGACATAGTGGAATACCCTAACAAGATACACCTAATGGCCTTATCATCTAACTTAGTGCAAGTAGGACTTTTGTTCTGGACAAAATCAGTACACTCAAAATCTAAGGTAGGAGAGGAAAGAGAGTCCTAGTAGGATGTAAGACCTGAAGAGGAGCAAGATCGTGCAAGACACGACTATGAGTGCGATTAATAAGATAAATTGCGATAATAATAGCGTTATGCCAATAAGACTTAGGAACATTCATACCCTGAAAAAGATAACGAACCATAGATATTATGTGACGGTTTTTGTGTTTGGCAATCTCATTTTGTTCAGGAGTATTAGGACAAGCAAGTTGTTGAAGTATACTAACTTGATTAAGATGGGAACGAAAAGCATTAGAGGTGTATTCTCCACCATTATATATTTCGAACAACAGTGTGGAACTGGGTTTTAACCATCTGGAGAAATTGAACAAATATGGAGAGGACATCAGATTTACGCTTAATAAGATAAATCCAAGTACAATGAGTGTGGTCATCTATAAAGGTCATATAATATCCATGGCCAGACAAAACAGTAACAGGTGAAGGGCCCCAAATATCAAAATGAATGAGATCAAACACAGAAGGAGCACAATGCATACGGGGAATGTAAGTACTACAAGTATGTTTTGCTAACTCACAAACATGACATTGAAACTAATGAGTCTTACAAGCTTTATTAAAAGTTGGAAACAATAGACATAAATACTAAAAATTTGCATGACCCAGACGGACATGGCATAATACTAAAGTCTCAAAAACATAGGAGGATGAATCCTCAGGTAACACAGAAGTAGAAAAACTAGAAAGAGGTGGCTGATCTAGTGGATCTCTAAGGTAGTATAGACCATCGCGCTCATATCCTTGCCAAAAATCCTCTTCAAACTTAGGTCCTGTAACAAGCAAGAATTGGGTAAGAAAATGACAACACAATGAAAGGCTTTGGCAAGTTGGCTCAGAGACAAAAGATTATATGCAAAGTTAGGAACATGTAGGAGAAGACAGAGAGTAATATCAGGAGATAAAGTAACACCACCCCGATGGCGAACAAAAGTAGCAGAATCATCAATGAGACACATAGTTTGGGTTGTTGCAAGAACTGGAGAAGAAAGGTAGGAAAGTTCACTTGTCATGTGATCATTAGCCCTAGAATCCAGAACCCAAGTAAGACGTATAGAATGAACATAGAATGCAGTAGGAGTACTTGTAGCCAATGTGGTAGTCGAGGATGATGGCCTTAGAAAATATCATAGAACTAAGCTGTGCCTAAAGCTGACCGATCTGTGTCAGAAGGAGATACAAATTTGGAGTAGTAAAACTTGAGACAGTCTCCACAACAGTAGCGGTGTGAGATGAGTCAGATGGGCGAGCACGGGAGAAACACTGCTTTTACTCAGGATGAAGTTTGAAACAACTAGTTTGGACACGTCTCGGTTCTCCAACAATGATGACAAATTACCTTCCCAGTAGAAGGACGAGACCCAGACTATGCAGCAAGAGCCATCTGATTAGAGGAGGCAGGAGGCTCAGGAATTAGAGAAGAAACAGGCTAAACTATCTGGTAGTGGCTCTCATTACTATTAATAATAGCAAATGCCTCATAAAGAGAAGGTAGAGGAGATGTGTTTAAAATTTGAATGCGAAGAGACTCGAACTCAGAGTTTAAACCTATCAAGAACTGGTAGGTATGCTGCTGAGCAAGTCGCTTGGTTACAATTGAAGCAGCCTTGGTCAAAAGATCAGTTTAAGGCTTATATTGAGCCAACTCTTCCCAACGGGCTTGGAGATACCCAAGTATATCGAGAAGCATGAGCAATATCCTGATAGAGCTTAAAGATGCGAACATCATTATGAGCATGAGCATACATCTAGATAAGGCGCACCATAAACTAGGAACGGTATCACAATATAGGAACATATGATAACTTCGATCCTCCATGGCATTGAATATCCATCCCAAGATAGTGCAATTGTCAATATTCCATTGAATATGCTTAGAATCTATAGGGTCCGACTGAGTAGTGGTAGATGAAAACCAATGAGCTTTCCCCTTTTTCCCTAAATAGAGAGAACGGCTTCAGGCAGCAAAATTTTTCCCATTTGACACCATGCTTGTGATACGATGAATGGGAGTGTGGTGTGAGAAAAATCTAGATTAACCGGAATGGGTTTAACTGGTACCACAGTAGGAACATCAGATGGAGGCTTAGGCCTTGTTTGGGATGTAGAGAATAATCCAAAAAGCCAAAAAGTTACTCAAAAAGTTAAAAAGTTAACACTATTCACCAAAAGTCAACAATTACGGCTGCACAACTCCCAATTTAAATTTTCCTCTAAAAACTAATTTTTACAATTTTTTATTACACATTTTTCTATAAAAAGTCAAAAAGTTAACCCAAACATCCATATTTTCAACCTCACTTTTTTAGTCAAAAAAGACAAAAAGTGCACTTATTTAGTCTTCCCAAACAAGGCCTTAGTCGTGGTGTCTAGAGAAATATGTGATGTGTATAATTAACAATCTAGAACAATACACAAATAACAGAGCAAACACAGCGGACAAACGATGTAACTAACCCAACAAGTGCTACCGAACAACCCGGTAGCCCACCAACAAAAGAATGAAGGAAAAAGTGCTTATCACATCAGCACCAAGTCCCGAAACAAGGACAGAGAGTGCCGAATTGCCCTAGAGGGGCTGTCGGCCTGAACTAGTGTTGTTGAACTGCCTAGGGATGGCTGTCGGCTTTAACCCAAGTAGTGGGTGGCTTGTTCAAAGGGCAAGAAGGGGTTGACAGGTTGAGGAGAGGAGTGGGTAAGGGCCAAAAGTGAGAGAGAGAGGCTGTCGAAGGCAAGAGTGGGAGAGAGACTGTCGGAGGGCTTGGGCAAGGATGAGGGGAGAGAGAGAGAGAGAGAAGGGTTAGGGTTAGGGTTAGGGTTTGGTACCAAATAGAATATGATGAATTGAGTGGCTTAGTCTAGAATGGAGACTAACTTGTGTATATATACTGATAAAGATTTATAAGATACGAAAGGAAATAAAATAAAGAAACAAATCACATAACATATGCCAACAGCCTGTGATTGTAATCACAGGATTCTTATTCTAATTCCTAATTCCAACATCCTTCACCAAATTTTTCATCAAATTTAATGATGAAAAACTTTTATCCAATCACCAAATTTTTCATCCAATCATTTCATCAAACTTTGATCAAATCAAGGCAAAACAAGGTGTTTTTTTTTATTATTTATTATTTATTTTTTTTTTTAAATCAAGATTTTAGTTAAATTTGATGAAAAGCTATTGGAACATATCAAATCATGCTTTAAACCAATTTTTTTACCCAAATTTAATGAAAAGAAAAAAGATGAAGCATTGGAGATGCTCTTACATCCTGCAAACTACTTCCCACTCGCCCTTCTTCTATTTTCTCTACATATTACCAATTCATGTTGATGCAGAATATAAGAAGCTCAAGGAAGATTAAATTGAAAGAAGGGATGATATTTGAACATTGGCATGATTTCAAAGAGATCCTGATAGGAATTTTATATAATAATGTTTCTAGTATTATTACAATCTTATTTTATAATTATTTTTATGTTTTCTAGAATTTTTAGGTCAAGGGTATTTTGGTAATTTTTATTATTATTGTCATGGGTTATAGGGGTCGCCCATGGGTCATCTTGGGAGTCAAGTTATTTAATTGAGTTTTATTTATTTTTCTTATTTGGTCTTAAATTAGTTTTGAAAGTCTAAGATATTATAGTAGTTTCATTTTTTGGTTCTAGTTGTTTTAGGATGTGTCTAAAATCTATATAAAGTCGTGTAATGCTTCTAATTCAATAGAGTTGATATTTTAAAGAATTTTGAGAGCTTTGAAGCCTATTTTGGTTTGTGTGATGCAACCTTAGCCTTAGGTGTGATGCCTAGACCTATATTCTTCTTCTCTTTCTTACCCTCTTATTTTCTGCACTTTTAACAGCCCAAAACACTGTTCACAGTCCCTAAAACAGCCCCCTAAACAGTGCCAAAATCTAATTTTTCATGATTAAACTCTGACCCGTTTAACCCTACTTGTACCCTATACTCTTATTGCAATTTCGGCCATAAAATCCAATTAAAATCAGCTCCAAATGCCTAGATTTACGGCTGTCCTACTTGTCCTACGTCACATGTATATCTAAAATTAATTTTGTCTGCAACTGCTGCAGCACAATGATTCATATTCTGCAACTAAAGCTGAAGGAGAGGCACTGGTTATCAAGTCAAATGATATTAATGGGCTTCTGACATGTTGCATCCGCCCTAGCAGCATTTTTGGTCCTGGTGATAAATTACTTGTTCCGTCTTTGGTATCTGCTGCGAGGGCAGGTAAATTGAAGGTAACTTAATTTTTTTCGTCTCTGGAACTTGTCACATTTTTAGTGTCTCATGTATTGGTTTTATAATGTTCTACAAATTCATATGGTTCATTCTATGTTGAGTTAGCAAATAACTAAAATTTTGAATTATATGAATCCTTCAAATGATCACTAAATGATGTGATTTTTGCGATGTTGTACTTGGGGAATGTGAGATATCAAGTAGTTGTGCTGCATAAATTGGCTCTTTTGTAAAACACACAACCAACTAGTTTTCATGTTAGAAGTTCCTTTCAACACACAACCAACTACTTTTATTTTTGAAGATTATAAAAGAAAGATCAGAAAATATACACTATACAAAGGGCATACCCCAGGACAACTCAACAACTCAAAGCTAAACAAACAAAACGCACATTCCTACTACCTGAATAGATTTAATTCACTCCATGCTTAAACTACTAAGCAACAAACAAACAAAAATAAAGAGGCTAACGGGAGCCAAGGAGAGACATGCACCAACAAGCCCACTCTTGAGAAGGATCATACAATGTGCCAACCAATGAAGGGTGACAACAGAAGCCCACCCTATCTGTCAGCAAAGTTAGTACTAGGAAGCTTCCATTCTTGTTGCAACCATTTGTTTGGTTGATCACTTTACACACCAGTGAGGATCTGTCAACATTCAGCTTGATATTCTCTACAATAGTTTTGGAGTCTATATATAGTTATTTTGATAAAGCCTTGTATTTCTGTCCTACCAGATTATATGAACGCTGGTATCAAATAAACATCTCTGTAGCAGTTTTGTCAGGATTTTATGTTTAAGGTGAGATGCTGTCCACTCTACCAAGTCCTTTTATCTCAATCTAGGCCATTGGATGTTGCATTTCTTGCACAATTGATTCCAGATTCCTCCAGTAAAAGAACAATAAAGAAACAGATGCTCATGTTTGTCAACGTTTACCTCCGGAACACACATCTCATGGATTGAATTTTCCATCAGCTTATCGTAAGTGTCGAGACACTCTGATATTGCAAGCCACAAGATAAAAGCATGTTGGGGAACATGCTATGGAATCCAAATCACAAGACAGTTTGGTTATGAGGTCTTAAAAGCTGCCAAGCATCACTAACAATAAGTCTTCCATGGCAGTCATGCATCCAAATCCAGCCAATGGTGTCTTCTCAATCAGAATGGGGAACAAGGTTGGGAGACATTTTCCTTTATAACTCAATCAGCTCCACCCAGCTTGCATATGGCCAGTGCCATGCCACCCACCTTCTTGTATTTTGGCAGCAACTCAAGCTTTTCTCCCTAACCTAGGGTCATATATAATCTGTTCACCCTTGTACACAACAATAGGACCAATGGGCAACTAACTATCAAACCAGCAGGAGATCTTCCTGCCATTGCCTATATGGTGCTTGATAGTTGATAGAAGGTCTCACAGTGTCACGACCCAAACCCGCCCCTATAGGTTTAGACCGTATCCAGCTAGTAATCCCAGATTCTCGGCCTCAAAGATAGAATCAACACAAATATTTAACTAAGAACAGGGCCAGAAGTGGAAGTAGACTAATAAATTTTGGCCAATGAGCTGTGCATACATGATGTATCCAGACATCACATTTAGTTAATAACTCGCATCCAATCATTTACAGAAGATAGTGCTCAGCCAAGACCATTCACAAGATCATTATTATACAAACTCGAAAGTTTAAATACAAAACACGGTCAACATGACTAACAAAACAAAAAGGACAAAAGCCTCTTGTGTGAGGCATCCTCCCTCCCCCCTCCCTCCCTCCCTCCCTCCCTCCCTCCCTCCCACCAAAAAAAAAAAAAAAAAAAAAAAACTTGGCATCACAAGTTCACTAGGGCTGAGGTTGCACGTCTCGCTGCTCACCTACATATATACAGAGTGAGTTAAAGCCCAATTAGTAATACTAGTATAAAGACGTTAAATGAATGATGTCTAGTATAGTACAAAATCATAACACATGAGTTCGAAGCAAATCATAACTGAATACTTCTTGTATCAAAGTTCGCAAATCATAATCATAGGTGGTACATCCATTAGTGCACGAAGGGACCACAAGGGTCTAATGAAGGGACCATATAGGTCTACATCAGAGATCTCTATAACGAAGGGCCACGGTATTGTTACTCCCGGGAGAGGGCCATATAACATAGGCCAAGGTATTGGTACCCCCAGGCAAGGGCTACATTAAAAATGCCACCATTACATTTCGAAAGAGACAATTATTCATTCATAAAGAAATGGCATTTCAAAATAATGATCTTGCGGTAAACCTTTAATAACATATCTTTACAAAAGTACTACTCACAGTGGGCTGGTATTGACAATAGACCTCGGTTGACCATCTACACAAAACACATAACACAAATACACATTGAACACACGTTTGAAACAAGTAACGTATCTTCATTTTATTCTCTTACGCTTGTTTCTAGCTTATTTCATGATTAAGGATGTTCAAATGATGCAAAAGAATGCCTAAATGGGCATGAGGATGCAAATATGCACTTATAAGTGTTAGTCAAAACTTGTTGAAAATAGGGTCTTCGCTCGAGCGCACACTTGGTTGCTCGAGCGGCGTGGCCTGACTACAAAAGTACTGGATGCTCAAATTTTACGCTTGATGGTCGCTCGAGCCAAGTGTTGAACAAAAGTGGGTTCGCTTAAGCGCACACTTGGTCCCTCAAGCCAATGGCCAAAGTTTGCAAAAATACTGGATGCCTTCGATGTTCGCTCGAGCCATGGTTCCTTTGCTTGAGCGAACTGTGCGAATTCTGGATTTTCTAAATTTGTGTTTGAAGTTCAAAACCAATGCTTTCATGTTCAAAGCTTGTTTGGTTGGTCTCAAAAGCTTAGAAACTCATTACAAAACACGAATGGTTGGAAATTATGGAACCATGATCTCAAATGCTCTTTCAATTCTTCAAAACAAGGTTCAAACATTATGTTCTTGACATGCATGTAACAAACTCAACTCTTGCCTTTCTAAAACATGCATATAAGGAATGTTGAGTGTAAAAACATGCAGAACTCTAAGAATTAACATGTGAAAGTCCCATGCATGTGTGAATTGAGAAAACCAAGTTCAAAGGATGAAGAATCATGCATGCATGTACACAATTCACTTGAATTCACTAAACTCTTGTTGATTCTAGCTCATTTCTTTCAATTACATGCTAATGGTCCTACAAATTAGTGAATTCATCTCCCTATATGGATTATCTTCATGAATTATAGGTAAAGATCATACCTAGAGCTTGAATTGGGCCTTAGTTGAGCTTAAGCTCTTCAATCACGCTTTAATCCTTTTGAATTCTTCTCTCTCTAAAATGTTGAGTTCTCTCTCTAACTCTTAATTTTCAGCTTAAAAGATTGTAGAGAATGAAGTCTAAAGCATGATTAGCATATATATATAGGTGGATTAGGCTTAGTTAATTAATTGTTCTTAAGGCTAATTAATTGGGCTTAAATCTAAACAATTATACTTAATTATTTTAATTATTTGATTTGAATCAAAATTTAATTAAGTGCTTGTTTGGCATGCACAAAAAAAGTGCACTTTTTTGCATACATACACTTATTTGGGTCACATCAATCAACATTTCCTCTCTACTTTTCTACTCACTTTCTCTACTTTTCTACACATTTTTATTTTTATTTATATTTATATAAGAAGTAGAAAAGTGCACTTATTTAGAACATCCCAAACATCTCCTAAAATTACCATATGGTTCTAAATATTCCAACTAGCCCAACTAGCCTATTGAATTAATCAATTTTGTTTCTAAATTCGTTTAGGCTTTCAATTTTGCAATCTACGTCGGCATTCAAACAAATAATTCGCAAACTAACAATTAAGTATCAAATAAACACATAATCATGCAATAATGCTCGATAAAATATTATGGAAAAATAATACGAAGGTCAGGGTCATCACAGTCTTCCCCCCTTAGGAAGTTTGGTCCTGCAAACTTGAGTTACCTCCATTTGGAAACAATTTCGGGTAGCATTGTCTCATTTCATCTTCATTTTCTCACGTTGCTTCTTTCCCATAGTGTTCTTTACACTCAACTTTCACTATAGAAATGAGCTTGTTTCTCAATTGCTTGACTTGACGATCAATAATCTAAATTGCCTTCTCTTCATAGTGTTCTTTACACTCAACTACACCTCTCCCCTCAAAATAAAACTCATCCTGTCCCGGTAGTCGGAATATTACACGTTTAGAAGCACAATCAATGATTGCATAATATTTAGACAACCGGTCCATACATTTAGTATTCCCCGGATGCATAGCAAACATTTATTTGCGAGCCTTTTCTAAAATTCTTCTTTTCAATCCTGCAACATTAGGTACACAAAGCCTTCCCTGAAATTTCAATATTTGTTCTTCAATGGAGAATCTTGGTTTAGGCTTAGTTTCAAACTCATCACACACTTTATTTAAAAACTAATCATCTCTCTGTTTCTGTTTGATCTCTTCAATAATTGCCGGTTGTGCGGACATTCCCGCCAAAACACTGTCTTGCTCATGGTACACAACTTCTATTTCAAGTTTGTCTAGATCTTGCAAAATTTCCCTTCGGTCTATCAGCAAACATGCCAAGGTTCCCGTACTTTTTTTGCTCAAAGCATCAACCACTGTATTAGCTTTACCTGGATGATAGTGGATTTGCAAGTCATAATCTTTAATTAATTCAAGCCAACGT
Source organism: Camellia japonica (assembly GCA_030407325.1). Classification (NCBI taxonomy): domain Eukaryota; kingdom Viridiplantae; phylum Streptophyta; class Magnoliopsida; order Ericales; family Theaceae; genus Camellia; species Camellia japonica. Next base: position 131,683,814 of record JAPPVO010000024.1, read on the forward strand.
CTCTGTCGCATATTAAGTTTTTTCTGGGTAAAGAAATATTTTAAGCTCCTATGGTCCCCATATAAATAGTGGCTCTAGATTTTCAATGCAAATACTACGGCAGCTAGTTCTAAATCATGTGTTGGGTAGTTCTTTTCATGTAGTTTTAGTTGTCGTGATGCGTACGCAATCACTTTGCCATTCTGCATTAAAATACAACCCAAACCTCTATGAGATGCATCACTGAAAATTACAAACCCTTCAATACCTGACGGTAAGGTAAGGATTGGAGCTGTAGTCAATCTTGTCTTCAGTTCTTGGAATGCGGATTCCCTTTGATTTGTCCACACAAATGGTTCTCCCTTTCGAGTAAATTGTGTCAATGGCACATCAATTTTAGAGAAGAGTCTGACAAATCTTTGGTAGTAACCTGTCAAAACCATAAAACTACGAATTTCTGTTACGTTAGTCGGAGTAGGCCACCCCAATTTTCTATGGGTCAATAGATATCCCTTCTCTAGTAATAACATGCCCCAAAAATGTAACTTCATTCAACCAGAATTCACATTTCTTAAATTTCCCATACAGTTGTTTCTCCCTGAGTGTTTGCAGAATTGTTCTAAGGTGTTGTTCATGTTGTTCTCTACTCTTTGAATATATCAAAATGTCATCAATAAAAACTACAACAAATTCATCCAAAAATGGTTTAAAGACTCGGTTCATTAAGTCTATGAAGCCTACAGGTGCATTGGTAACTCCGAAAGGCATGACTAAAAACTCATAATGTCTATACCTGGTCCGGAAGGTAGTCTTCTCTATGTCCTTAGCCTTAACTTTCAATTGATGGTATCCTGAACGCAAATCAATTTTTGAAAATACCTGAGCCCCCTGTAATTGATCAAACTAATTGTTAATCCGAGGCAAATGATATTTATTTTTAATGGTTACCTTGTTGAGTTCTCTGTAATCAATTCATAGACGGAGTGTCCCATCTTTCTTCTTCACAAACAACACAGGTGCACTCCACGGTGATGTGCTTGGTCGAATGAACCTTTTATCAAGTAATTCCAGCAACTGTACTTTCAGTTCTTTCATTTCAACAGTTGACAATTGGTATAGAGTTTTGGATATGGGTTGAGTACCAGGCATCACATCAATCACAAATTCAATTTCTCTATCAATTAATTGTCCAGGTAACTCTTCCGTAAACACATCAGAAAAATCTTTCACAATTGGAATATCATCTAAAATAGCATTCGAAGTTTGAGCTTTCAAAATACTACACAAATATCCCTGACACCCCTTGTTAATCAGTTTTCGTGCTTTCATGGCAGAAATTAGGTATGGTGGGGGAACTACACCTCTCCCCTCAAAATAAAACTCATCCTGTCCCGGCAGTCGGAATATTACACGTTTAGAAGCACAATCAATGATTGCATAATATTTAGACAACCGGTCCATACTCAGAATAAATATCAAAGTGAGTCATGTCTAAGGGCAATAAATCAAGATATAAATGTAGCATTCTCAAGCAAGATTTCACATGCAAGATAAACAGGCGTGCTGATACATTTTTGTGTCTTTAGCAAGTATCTTCTTACCAATTGTGTCCCTTTGTCAGAGGGAATCTAAATTATTCTTACTTGCAGATTGTGTCTGTCAGTGTGATAGCTGCAAGAAGATAGCTAGCTGTCAGTGTGATTGCTTTGGCTAGCCTGTTGACTGGCATGGCAGATTACCCGAATTACATTTCCTTTTGAATGAATTGTCTTTCAATAAACAGGATGAACCTCACATTTAATCTTTAGGTGGATTGGTTCAATAGTAAAATTTTGATTGGCTGAATAGTTGATTATCCATCTGATTGTGATTATAAACCTGGTGCATTTTCTTGATGATGCCCTTTTTGGGGATCCTTGAATATATGGAATTTAGGCTTTATATTAGTGAAAACAGTTGTGTTCCATATGTTTTTTTTCATGATCTTGCTTTATATTGGTATTGTCCTTTTCGCTCTTGCTTCTATAAATTCTAACATTTTTTTTTTACCAAGAGTCGTTTGCTACCCTTACCTCCTCCAAAGGGGGAGTTGTAGAATTCAAGTCCCAGTTGTGACATGGGTATATATATTTTACTTACTGAGAATAAAAGGAATGAAAGAGAGAAGAAATTGATTTCACTTTCATATTTTTTTGTTCCATTTCTGTGCAGTTTCTTATTGGTGATGGCAAAAACATGTATGATTTCACTTATGTTGAGAATGTGGCACATGCCCATATATGTGCTGAAAGAGCTCTTGCATCAGAGAGGATAGCTGCAGAGAGAGCTGCAGGGCAGGTAATGTTTGGATGCTTTTCAAGTTCTGCTATGGGTTGGAAATTATTTAGTTGAGTCAACCCATTTTTAGCTGCCCAATGTTCTTCCCATTTTTAAAGCAATACATTAATGAGAAGGAACCAAGGGGGTGTGTCTGAGAGCCCAATCCAATTTTAAGACTGTTGGTTGTAGCAATAGCAAAGATAAAGCTATGTCATGTCTCGATTTTTAAAGTATTAATTCAGTGGAAACTAATTAATTTAATTTTGATCTTTTAATAAAAAAAACTCCTGTTTAATCTCTGTCATTCTCAAAATCCATTTACTTGGCAAATTTTTTTTAGCTTGTCGAAAATTTGATTTACCTCAAAAAATGTGTCCGAAGGCCATTACTATTTTAAATTCGAAAATGTGGTCCATTTTCCCTTATTAATGAATTCTTGACTTATAGTGACAAAAGTAACGAATTTCGGGTGGTTTTGCATTGGGAAACATGTCCATAATTGTTTTTGAAGAGAATTATTCTTAACTTCAGAAATAATAAACCTTCAGTCAAATGTATAGCTCACCCTCACTAAGCACACATTCCCATGAATGAAAATGCAGTATGCTATAACAATCAGAAAGCGTAGGTTACAGACCATTGAATAATTTACATTTAATCCAACAAACAATAAAATAAATCCATTCTAGTTGCTCATTTATGTGATAACTGATAAGTAATGAAATTAATACATTTTATATAAGAGTTTAACCTTCTAACTGGAAAGTGGTATATATTGCAAGTCATACTTCGGTATTTAACCTATTCAGAAGATACATCATATGTTCGAGACATGGAATCTAAATTTGCTTGTGACATACAAGACACGGGTTCTCAAGTGCCTTTCCAAGTGTGGTTTACATGTGAAGCTGTACGTATAACATACCAAGACATTTGGGGTAGTGGTCCTCTTTTCTGAATTCTGATCATCCATTGGACATATTTTTTATTAGGAACTAGGCCAAAACATGCCGTGGTCAAGTTTGATATGTACTAGGAAAGGTAATTGCATATTCTAATTCTGAATGAGTGCTTTAATTGCAGGCATATTTTATAACTAATATGGAGCCAATCAAGTTTTGGGAGTTTGTCTCACTTGTTCTTGAAGGTCTTGATTATGAAAGGTACTCAACTTTCTTTTCCCCCCATACCTTCCATCATGATTGTATTGAGTTGGGGTTTTTACCTCTTGAATGTGTCCTCTCCAAACTCTACAGTTTACTATCCAAAGCTGCTTTTTGTCTAAGTTGGGTCATTATTTTTTAAAACTTATAACTGACACGTCAGATTGTGTTCAACTTTGGCAACAATGACCTCCTCCATTAAGTTGTGACAGCTATCAGTTTTACGAACTGCTGAACACTAGATGTGCTATTGAACTTTTAGATTTACGCCAAAGTAAGACAAATATGTAATGTTGATTTAAATATTAATGCCCTACGTATTGGGACATTGGAAAATAAATTTAGCTAGCAAATCATACAAGCAAAGTGTTTTTTTTTTTTCCCTTTTCTTTTCTTTTTTGTTTTACCCTAGATGCAATTGGCATTCCCCCGCAAATCTATTTGATGGTGCTTGTGTGTAAAAATAATGCTTTTACCTATTGATTTAAATTCAGACATTGGTTTTCTTACATGGAGGATTAATGAAGTTATATACATGTTGAGCTTTTGATGTAGGACCAACTGCATAGATACATCATACTGCAAAATTCCCAGGGCTGATTATTATTTTGTTAAACAAGTAGTGTTATTTTTTTGGTTTTATGTGGCTAAAGTTTGGTGAAAATATAGGACTAGGGCTTGTACGGGTGTAGAAAAAGGAGAAATATTGTTTAGGCATTTCTGGGTCCGTTAACAATATCAGCCTATCAGGATTGAGGAAACTGTAACTAGGGGCTGATTAGAATTTTGTTAGGATGCTAGGGTTGAGTGATTCATGAAAGGTTGGTGCTTGAATGATTGTTTTTCAGAATCTAATGAATAGTTGTTGTGAAATACTAGTCAGTCTCTATTTTAGGGTGTTAAGTAGGCAAGGAAAATGATGTTTGTGGCTGCGAGGAGTTCCACTGAACTGCAACTAAGGGCTGATTAGATTTTTCCATGGTGCTAGGGTTGAATAATTGTATATAGAAAAGGGTTTGCTTGGGTGATTGGTTTTCAGAATTAATAAGATGATTGCTGGAGTTAGTAGATGGTGCCTATTTTAGGATTTTAAATTTAAGAATTTCAGCTTTGGGAGTAGGCTAAGGTCGAAAAATCAATGGAATTATACACTGATTAAAATTTAACTTAAAAATTCTGTTTGCAAATATCAAAGGAGGAAAGAGAAGATACAAAGCATGAAAAAAGTAGGAGATATAGACTTTTGCATTGAGCATGTTTGGGCAATTAGAGATAATTTGGGTCCTGATTTTATGTTTCTATTGAGTATACTAGGAATAGACTTGTGGACAGAATTAAAATGCAATAACCACTAAGAACATTCTAGATTTAATAAAGGCTATACTGTACATAATAATTAATGTCCAACAAGTAGCTTGACCTATAAGAGGACCCATAAACAATACAATAGTTCATGTCCAGTAAATTTGGAAATTACCAACTGATCATCAGCTACTGAAACCTGAGTACGTGGATCACACCCTGTGGCAAGCCCTTTGGGCCTCACATGTTCAATACTTTACTTACATGGTAGACCTACAAGGCACCACACATTCTAATAGGACTAATTGAGGATGTATGCCTTGCCTAAGCAGGGGCATACATACCACAATAAAGAGTTAAGTATGAAGAGCCGCAACAACAGGAAGCACCATGGCCTACCTCAAGCCTATGGTCCTTCATACCTTACTAACTACCGGCCAATAGCAATGAAGTCAGGCCCTTGGCTCGCCTGTGTTCATTGGGCTGCTGAGGATGAGCCCTTGGCTCTCCCAGCATTGAGATGGGCCTTTGGCTAACTCTTCCACTCAGTAAGGTCGTGGAGCAGGACCTAGGCACCATTGCTTGGGATCACCGGAGGATTATAGATTTGAGGCTAAGGTCATGGTATCGGTAGGGTCTTGCTTACCTGTCTTCTTGCTAAGACAACTCCACCTTAACCAGGCTTGGAGGGGTGATATGGACCTTAGACTCATGCCTTTGCTGTATACATGATACATTGTCTTCGTACCTGGCAACCTGAACCACATATGGCAGTAGGGCTGATATCAGCCTCTGGTGGAATTGGGAAGAGCTGGCCACCTATGTAACAGGTTGCTTGGGCTTCAATGTTCCAGGAGCTTATACAATGTATCATGTATATGGGCCGGCCAACAAGCTCCAATTCTATTAGACTAAACCCAGATGTTGGATTTGGAGTTTGCAGCTCTGCTACCTGCTTGATAAAAGATTGCACGCTCTTGTTCCTTCTCTTTATCTGATAGTTGAATAGAATGGTATATACAAGTTTTGAATCCTCTACCTCCTCTTCCTTTGGAGAATAGAAGTTTGCTGCAATCATATGTTTGTTTGAGAGAGAGAAAAACTTAGGGAATAATTAGATAATCATCCCCTTTTATATTGATAATAGGTAGCTTACAATGAAAGTCTTGGAGGCACAAATAAAGAAATAATAGAATAAGGAGATAACAACTAATAGAATAATCAGTACACAATAGCTAAAGATATTATTCTAACACTCCCCCTTAAGTTGGTACGAATATGTCTCTTATGCCCAACTTGCCAAACACATCATGGAATGGTTTGCTTCCAATTCTCTTGGTCAGAATGTTTGCTAGTTGTTCAGCTGACTTCACAAAAGGAGTACATATAGTGTCACTGGTGAGTTTCTCCTTAATGAAGTAGCGATCAATCTCCGCATGTTTCGTTCGGTCATGTTGAACTGGATTGTGAACTATGTTAATAGCAGTCTTATTATCATAGTACAGTCGCATGGAATCAGTATGACTTATCCCCAGATCACTTAGCAGCAACTTGATCCACGAGTTCACATATACCTTCTGCCATGGCTCTAAACTCAGCCTATGCACTAGACCGGGTGACTACATTCTGTTTCTTGCTCCTCTAAGTAACCAAATTACCTCAAACAAAGGTACAATAATTAGATGTGGACTTTCTATTAGTTATTGATCCTGCCCAATTAGCATGCTTCCACCCGAAGATGATCATGTTTGGAAAATTAGAGACCCTTTCCTGGAGAAGATTGTAAGTATCTAAGGATGCGCAATACTGTAGCCAAGTGTGTCTCATGAGGAGCATGCATGAACTGGCTAACCACACTAACTACCATGGCAATGTCAGGACGAGAACTAGTCTTTGAAAACTCTTCCTATCAACAATAGCTCCCCCACTATCATCACTAAGTTTCTGGTTTAGCTCCAGTGGTGTATCACAAGCTTTATTTCTAAGCATCTCAGTTTCTTTTAACAAGTCAAGAACATATTTCCTCTGACAGATGAAAATTCCATCCTTGGACCAAGCAATCTCAATATCTAGGAAATATTTTAGATTTCCCAAGTCTTTTATTTCAAACTCGCTTGCTAAATATTTCTTCAACTGGGATATTTCCTTACTATCATCTCCTGTAAGCACTTTGTCACCCACATAAACAATGAGAGTTGTAATCTTACCGTGTAAGGAATGCTTCACAAACAAAGTGTGATCAGCCTGACCCCGTTTGAAGCCATATTGGAGCATAGCCTGAGTGAATCTCTCGAATCAAGCTGTTGGAGATTGTTTGAGACCATATAATGACTTCCGAAGCTTGGATACTTTACCCTTTGTCTGATGGTTCTCAAAGCCAGGAGGGATTTCCATATACACCTCTTATTCTAGATCATCATTTAAGAAAGCATTTTTTACATCAAACTGATGAAATGATCAATCCAGATTAGCTGCAAGAGAGAGTACTCTGACTTCATTTATCTTAGCCATTCTTGCAAATGTCTCTTGATAGTCTACTCCATAAGTTTGAGTAAAGCCCTTTGCCACTAGTCGAGCCTTGTAACGCTCAATTGAACCCTATGTTTCATAGTATACACCCATTTGCATCTCACAGGTCTTTTGCCCTTAGGTAACTTAGTTAATTCCCAAGTGTCATTCTTATGAATTGCTTTAATTTCTTCTATCATGGCATGTTTCTACTCAGGCATAGCAAGAGCATCCTGAAAATGATTAGGTATACTAACAAAAGAAATTTTGGACACAAATGCTCTATAAGAAGGAGACAAATTAGAGTACGACACAAAATTAGAAATGGGATGTTTAGTACAAGACCTCACACCCTTTCGTTGGGCAATAGGAATATCAAGATCAGAATACTCAGGAGGAATAATAAGGGTTTCAGAGTTACTTGGACTCTTATCAGAAGAAGAAGATAGCAATGGATGATCAAAAGCAATCTCTTGTATCCAAGTAACTTTCTATCTGTCTTTGTCCCTAACATAGACTTTTTCCTCCTTCAATTCATTAGATTTTGTATTTTCACCACTAGTAGTTAGTTCACCTTTTGTGTTCTCAACCATTGGTGATGAGTTAGGAACTGATACAAATCTAGGAATCCCTTCACACCAAGGCTTCCCTTGAAGGGAGGACAGGGACCCCGAGGAGGACTGTGACAAGAAAGACTGTGACAAGAAATAGGATTATGACTCAAAGAATGTTACATCCATGAAGACAAACCACTTACGAGATAGAGGATGGTAACACTTATAATCCTTTTTGAGTAGGAGAGTAACCTGGAAAGACGCACTTCAGAGAGCGGGGATCAAATTTACCACGAGAAGAAGCATGATTATAGACAAAATAGACACAACCAAAGACTTTGGGGGGAATAGAGAACACAGACTCAGAACATGAGAAAACCTGGAGAGGAGATTTTTTGTGCAACACTTGGGTTGGGAGACGATTGATGAGGTAGGCAGCAGTGAGAATTGCACATGCATAGAAAAAGGCATGCAACGAGCTTTATCAAGAAGGTGACGATTCTTGCATTCCTCAACCCCATTTTGTTGAGAAGTGTTGGTGCAAGAAGTCTAATGAATAATGCCATGGGTGAAAAAATAGCTTGCTAGAATAGAATCAATATACTCATCCCCATTATTAGAATGCAATATTTTGACAATCACCCCAAATTGAGTACATTTCATCTTATGGAAATTACAAAACACAGAAAAGATCTCACTTTTGTCTTTTATAAGATACACCTAGGTAGTACGAGAAAAATCATCGATAAAAGTAACGAACCATCTATGACCTTTTAAAGACACAACATGAGATGGACCCCAAACATCAGAGTGAATTAAGGAAAAATGTACTAAACTTTTATTAAAGCTTGGAGTTGAAGAACCTCTGTGTTGTTTTCCAAGTTGACAAGACTCACAATGAAACTCAGAGACATTATTGTTTGTAAAAACAGAACGAAATAAATGCTTAAGTAATTGAAATGATGGGTACCCAAGACACTGATGCCACAACCACAAGTCTTCCTTGGTGGTTGGAAACTTGATGGAATGAAGTGCCAGCTTGTCTGCCTAATCCAGGATATAGAGACCATGTTCTATTCTACCACTGCTAATCACCTTCCTCGTGATAAGATCTTGAAACAGACAATGATCAGGAAAGAAAGTCACACTACAATTTAGGTCATGAGTAAGACGACTCAATGATAAAAGATTAACAGAAAAATTGGGAACATGCAAAACAAAAGATAATGGTAGAGAATGAGTGGCATGGATTAAATCTTTTCTAGAAACAGAAGAAATAGTATCATTAGCAATCCTAACTTTGTTCTAACTTAAAAAAGGCTTATATTCTGAGAACAGATCAGAAGACCCAAACATATGATCTGAGGCACCAGAATCAATAATCCAAGGTAAAGACTTAAGAGATAGAAAAACACTTGGAGAAACGGCTAAGTTACCTGAGTGGGCAAAAGATGAGGAGGATGTACCGGATGGAGTAATAGAAGAGCAACGATTCAATAGGTGGCACAAAGCATCCTCTAACTCAGAAGAAGACATTTCACATATATCACCACTAGGAGGAGCAACTGAAGAGGGGTTAGGAGTATCCACTGCACTAGTATGATGTGCACGTGGATTAAACTTGTGTCCTCGAGACCGTCCAAAGCGATCCCCACGACCAGAATGGTCACTACAACCACCAAAAGGAACCCCATGAAGCTTCCAACAAGTCTCACGGGTATGTCTTGGCCGGCTGCAATAATCACAGAATAATGTATCCTTCTCTGAAGGACTAGGAGAAGTATGAGGCAGACCAGTACCATCCTTAGGAGGAACAGAAAGTAAGGATGAGCGCTATGTAGAGGTAGGTGATAGCATAGCAGAACAATGGCTCTCCTTATTCTGTACATAAGTAAAGGCCTCCTGAAGAGAGGGAGGAACATCCATACTAGTTAAAATCAATGGAGTTGAAGAAAGGAGAGAGAGAGGAAGAAGAGAAGAGAGAAAGAAGAGTTGTAAGAAAAGAGGCACAACCCAAAATTAAGGATTTCCTCTCTAATCACATGTATTTATCTAAAGAGTGCATAAGTACAAAAATACCCTCTAATAGATAACGTAACACTCCCCTTCAAGTTGGTGCATAGATATCTCTCATGCCCAACTTGCATACAATGGGATGAAAAATCTTACTACCTAAACCTTCAGTGAAAACATCAACTAACTGATATTCAAATTTCACAAAAGGCATACAAATCATGCCATTTTTTATTTTTTCCTTGATAAAATGTTTGTCAATCTCGATGTGCTTAGTCCTATCATGCTGAACCGAATTATGAGCAATGTTAATCACAGCTTTATTATCACAATAAAGTCTCATAGGTCCACCACTAGTCAATCCGACATCAGCCAATAGAACTCGAAGCCACATAAGCTCGCAAATGCCGTTTGCCATGGCCCGATATTCTGCTTCTGCACTTGACCTAGCTACAACTGTTTGCTTCTCACTTCGCCAAGTCACCAAATTCCCTCCTACAAAAGTACAATAACCTGAAGTAGGCCTCCTATCATCAACTGCACCAGCCTAATCTGCATCGGTGAAGACTTTAACCTCAAATGACCATGACTAGAGAACAAGATCCCTTTTCCAGGGGCTGATTTGAGATACCTCAAGATTCGATTAACTGTCCAAATGCCCTATTCGAGGGTCATGCATGGATTGGCTTAGAACACTGACTGCATATCTAATATCCGACCTAGTGTGAGAGATATATCAATCTCCCCACAAGCCTCTGATATCTCCCTTTGTCCACATCATCTCCATCACTACTACCAAGTCTGTGATTGGCTTCAATAGGAGAATCAGCCAGTCTACATCCCAACATGCCTACCTCTTCTAGCAGATCTAAGACATACTTTCTTTGAGAGATAAAAATGCCCTTATCTAATTTAGCAATCTCAATCCCAAGAAAGTAACGTAAAGGACTAAGGTCTTTGATTTCAAATTCCTTGGAAAGTTGAGCTTTAATTTGAGAAATTTCTTCTGTATTGTTACCAGTCACCACTATGTCATCCACATAGACAATAAGCATAGTGACTTTATCTCCACACCGTTTGATGAACATTGTATGATCTGCATGACTTTGCTTATATCCAAATCTGAGCATGGCCTTAAGAAACCTGTCAAACCAAGCTCTGGGAGATTGTTTTAATCCATATAATGCCTTTTTTAACCGACAAACCTTTCCATTAGTGATTGGAGAAGTGAACCCTGGAGGAACATCCATATAGTCCTCTTCTTCTAAATCATCATAAAGAAATGCATTCTTTACATCTAGCTGTTGCAAAGGATATCCTAGATTTGCTGCACAAGAAAGGACATGAATGAAATTCATCTTAGCTACTGGAGCAAAGGTCTCCTGATAGTCAATGCCATAGGTCTGATTGAACCTTTTAGCAACAAGTCTCACCTTATATCTCTTAATGGTCCCATCAGCCTTTTGCTTAATTGTGAATACCCATTTGCACCTCGCGGGCTGCTTTTCGGATGGTAGAGAAACTAACTCCCAAGTGCCATTCTTACTCAATGCCCTTATCTTCTCTACCATAGCTTCTTTCCACCGAGGATTATTAAGTGTTTCCTTCCAACCTTGCGAAATAGATAAAGAGGACAAAGAAGAAATAAAGGCACGATGTGATGGGGACAAGGAATTATAGGACACAAAATTAGATACAGGATGTTGAGTACAACTTCTAACTCCTTTCCTAATAGCAACAAGAAGATCTGAATTATCAACTTGAACATCACTAGTAGGAGGAATAACCAAAGTATCATTACTTGAAATCTCATAGCTGGATTAGGAGCTGAAGCCGGGGATGGTGATTGGTATGGTGGCACATAGGTTGAATGTTCTTTTTGTCGCTGTTGGTAGGTCTTAAGATCATAACACTTGCAGCCTTTTTGAGTGTGGGAATAGCCCAAGAAGACACCTAAGAGCCTTGGGATCTAGCTTGCTACGAGTCGGACGAGAAGAATGAACAAAATAGACACAACCCAACACTTTAGGAGAGAGATATGGGATGAACAGAAGTGTGAGGAAGAAGTTCAGGAGGCCATTGAAACTGGAGGACGCTAGAAGGCATGCGATTAATAAGATATGTAGCGGTAAGAACCGCATCTGCCCAAAAAGGTTTAGGAATCTGCATAGTGAACATAAGAGTACAAGCAATCTCAAGAAGATGGCAATTTTCATCTTCATAGCAGCAACAGCGTGAGACCAAAAACCACCAAGGACAAGCTAGAAGCAACAACTGAAGCTAAGGGACACTTTAAATGGCCTAGTCAGCTCCCGTAGAAGGCAACCCAAGCATTGAATCAAGGGAAAAACTGCCAGAACCAATCAATAAAAAAAAAGACCCCATTTTTTTGAAAAATAAAGAAAAAATCGAAAAAGGAGCAAGGAACACCTCAAAAATTTTGAAAATTTTTCTGGAGCTTCCCTTGCCCTAGTCGAGCTTCATAGTGATTTTTTTTTTTATTTTTAAAATAAATAAATAAATGGAAAAAATGCCAGGACAATGAAGAACAACAAGAAAAAGATTATGTGCTCTGATACCAAGTTAAAATCAATGGAGTTGAAGAAGGGAGAAAGGGAGAAAGAGAGGAAGAAGAGAAGAAAGAAAGAAGAGTCGCAAGAAAAGAGGCGCAACCCAAAATTAGGGATTTCCTCTCTAATCACATGTATTTATCTAAAGAGTGCATAAGTACAAATACCCTCTAACACATAACTTAGGCCAAGTTTGGGAAGTGTAAAAAAAGCCAAAAAGTTAAAAAGTTATTCAAAAAGTTAAAAAGTTATCACTATTTACCAAAAGTCAAAAATTACGGTTACACAACTCTCAATCCTAATTTTCCCCCACACACTAATTTATACAATTTTTTAATAAACATTTTTCCATAAAAAGTCAAAAGTTAACCCAAACATCCATATTTTTTTCCTCAACTTTTTAGTCTAAAAAGACAAAAAATACACTTATTTAGGACACCCCAAACAACCCCTTAACAATACCAAGCACACGACTCCTAACAGGATCAAACTCTAAGTTGAGACCTTCCAAAATTTGAAGACCCTTTTCTATTCAATAAATTTCCGGAAACCCACTGAATTAGTTGTACAAACAGGTTTATAATCCTGTAGATGATCGAGACTTTTCCAGCCATTGTTAACAAAAGTGAAGTATTGAAAGACAGCCAGCTCCCCCTATATTGAGTGCTCAATAGAACGACGTAACTCAAAAGTCTATGAGAAATTCCCCTTCCGGGAATAGGTAGTGGCCGCAGCGTCCCAGAATATCCTCTAGGTGGTATCCATAGACAAGTAGCCTTCCCCTATATCAGGTACCATGGAATGAATGGGCCACCCCATAATTAAAGAATTGGTAATTTCCCATTGGTCATAAAAAGGATCAGTGATGCCTGGTGCCTTGATCTTTCCATCAACATAACCCATCTTCCCTCTACTCTTCAAGAAAAGCGTTAGACACTATGACCAAGCAAGGTAGTTCTGATCATTAAACATAGTGATGGTGATTTTTAGGCTAGGGTTTAGGTTTTCGGAGGTAGTAGTCATAATGGGACTCTCTTCTCTAGGTAGCTGAGAAGTAGTGGTGGATTCCCTAGTAAGGTCAGCCATTTATACTCTACAAACCGAATAACAACCTGCACTAATCACAAATACTGGAAAAGGGAATGAAAATCAACTGGACCAAGCAATATCAATTACAGACCATGATAGGAGCATACCAATCAGTTAAAGCTGGATAATGGTGCCATATAATGACCTAAACCAAAACAAACCAAACCAAACGAAGTCTCAAGTCCCATCAAATGGGGTCGGCTACATGAATCTTTCTTCTCCACTCGACTCTATCCAAGGCCATTTCGTTAGTCAAATCAAGGAGATTCATATCTCTATTTACTACACTAGTCTAAGTCAATCTAAGTCTACCCCTTCCTCTAACACTACCATCTACCGTCACTGTATTGCATCGCTTCATTACTGTCTCTATTGGTCTCCGTTGTATATGACCAAACCATCTTAATTTGTTCTCTCTTAAGTTATCTTCTGTCGGTACTACTTCTATCCATTCTCGAATATACTCATTCCTAACTCTGTCTTTTCTAATCTTGCAAAGCCTGTAATGACCTAAAAAATAAATAAACTTAATGGAAAAAGAACCTCCAATCAAAACATGGGCTAAGCTATTCTCAAATAAGGCAAAACCTTGGCTAGTGATGTCTTTGATCGGAAGTCCACTTCTGGCTTCTGTATGTTTCTTGGTGATTCATTGATTTTTTGGAAGAGCAAAAAACAGATCGTTGTTGCTCGTTCTACTGCCAAAACTGAGTATCGTGCTATGGCCCATGCAACTGCTGAGATTGTTTGGCTTCACTGTCTCTTGTTTGCTTTGGGTGTCCCTCAGTCTTCTCTGATCTCTCTATACTGTGACAACCGTAGTGCTATTTAGATTGCCCATAACACTTTCTTCCTTGAGGGGACGAAGTATATTAAGATTGATTGTTATTTTGTTCGTCAGCATCTGCAGTCTGGCTCTATCTTACTCCCTTTTGTCACCTTAACTCTACAACTGACTGATTTTTTTACCAAGACTCACACCACTGTTCCGTTTCAATTTCTTCTTGTCAAACTCTCAATGTTTTCTGTTAAAACATCTTCAGTTTGAGCGGGGTGTGAGAATATATTGTGTATATATTGTATATATTAAGAAAGATTTTGTGGAGTAAATATTCCTATTGATTGTATTTTCTTTTTCAGTCATAGGTCTAGGGTTCCCTTCATAGATCTAATACAATGGAATTGTATAATATTTGAAAATTAATGTACACATACAAACATACTAACTGAAATCTATAAATCGAATAGGAGAAAGGAGATGATGCTTTTCACATAACAATGGAATATACATTGTTATTCTGAATTCTTACAATGGGAACTTACAGTGACTTGGCAAGTTACTATATTGTGTAATCTACATCTTTTTGTCTGCTTCCTAGTGATCTGGTTGTTCAGGTTATTGTTTATTGAGCTTTTGGCGTGGTCCAACTTGTACGATTTAGATAATAAGCCTCCTTGTATAAGTTGTTTATCCCTGAAATCTCTGTTTTCAAAAGAGGAAAATAGGTTTCTTTATCTGTTCTCGTGGAAAAAGAATGCAAACTTTTGTGTTTTGTTCGCGTGTGTGTTGATATACATCCAAAAAGCCCTACATCTTTTGCTTCTCCATATTTCTTCTTACATATGGAGGCAGGGATCATATGATGTGTAATGTACAATGCCTATTATTTCTAATTTCATTTAGTTTGCAGGCCAAGAATTAAGATTCCAGTCTATGTTGTTATGCCAATTGCGCATCTGGTCGAGCGGACTTATAAGCTATTAGCCCCATACGGTATGAAGGTTCCACAGTTCACACCATCAAGAATCAGACTTCTCTCTTGCAGCAGAACATTTAATTGTTCAAAAGCAAATGATAGACTTGGCTACACTCCTATTGTACCATTGCAGGTCTCTTCATAAACCGTGAAATGAGTAACATTTACATTTGAATTTTTCTAACATGAAGTTGTAGAATATACTAGTGATTTCTCTGAATGATTTAATCCTAGTTTGGTTGCTTTTGTGGGATTTTTTAGACTTGCAAATACACACTAAAGTTCTCCATATAGGTTGTATTGTATCATTTTTGGTGAACATCTGTCAATTGTGGACCTTTGTTTCTGCGCTAAATTTCTTGAGTCTTATTAATCTGAACCTAGTGATGATTAACTCTTAGATGGGGAGTTGCTTAATAAAATGTAGGGCAAATTTCACTTCTCCCCCTTGTGGTTTGGCCAATGTGCAGATCATCTTTTTGTCATTTGAAAATAACCACATAACCTCCATGTGGTTTATGGACTAAAGCTCACAGTTACATTTTCCGTCCTAGTAACCGGAGGTGCAATTCACATGCCATTGTTGAGACTAGGTGTGAATAAAATGATTTTTCATACAAAAATAGCACCTATAAATTTATAGAAAAACCCTCATCTTCTACATTTACAGACAGCACTGTCTCACTCTCCAAAACTAATGCACCACTTCCTTTGAAACCAACCACCAAAGGAGGAACCAACGAATCCCATCGGAATTAAAAACCAATGAACAGATTGCAATGAACTCAATGTGTGATTGGTTTGAAAATAATGGGCACAATGGGCTTGGGTCGATCCGACAGATTTGATTCTTTGTCCAAGTATGATTTTGCACACAACTTGAAGAATCTTCTTTGTGTATTTATATAAATAGACACGCCATATATAACAAATAAAAAATAAATCCAAACTTCAACCAATGGTATTTTGCTAAGAGGCATGGACACGGATACGCGGCATGACAAGGACATGACACAAATACGCCAACAACAATTTTCAAAAAATGTAGGACACAACACGTGGGGGACACACATAAAATATATTATTTTATATATTTATTATTTCATAACTATGAATATATCATTGACAGATAATAAAAAAATACAATATAACCCTAATTTCTATAAATTTACATTGTTTTTCTTTTAGCATTGTCTCCTGAAGTTATTTTGTTCAAACTTATAATTAGTTACGTGTGCCTAATCGATGGATACGTATGTTCGAGTGATGGACACGTGTGTCTGGGTCTTAAACATTCTTTAAAAAATAGGACATGTTTTGACGAGTGTCGAACACGTGTTCGATGAGTGTCGGTGTTCAACATGGACATGACACGGACACGCTACCTTTTATGAAGTGTTTGTGCTTCTTACATGTTTTTATATTCGAGAAAAGATTTATGAAGCATATAGCTTCCATTGATCCATCAAAACCCCATCGATACAGTGTAAACATAATTGTATATCCGTGACAGTTTGTTGTAGTTTGGATGGAGTTTGCTACAATTGGGAACCATGAAAGAAAAAAGGGAGAAAATATGTACATGTAGGTTTAATTCTGAAGCGAGGAAGAAGACGAGGATATAAGATCAATTCAAATGTTTAGTTAACAGAAGTTAGTGTGTGTCCACGAACCACACGAGCGTTATGTAGTTATTTCTAAATGACAAGGTGATTTGCACATGAGTCAAACCATAAGGGGATAAAGTGAAATTTGTCATAAAATGTATTGATAAGGGATGGTGAATGTTGCCATGTTTAAGTGGCCATGAAAGTGTTCTTCCTATATTTACTTTGATTAGATTATTTGTGACATGCACCATTTCGTGAGTAACACAGACACATCGACATGATGATTTTCAAAAAATGTCGATATGCTTGTTACATATTAAAAATGTGTATATTTTTATATTTATTATCATAAACATATGAATATTTTATTCAAAAGTAATGAAAAAAAAGCTACATAACACTAATTAAAATTGAAAAGTCATATATTCCATAACTTAAACATTAAAATATCATTCATGTAACAATCGCATTCTAAAGAATGCAAAGCAATTATAGAATATTGAAATACGTATGATGTATTCATTTTATAAATATTTTAAAATATATTTAGAGTGCCCAAGTTGCATTATGAAAATACTTTCATATTTTTAATATGAAAAAATGGTTCAAGAAGTGGCACCGAAGTGTATTAAATGTTTGATATTATGAATCTAAAATTTTAGTTAAGACGCGTTCAAGAAGTATCGGACATGCTTTTGGGAGTGTCTGTAGAGTGTTGGGGTCCGACATGACACGCCTCCATAGAAGTGTCCGTGCTTAGACCATTTCGCACAAATACAATATAGTTGTAAATGGATAACATTGATGAGTGACCACATCAAGGAAAAGTCAGTCTAAATATACCTAGCGCATTTCTACCTCATAGTACGATTAATGTTCTTTGTGATTATGTTTCATTTTCTGCAGGAGGGTCTAAGGAGGACAATTGAATCATACTCACATTTGAGGGCTGAATGTCGACCTAAAAAGGATGGTCCATCAAAAGCTTCCATATATCTTGGAAGAGGAAGGGGTAAAGTGTTGATTCCTGTCTTCTCTAAAACTGCCACATTTATTCTTGTCTTGGTGTATGTCCAAGCGCTGTTGGTATCGTAAATGCATTTGTCATTTTTTTTTTTTTTGTGCAGAATGCAGGCCTATGTATTTAGTTGTTACATACGTATTCTACTGGCATAATCAATTATCATAGTGGTTGTGATGCAAACTATAATTCTGGTACCTTAGAAGCATTCTTAATGAAAATCCCTTGCAAGTTGTAACCATTCAGTTGGTCACTCTCCCTTGTATTGCCATAACCCACTATTGGTTTTTTGACCAACAAAAAAGAAACCTTTATTAATGAACCACGAGAAGCCGTAACCCACTATTGTTATGGCAGCCTTCTTTACTTCGTAGGTAAACTTTGATGGTTGCATATGTGATTTTGGTTACCATGTTGAAATATTGACCCCTCAACTTTCATCATCTTATTTGAGAGGTTGACATACGTTGCTTGGACACTTCCAAACAACTAAAGCTTTCAGGGCAAGTGGTTCTCTAATTTGGTGTCAAAGCCTAAGCTTTGATCTTGGGAGGTATTTAGCTCAAGTTGGTTACGAAGTATTTCCCAATAAAACTGCCTTTTTTTTTTTGTTAAATTTTAAATTTCAAATTTTATTGACTTTCAAAACAATCCCTAATATGTTACATATATGAGGTAGGAGTACTTTCACATTCTAAATACCTCCTTATTATTTTGTTAGTCTTGTATATTCAATTTCGGAAAGTCCACATGTTTTCTGCAGCATCTGGAGCAGTAATTGTTCACTTTTCTTTGAAATGCCTTACAAAGTCAAGTATATCACATGTCAAAACCAGATTTTATTTTCCTTGTACATTATTTGACTCCTTATGTGTCTATAGGGCCCCCCACCAGTTGATTGATCTAGATGTCTAAGCAGGTTTACTTGGTTCCATGTGTTGATACTGTTTAGTCACCAATTATCCAAAAAAACTTAGGCTGTTAGGTAATGAGCGTAACAATGTATATCAAACTTTCAACACCCTCCCTCACGTTCAACCTTGTCTTGCACACGGAGATGCAGACATCCTTATCCATAGAAAGAAGAAATAATGCAAATGAGAGAAGAAAGAATTCAAATAGGGACTAAATGCAAATGGAGAGATGTGATCTGCCCTAAAT
The DNA here is from genome assembly GCA_030407325.1 of Camellia japonica. Taxonomy (NCBI): domain Eukaryota; kingdom Viridiplantae; phylum Streptophyta; class Magnoliopsida; order Ericales; family Theaceae; genus Camellia; species Camellia japonica. Next base: position 131,702,860 of record JAPPVO010000024.1, read on the forward strand.
TGAGCTCAGAGACCATGTTAAGTCATCAATTGTACCAAAAGCTTAAGTTGTTAGGAAACGTGTTCAACAATGTATATCTAGCTATTCAACTGATACCGCATGACCAATAACATACCTACCCCAACTGGGTTTGGTCGATGTTCATGATTGGTCCCTCATACTAACAATACGAATTTGACATTGGGTCATGGAGTATAAGTGTCAAGATGAGATCCTATCATGAAATAGGTTGAAATCCTGGTTATGATACTGTCCATAAATCTGACCCCAAAATTGGTGAGATCATAAAGCTTGTTTCTATCTTTGTTCAACTACTTCTTGGCATTAAACTGGATTGAAGGTTGCAGTTGCGTTGAACATGCACACATAAATATTGAACTTGGATGTTAATATTGTTTAAGATGATGACTTATTTGCTGCTGTTTTATGTTGCAGTTGCTGACATACTTCTCTGGAGGGATAAAAGGCAGACGCTTACCACGATATTCATTCTTGTTGCAATTTACTTTAGCTTCATAGCACCAGGACATACCATTATTACTGCAGTTTCAAAGTTTCTCCTTGTGGCGTCTGTTTTTCTGTTCATCCATGGCATTCTACCAGAGAAAATGTAAGCATGCTATTCTATTTAAACTTTAATAGATCATCGCGGCTATTTTACTTGAGCAAAAGTTAGCACTCCCATAAGAATAAACATCTTAGCTTAGTCTCGGTTTTATTGGCAAGAAAATCATTGCTTATGCTTATGGCCTCAAGAGCTAGTAGATGTGATGCTTCTGAGTTATCCAGCATGTGTATTCTGCGGGCTTATCCGATTGGTTTTCCAATTGCAAAATCTTAACATTATGATATGGTTCAATAGTGGTTGATAGAAAGTGTCTTCAAGAAAGCTAACTCGTATCTGAATGAAATATTTTTCTGTTGCAGATTGGGATATAAAATTGAGAAAGTTTCTCGATCAAATTTCCATTTCTCAGAAGAGATGTCACGCCAAGTTGCTCTGTCAGTGGCTGCGTCATGGAATTCTGCAGTCAATGATTTAAAATCTCTTTGCAAAGGGAATGACTGGACCCTATTCCTCAAGGTATTTATCCCCGTAGCTTGTCTTGCCCTTATTTTTGCATGCTTGTAGAAGTAAAGTTTCGATTTACATGCACAGAGCACTGTTATACTAAAGTTTCTCATTTTTATTTTATTTTTTTAAAATTTATATTTATTCTGCTATTCTGAAATTCAGTTGATAGTAATGTTGTTGGATGTATTTGAGCTGCAAGAGTTAATTAAGTGGCTCTGAAAATATTACCAGTTTTCATTGTAGGAAACAATTTAACTGTTAACTGATTACCAGATAGCCATTTTATTAGTTGGCAATCTAATTTGGATAGGATGACTATGGAAGCCTGGTGTTAACCCACTCTGGTACCTTTTGGTTTAGACAAAAAAAAAGCTCTGGAAAAGCAACACATTAGCAAATGAATGAACTGCATGTGTAAAAGAAAATTTTCAAATATATAACAAGATAATTCAATGGTCATAAAAGCAGAACCAAGGAATTTTGCAACAGAGAACCTTGCATTGGTTTTTCTTTGTTGCTTTCCTGGTTTGCTTAGTGCTCTTTGTGGACTTTTTGGGTAATTGATGGTGACTGAAAGCTCAATGTCCTCTTCTAGCAAGTGCTTTATGTACACAAGCCACACATTCATTTGAGTAAACTTCTTGTTGCTTTCATCCAATTATTGCTCTTGATTGGCTTTTAGATTATATTGTAATTAGATACAAATGAAATTAATGTGTTCTAACTAAATTGCAACAAGATCAATGCACCCTGTTAACCAGTGGGGATGGATTTGTAGTTTTAATTGACTACAGCGTGAACAAGTTTTATTTTTGACATTCACAGTCAAATGGGACAAATGTTGATTGTGTTCTATAGAACCAGATGTTTCAAGTAAATGATATGGAATGAAAGTGCGTTCACTAATGCAATACTGACTCTAGATAAAATGGAGAAGTACTCCACAGTGATGTGGAATTAAATAGAAGATAAAAGGGTTATCCTTGGATGGATGATGGAGATATGGAGAATCTAAAGGAAATCATTCAAATAGGCTGAATGACCTTCGATTTGCTAAGATGAAGGGGATCGCTTCGTCATGGCGTAGGGGTACTCAAAGAGCCACCAATCTGGTTGACCAGGAAGCATATGGTTGTGTACTCAGCTTCAGAAGGTAGAGGAATGGAGCTTTGGTTCACAGTTCTTCGGTATGTTCAGAGGTGTGAATTGAATCATAGTGGGAAAGCCAAAACAACTAGAGGTGAGGAAGATTCTTTGAGGTGGTGGTAGAGGGGAGGAATGAGGGATAAAGAAGAGACTGAGAATTCCTTTCATCGAGAACTAGGGAGGGTGGGGATTATTAGTCGAAGTCTTGGTAAGTTTATGGCTTTAGTGAAGAAGGGGTTGGGAAAGGTAGAGATTTTCTAAATTCAGATAAGAGGGGTGGATGTTTGGGGGAGGTGTAGCCCTTATCTTGTGGGGGAATATGTTGTTTCCTTAGTAGATGCTTGGATGGAAGGGTGGGTGGTTTGGGAGAGCCACTGAAATTCCAAGAGCTATAGATATGAGCAACTAATGTTTGGGGCGTTGCTAGATGAAGTTACGGTTTAAGAAATGGTTGATTTTCATTTCTTGTTTCTCTCACCCGAAGAAGCTAGAAGAGTTCTATCAAAGGGAATGGCTGTTTTCAAATGTTCGAGGGAGGTGTAGCCTTGATCTTGTGTGGGAATAGGTTGTTTCCTTAGTAGATGCTTGGTGGGAAGAGTAGGTGGTTGGGTAGAGTCACTAAAAGTTTTAGAGCTGTAGATATGGGCAACTCAAGTTGGGGTGGGGGGTGGGGTTTAGTTGAAGGTAGGGTTTAGGAATGGTTAATATTCATTTCCTGTTTATCTCTCCAATTTTGAAGAGGCTAGAAAAGTTTTGTCAAAGTAATGCGGTCTTTCTAGAATAGGCCATTGATGATGGTGAGCATTAGGTGGGGTTAAACTCAAAGAAGGAAATGTCAAAATCTCCATGTATATAAGAGAAGTGGGCATCAGGACGGGTAGAGATCGTGGTGTGTGGGTTTCACATTTGGAAGGAGCGTGGAAGAGTGGAGGTCATTGGCTCGGAGATCGAGAGTTGTAGACACGTAGGTGGTAGAGGAAAGTGTTTATTTGAATTCAAACAAAAGTGGTTACAATTGTTGGGAGGCGGGAAGGTGGCATGAGCATGTGAAGCCAAGGGGGGCTAGATTAAGGTAACTGGATTGGAGTTTAGGAGGAGGATAATTTTAATTGGGATCTTAGGCAAGGATCTGGGTTGGATCAGTGCACTTGTGAGCTAAAGAGGAATGTTGGCTAGAGAAGGTCTATTGGTGTTGAAAAGGGTCAATCATTATTATAGGGGTATGGTTGTGAGAATATTATTTCATGTATATATGGTAGTTTATATATTATGTATATATTAGGGATTTTGTTTCCTTTTTTCAGTTCTAGGGTTAGCTTGATATATAAACCAATGTATTCTTATATTTTACACACAATTGAATATACAAGTTTATTCAGAAACTTACATGGTATCAGAGCTGTCTTTGAGCCAAAATCCTAGAAGTCAACAGCTTTTCTCCGTCTGTGTTTGTCTGGTTCGACTAGAGGCTTTGTTCATGGTTCCCTCTTGTTCGCAACACTTAGCCTCTGCCTCGCGAACCATTCACGTCTGACTACCTCCGCCTCGTGACTCATATGAGTTCGATTCTGCCTCTGCTTCATGCCCTCTGGTTTTCTGGTTTGTGATCAGTTATAGTCGTGATACATCTAGTCGTCATCCTCTCAGTTCCTTAGGGATTAACTCACATGAGTTTTGATTTCCCCTTTGTCGCAATCGACCTTGCTGGTTCTCTCTCGCTTCAGTTTGTGAGGACTATCTCCCTCTCTACCTGGACTTTGACGATCGAAGAGGTGTCTGTCTCTAGTTTGCTCGATTTCAACTTCGACTCTGGATTCTGGTCTTGTCTCTCAGCTTCAGTCTCCTTCTGTCTCTGGTTCTTGATTTGTTCAGTGGTTCTCATTTTCTAGGTATTATCCTTTGCCCCACCAATCCTTTTTTTTTGTCTCTGGTTCATACCAATGTCAAATGCTATGAGTACTACGCCTAAAAATAGGCCACTGGCTTCAGATTAGTGTGCTTTCTACTATTAGAAAGGCCATTGGAAGTATCATTGTCCCAAAAAGGGATGTTTGTCTGCTTCATCAGTGTCTGCCTCGTCTTCTCAGCCGTTTCCGATCTAGTTCTGCCCCTCCTCTGAGTACCGTTTGGCCTCCCTCCGGTTCTACTGCATCTGCTCCAGCTCCTGATCCTGATTTAGCTTCCTCGAGTGCTCAGATTAGTCAGCTTCAACATATACTGTCTACCTCCCAGTCATCCACGTCTGCCTCCATTGTCTCTTTTCTTCATTCAGGTTTGCTTAGGCCTTCTTCAGGTATCTCTTCGTCTATTTGGATTTTTGACTCTGATGCCTCTCATCATATGATTCTCTATCTCTTCTTACTTCAAAATTATACTCCCCTCCCTTTCGTATTATTGTTAATGCTACTAATAGGTTTGGTATGTCTGTTATATCTGTTGGGTCTGTGTTACCGTTTGTTGTCTCTATTACATCTGTCCTTTATGTTCCTTAGTTATCTGTCAGTTTATTATCTATCTGTCAGTTTGATGCCTCTAGTTTTGATGTTATCTTTTCTTCTTCTATCTGTTCTGTACAGGATCGGATGTCCAAGTAGCAGATTGGGACTGGCTGTAGATACACCTGCCCGAAAAGGTCGAGCTGAGCGTAAATACCATTATTTCCTTAAGACAACTAGGTCTCTTCTTCTCTTTGCCTCAGTTCCGGCTCCGTTTTGGGGGGAGACAGTTCTTGCTGCTGTTTTTCTTCTCAACCGCATGCCGACCCCCTTCTTTCTGGTCGGTCTTCTTATGAGGCTTTGTTCTCCCAAATTCTTAATTACTCCCTCCTTCGTGTGTTTGGGTCTGCTTGTTTTATCCTTATTCGCCGCAAAGATCGGACCAAACTTAGTGCCCGGTCTGTTCTCTGTGTCTTTTTGGGTTATAGTCGTACTTAGAAAGACTATCGGTGTTATGACCCTATTTCCCGTCGTCTTTATGTCTCCTGTCATTTTTTTTTCTTGAACGTCTACTTTACTTTCCGCTTCCTCCTATCATTGCTCCGGTTTCTAAAGAGAATTTGGTTCATATTGATCCATTTCTTTTTGAGGTCCCTCCTGATGAGTACATCTTTACTGTTCCCTTGAACTTGATCCCTTTTCTCCTCCTACCGCCTCTCCTGTTGAGTCCTTAGTTACAGGATTCGCGCAAACAGGCCGCGATTCTTACTCAGAATCGCGATTCTGCGCTTCCGCGAAAGAAACGCGTAAGAGTCGCGTTTCTGTGGAGAGAGAAACGCGATTCAAATGAAGATGGGATCGTAAAGGGGAGAGAGAGAGAGAGAGAGAGAGAGAGAGAGAGAAACCTGGTGCGTCTGCCTTCGATCTGCCTTCGATCTGCCTTCGATTTCAGTCTCTCGCCTTCGATCTGCCTTCCGATCTGCCGTAGAGACTCGTCAGCTCCTCCGATCTGCCTTCGATCTGCGTCGCCATGTCCTCGCCTTTGATCTGCCTTCCTTTCTCTCTCTCTCTCTCTCTCTCTCTTGTCGTGCGTCTCTGTCCCTCCCGTTTTCAACCTAAAACAATAATATAATTGGTTATATAAAAATATATATATCTAATTTATTATATAAAATATATATCTAATAAATTATATTAACATATTTGTGTCTAATAAAAAATATATATATATATACATATAATAAATCTAATAAATAATATAATTTGTGTCTATCTCACCCCTCTCCAATTTTAATTTTTTATTTATTTTAATATATTTTAACACATTATTTAAAAAATATAATAAATAAATAAAATAATTAATATGTATTAAAAAAAATATTTATAAAAAAAACTTTTAATGTGTATTAAAACATATATATATTTATATATTACCGCTCCCCGAGGCGCTCCCAACCTAAGAAACTTCTATTGACTCACGCTTCCCCGCTCCCGCTCCCGCTCCCGCCCCCGCTCCCGCTTCGTGCAACTAAGGTTGAGTCTTTCTCCACTGAACCCCATGAATCTGCTTTTCCTTCTCCGTTGTTAGTTTATTCTCGTTGCCAGGCTCCCTATCCACCAGTTGTCTTCTCCCCTTTTGTTAATCCTTTTGCTTCTGACGACTGATTCTGCTGCACACCGATATCCTACTCAAGAGCGTCATCCTACAAACAGGTTGAGTTGGTCTAATACATGTTTTTCTGCTTCCTATCGTACTTTTTTGTCTGCTATTCATTCTTTTTTAGAACCTAAGTCGTACAAGGAGGCTTGTCAAGCTCCCAATTGGGTTCGAGCTATGGAGGATGAGTTGTTTGCCTTGCAGAAAACTAGCACTTGGGCATTGGTCTCATTGCCTGCTAGCAAGAACCTGGTTGGTTGCAAATGGGTCTATAAAGTCAAGACTTATTTTGATGGTTCTCTCGAGCGATACAAAGCTCGCCTGGTTGCCAAGGGTTTCTCGCAGGAGTATGGTATTGATTATGATGAGACCTTTGCCCTTGTCATCAAGATGACTACTGTCCGTACCTTGATTTCTGTTGCCACTATTCGACGTTGGTCCTTTATCAGATAGACGTTAAGAATGCTTTTCTTAATGGTCATCTCACTGAGGAGGTCTACATGCGTCCACCCCTTGGCCTTTCCCACTCCTCTGGGCATGTTTGTCGTCTTTAGCATGCTCTATATGGTTTGAAGCAATCTCCTCGTGCTTGGTATAATCGCTTTTAGACTGCTGTTAATGAGCTTGGGTTTCATCCTCCTGCTTCTAACTCTGCTTTGTTTCTGAAACATACCTTGACTGGTTTTGTTGCTCTCTTATATGATCATCATTGGCTCGGACTCTTTTGCTATCTCTGAGGTCAAGCAGCATCTCTTTCGCACATTCGAGATGTAGGATCTGGGTCCATTGCAGTATTTTCTTGGTATTGAGATTGCTTCTTCTCCAAAGGGCTATTTTCTGTCTCAGGCTAAGTATGCTAATGATGTCATTCATTGTGCTGATCTTATTGATACTAACCTACTGAGCTTAATGTGAAGCTTAAATCTACTGATGGTGTTTTCCTGGATGATCCCACTTTAAATCGCGAGTTTGTGGGTTGCTTAGTCTATCTAATGGTTACTCCGTCCTGATCTTGTCTATGTTGTTCATGTGGTTAGCCAGTTTGTTTCTGCTCCTCGTACCACACATTGGGCTGCATTGGTTTGGATTCTTCGCTATCTCCGAGGTGCTGTATTTTAGGATTTACTATTGTCCTCTACTTTCTCTATGGATTTAATGGCCCATACTGATTCTGATTGGGCTGGTGATGTTACTGATTGCAAGTCCACATCTGGTTTCTATATGTTTCTTGGCGATTCCTTGCTCTTTTGGAAAAGCAAGAAACAAACTATTGTTGCTCGCTCTACTACCGAAGTTGAGTACCGTGCTATGGCTTGTGCTGCTGCTGTTGAGATTGTTTGGCTTGTTGTTTCTTATCTGATTTGGGTGTCCCTCAGTCTTCTCCGACCTCCCTCTACGGTGACAACCGTAGTGCTATTCAGATTGCCTATAGCACTGTCTTCCATGAGCGGACCAAGCACATTGAGATTGATTGTTACTTTGTTTGTCACCATTTGCAGTCTGGCTCTATCTTGCTTCCTTTCATCTCTTTGGCTTTGCAATTTGCTGATTTCTTTACCAAGACTCACACTATTGCTCGGTTTCAGTTTCTTCTTGGCAAACTGGAAATGTTTTCTGCTAAAACACTTTGAGAACACACTGAGAGTTTGAGTGGGAGTGAGAATATTACGTTTCATGTATATATGGTACTTCATATATTCTGTATATATTAGGGATTTTGTTTCCTTTTTTCAGTTCTAGGGTTAGCTTGATATATAAACCAATGTATTCTTGTATTTTACACACAATTGAATATACAAGTTTATTCAAAAACTTACAATGGTATAGGGTTCGAGATAGAAAGATCAATGCAGCATATTAGGCTCCGTTTGGTTTAGATTTCAAAACATAGTTCCACCACTGATTTGAGTGCTGTATTTGGTTGCAGCTTTCAAATCATAATTGTACATCCATTTCTCAAAACTCATTTCAAATTATAATCATTACTTTTCAAAACTCATAACCAAACACACAACTCAAAACTCTTTTCCAAACTAAAAAACAACTTAATTTTTATTTTAAATATTTTTTATTTTTATTTTAAATATTTTATTTTATTTTATTTTATTTTATAGGAATATTTTTAATATTTTAATTTTCATAAAGATATTTTAATATTTTGATATTTTAATTGTAAATATTTTGATTTTCAGAATATTTTTAATATTCTTAATATTTTAATTTTCGGCATATTTTTGATATTTTATTTTTCGGAATATTTTTAATATTTTAATTTTCTAAATATTTTAATATTTTAATTTTCTAAATAATTTTAAAATATTTTTAATGTGTATACATGCCTAAAAAATGAATTGACAGAAAAATTAATTGACATAAAATAATTGACATAGAAGTTATTTGAAAAAAAAAAAATTATTTGAAAAAAAATTATTCAAAAAAATTACTTAAAAACAATTAATTGAAAAAAAAAATTATTTTTTTTATTTGAGTCTTTTAAGAATAGTTTGGTTATGATTGTTAATAAAAAATACTTATATCGAGTTATGAGTTGTGTGTTTGATTATCAATTATAGGTTGAATTAAGTTTTGAGAACTATTTTGAAAACTCATCATCAAAATAATTTTCTTATTTCACATGTCACATCAAACTTTCAAAACTCAATTTCACATACAATTCAAAACTCAATTCAACACTATTCAAAAACCATAACCAAACAAATTTTCTACACTCAAATCATAATTCCACAACTCACTAACTCAAAATACAACTCATACTCTCAAATCATATTTACAAAACTCTACTAAACGCAACCTTAGTTTTTTAGCATCCAACCATGGTAAGGCCCGAGAATTCGTGAATCCTAGAGTTGCCAAAAACAGATGAGATGGCTTATAACTAGAGGCCCATCTTTCCTCATCAAATGACTGCATTGTGAAAGGGAAAGCAATGTCAAAAGTGATGAAGTAGACCACTTTGCTGGTGGTCTAGAGAAAATAGGGATGGGTCTCTTTCTTCTTTTTTTATTCTTTTCTTTTTTCTCATAAGATGAATGAAAAAGACATGCAAGGGAAGATTTAAGTCCTTATTTTTCGATTGTGATCTTATCAATTTGATAAAAGAATAAGGGGGTTTTCCTATATATCAAAGAGATTGAGCAATTGTCACTCTTATAGATATTCTATGTTAGATATTTAAATTTTAAAATTTAAGAGATTAACTATTTATTTATTTATTTTTTCACAAAAAACAACTTGTTTCATTGAAATAGCGTGATAACATTATATACATGTAGGCTATGCATTTCCTCATTTTTCATTCATATTTTCGTAGGTTGTTACAATGGAAGGCGGGGATTTGAGGTTGGAGATGTCAGTTTCGTGGCTTAAGATGTGGGATCGCTCCTTTCCAGGGTGGATAATGCTGGGAAAAGGGGTTCCAAAAGCCAAGTAAACATAGAGGATGTTTGGCTCTAGGTTCAGAGTTGGACGTGAGTTTAGAGCTATGGAGCATGGGTACTCCGAAATTGTTGTCGTACTTGTACTGATAGGGTTGCATGCATACTGGGTACGTTTTATACATTATTTGGCAGTTAGGTACTCCGTGGGTATAGGATGGGTGCATCGGTGTACACCAAGCTATGGGACATTGGTGGAGTGAAGATACGTTTAATTTATTAGAGAGTTTTGATTTATTTGAAATTACAAATCCTTTACTTAATGTGTCAGAGATGAAATATGTATTATTCAATGATGATATTGATGGAAGTAAAAATTGAAGTTTCAAGTTTTCAGATTTTGCTTAGCTTGCTTTTGGATTGAAACTTTATTTTGTAATTTCTTCTATTTGATGGCATTAAAATAGCTTTTGAACTTTGCTTTGGTATTGGTATTAGTATTGTTGAACTATGATTTCTTTTTTGGTTTTGTAATTTCTCCTTTTAGTTTTGGTATTGAACTTTGATTTGTAGGTTGTCTCAAACTATAAATTATAAAAATAAAAAAATTATTTGCGTATCCCAACTGTACCCGTATCCTATTTCTTTTAGGTCTTGCAGCCTGCACTAGTATTAGTACCCACACCCGTGCTTCATAGATTTAGAGTGAATGAGTTGTTCTAAATACTTCAGAGTGTGAGGTTGTCTTTGGTACTTCGATCGGGGTTTGCCAAATAGCATTTGGTGCAAAGCTGAGGGAGGTTGTCAGCCTTCTTGAAGACGTACATGATGTGCAATCGCACCAAGTGTGTCGTAGAGGAGAGCTTCCAGATGGGCTATTGTACCAAGTGCGTGGTGGATGGATTGGCTGTCGTTTTCCTTTGTTGGATTGGCTGTTTTGGTTTACTTACTTTATTGGTCTTGGACACAAGGGTTGCGATTCTGGAAGTGTTCTGAAAGCATGGAAAGTAATAGCATTATGCTTGATTCATGGTTTTCATATTTTTCAATAGAGGAAATTTTTGTGAGTACTCTTTTGCTCTTGTGTACTTTTTGGAAGAGCTTTCTTTTGGTAAGGGGTTATAAAATTGTATACATCTGGTGTGCATAGGTTTTGCCCTTCTGGCTGTTTTTGGAATACAATTATGCTACGTTTGATTCACGAACAAAGTTAGGTTTGGGTACTTGTACCACACTCGATACATTGTGAGTTCCTTGGGTGCCACATCATCAATACCTTGCCTACGTGGCAGACCTACAAGGCAACACATGTCCTCATAGGACTAATTGGGATTGTGTGCCTAGCGTAAACGGGGGCATACACACCACAATAATGAGTCACAGTATGAAGGAGGCCAACAACAGAGCCAGGCTCGCTAGGCAGCAGCACCATGGCCAGCTTTGAGCCCGTGGTCTTTCATACCTTGCTCACTAACCCATCCGATAGCAGCATCTTCTGGCCCTTGGCTCACTTGTGTTCATTGGGCTGCCGAGGCTAAGGCTATGGGATTGGCTAGGTCTTACTTGGCTGTCTTCCTGACCGCTCCACCTTGACCGGGCATGGAGAGAGCTGATGTGGGCCTTACACTAATGCCTCTGTTGCATGCATAATATGTTGCCTTCATACCTGCCGGGCAGAATATCAGACGGTAGTAGGGCTGATATCAGCTTCTTGTTGAATTGGGAAGAGCTGCCCACCTGTATTCTAGGAGCTTATAAATGTATCATGTATGCAGCAGCCAACACACCAACATATCAACAATCTTCATTAACATCACAATACACAAGTGTTCAAGGTCTTTCACTGCCAACCTCTCTATCTCTAAGCCTGCCTTGGCCTTCTCTTCTCCACCTCCGGTGATCTCAGGCCATTGAAGTGCCCGCCATCTTCCTAGAGGTTTATAATGGACCACCTCTCACATCTCTTACCCACAAGAGGGATATGTTATCCTGGGATTATAATTCTGGGATAACTTATCCTGGGGAGGTTATTTCGGAATTTTACAATAAAAGTGTTATCTCGGGATATGTTATCCCACTCCTGCCCTAGAACAAAACAATCTCGCATATGTGGGATAAAAGGTCCCCTTAGGATTAGTTATCTAGGATCAGAAAGTTTGAACCAAATACATGATTATTTTATCTTGAGTTTATTTAATCCGATCCTGCCCCCTTATCCGTAAATCAAATACTTACTTTATTCATCAAAAATAAGTTAAAAACTACTGCTGAACCAAAATAGATGGAGGAAAAGAAAAGATGTTGCAAAGAGTCTGGTACTCTCGGCCCCGTTTGGCAAGAGGCTATTTTAGCTAAAAAGTCAAAAGGTTATTAAAAAAGCCAAAAAGCCAACAACCCATACCAAAAAGTCAAAAATTCCCTTTTCTCTCTACTTTTTGCACATATTTTCGTAAAAAGTCAAAAAGTCATCCCAAACATACTAGTTTTTTTTACATCACATTTTAGCCAAATAGCCAAAAAGTTACTAAATTAGCCTGTTTCCAAACGAGGCCTCTCTGATAGTGGGGGGTTAGATATGCGGGCATTTACATAGTTATCCAGTTAGTCCTATAGGTTATTTTACTCAATTATTTTATGCATTTTTAATCTGCTGATGAACAGGTGGTTCTCTCTCTATCGATTCTCAGCTTCCTTGGTGCCATTTCACTGCAGAATTTGTTTATTATAGGTTTGTTCTCTCTTGCTCCGTCTTTCTGCGCCTGTTTATTATAAATTGAGGAACATTTTTAAAATTTCATTTCAACTTAAAGTGCTTTTAAAAATATTTTCAATCTTTCCCCACAACATCTTTGATGATAGTTGCAACTTGCAAAGAGACCTCAAATTTTAGGATTTGATTGCAGTTCTGACTGGAACATTTTCTTCTTATCATTTCAGGACTCCCCATTGCCTTTGTTGCTTTCTTTGTGTACGAGAAAAAGGAGGAAGAGATCGATGGTCTGGTTTTGCAAATTTTCTCATTTGGATGCAAATTAAAATCTGATATTACCAGAAAATGCCTTAAATCTGAGAAGATTCAGTAATATCGAACAATTGACATTTCATTGCCTCAAGTGACCTTAGCAATTCCATTTCCCCCTCTTCTAGCTTGGGCTTTTTTATCCGGTTTTCAGTTGATTGCAAATGAGATTATTGGCAACTGGATATTTGCTTCTATCTGAGCGGGAGCAATCACTGGAATCCAATGTTTTTCGCATAAAATTTGTGTGTTTTTTTCTTTTCTTTTTTCCATCTGTTATTTTGTAGTCTGAATTTTTTGTAGTGTCAGATGTACTTAAATTTCTGGTTTGGTCAATTGGGTTGATTTGTTCTTTCTGGGGAGCTCTTTACTCTTATTTTTCATTTTCTCTATTACTATTATTTAGTTTGGACAGAGCTAATGTATTCCAAAGTTTGTAATATGAATATTGTTAGTGTTGGAGATAAATTACTTTTTATTTTTATAGAGAGGGTACATATACATCTAGATGATGATTATACACATAATCATAAATTAAAGCTAAGAACTATAGTCATGTTATGGCATAGACATAGCCAACAAGTATGGGGTCACACTAATAATACAGTTGTAGGAGCATTGTGGGGGTGAAAGTAGAAGGAATATTGTCATTCAAAAAGTGGGACTTGTGATGAATGCAACTTTGTGTCATACAATCATATTATCTTGCTCAGTATTTATTCCTCAAAGTTGCAACTTGAGTAAATATTAGATGTAACAGTAATATTATATGACAGTATTGTTATTTAATGATCAATCTTGATTTGGGTTAGTGGTAGAGAAGACTTACTTATTCTTTTTCATCTTTGCAATCCCTTTCCAATGTTTTGTATACTTTATGCAAGTGAGAATAGTTATTCCATTTAAATGGTCATTTCAACATAAAAGTAAGAATACCTATAACACAATAAACTCTAAGTGGAAATACTTGTAACACTAAACCATAATAATAATAATTTGAAAAAATTATATATATATATAAAAAAACTCTAGAGTCTGAGATTTGTAACGAAATAAACTCTAAATTTTTAATTTTATCAATTTAAATAATTTTTTTGAGAAAATAGATTATAATCTTTTGATTAGTTTTTAATTTAAATCATGTGTTGATTTTTATCAAGTAAAATTGATGGAAAAAAAATGATATTTTAGTCATTAATGAAAAAAATATATTTTAGATTTTTTTTTTTTTTTCCTCCAATTTTTTTGTGAACCTACATTGAGTTTAATGACTCAAATATGTTTTTTTTCAATCAACTTTACTTAACGAAAATAGGCGGATGGTTTTAATTAAAAATAAATCAAAATATTAGAATTCAAATTAATAAAATTAAGGACTCAAAGTTTATTTTGTTACAAGGGGTCCAAATTGTGTGTGTGTGTGTGTGTTTTTTTTTTTCCCCTACGGGGGAGGAGGGTTAGGGGGGTAATTGTCCTTTTTTTAATTTTTTAATTTCATTACTTTAATAACCAGACATAAAAATGAGAATGGTTATTTTATTACTACGTCATTTCATGTTAGCACCTAAAGAATGAAATAAGAATGAACATTCCATTCCATATTTTATTTCATTCTCACCCTCATGCCATATCTGTCTTATTTTATTTAATTGTAGCAAATATGCTTTTAGGGTAAATAGATAAATAAAAGGGCTAATTACATCAATGGTCCTCCTAATTTCCTCAAAGTTTCAGTTTGATCTTTATACTTTAAATTTCATCAATTCGATTCTTAAACTTTCTGATTTGTTCCAATTTGATCCTCACAACTTTTCTAAGGTTTTGTTTATGACACTCTTGCCCTTGCGTTTTGTTGTATTATAAAATTATTATTTTTTATTATTAAAATCTGTAATTACAATTACTATTTATAATTTTAACAATAGTTTTGTTTATTATTATATTTTTAAATTGTTTAGTTTTAGGTCCACTATTATTCCAAATGCGGACTAATTTATTAATAAATCTTGTAAAACTCCTTTCAGAAATTCTACACGTCTTTTCTAAGGCTATTTTCGCCTTAATGATAGCAATTCTCTAGTTATAAGTTACTATGAACTGTCTAGCACGCAATAGATAAAAAGGAAAATTTAACCTATTTACCTGATTTTCTAATTCAGGAATATGTGTTAAATTACTATCTATTTTAGATCTTATTTTTGCAATTAAAAGCATACGGAGGATTGAAACAAACTTAACCTAACATTTTAGGGGTTGATACATTAACTACTAAATATAAAGGGCATTTTGATAATTGTCGGCTATTTTTGATATTTCGAAGGTTAGAAATGTAATTCAAGCGTGCCAGTAAAGATATGAAAAGTCGTTACAGATAATAAATGTCAATTTTTATAAAGCGATGTATCAAGGTTCTCTTAGCCTTAATGAAGAGGACTTTATTGTGTTGTGTTAAAAAGATGAACCAAAACTTTAACTCAAATTCGTAACAGAATGGGAGAGAGAAACTGGGCAGAAATTGCAATTGATTAACTGAATAAACAATTATAAAATGTTACCTTTAGTAAGAGCAATTTCGAAGCTTTTAAACCGAATGGGTTCTGAAATTACAAGGCTAATTTACTCCTACAGAATGTAAGTGTAGAGTATAAAAGTAAAGTGCAAAAATTTAAAGATAAATGAAATTGACAAAGGCATAGAGTCTGAATTTGATCGGGGGTCTCTTCAGTCTTTGCTTCCATCTATTTATAACCTTCTCTTGGTGCTTTCGAACCAATTAGACTACTATCTTTCGCCATGATCTCCTTCATTCTCGCTACTTTTAGAGCCACAATCTTCCTTTCGTGCATGTGTAATTGCTAGCAACTACTCCTTATTAACTTATTCTTCACTTGTCTTTCACATGTTACTCATCATATTTGTTGGTTGAAGACTTATATTCACAGCTCACGTGGCCATCTTCGAAGGTGGGACTCTTCGGTATCTGAATACCCTTTGTTTTCCATGTGTCGCCTTCATATTGGATGGTTTAAATGTGGCGCCAACAATACCCCCCTCCCCCCGTGCGCGCGCGCGCGCGTACTAGTGTAAGTATAATGGTTACACTAGTGAGCATAACTTTTGGCGGTTGCTTTTCTTCCATGATCACGACTCCTTAAATGTAGCATTTACAATCAATTACCTCCGTGATCTTTTAGCTTGCACTCTTAGGTTTTTGTATTTAGTGAGGCTTGAACTAAGAAAATAAGACCCATTAGCTCCAACGACTTCGAAGAAATGGCTGCCTTGGATATGAAAAAGTGTGATGCTGAGGTTGTTGAGGTTATAGAGGTCGATATGAACATAACCGATTGTCCTGCGTCTCCAAAACTAGATTATCGTCTCAAGGCTATTCATGTGATTTCACCTATTTTATTCTGCAACTAGAGCATCTTGATGTATCTAAATCACTCAGCTCAGGTTGTGATGCACCTTCCTCTTCTCATTTAAGTGACATTGCTCCTGGCTGGGGATCTTTTCTCTCTTCCACTGGCTGGGATACCTAGGAACCACTTGTAGTGCCTGCTACTTGTTTCAAGATTCATCATCATTTCTTAAAGTGAGTGGACCCCAGCATTATCCTATCCAACCGTCGAAGCAGGGTTATATACCCTTTTCAACCACCATTTGAGAATCTCAGGCTTGAAAACTGTTTTCTTCATCCTTAGCATATGTCTTCTACCATTCTTCAACCCATAAAAAAGATTTTTTTTCTGATGGGACCTCGTTGGACTTCACCTCTACTCTTGCTGAGGCCTCATTGGGGTTAGACCCTACCATGTTGGCCAAACAAGCCGAATTATTCCCCTCTAATTAGCTCGAATACGTCACTGAGGCACGATATCCCACTGGGTTTCAAGCTGAACTCTCATTGCCATTTCTTCCTTATGAACCCTAATGGATTTCGGAGCTTCGAATGGCCATCGAAGATTGCATCCTAGATATCCTTCAACCATCATACTTTGCCTTTGGTCACGCTAGGTCTTAAGCTAAAGGGCTCTTAGCGGCCTTCAGCCATCTCCCCTTTGATATCCTTCACAATGAGATTCCTCACACGAACTTTCTTTGGGCTTATGATGTACTTATTTGAAGCCATTCTCTTAATTCTATTGCATTCATTGAAGCTAAGACTTTTCTCTGCTATCTCGCATCTCTCTTGAACTGGCATGCTCTATCTGAAGCAGAACGCCACACCTTGAGGATTCAGATAGCTCTTATTTGGGCACTAAATATGAGGCTCTTGGGATTTTATATGTCTTGGATAATCTTGATCAACTCTCTGACTTTGATGATCATTGCCCTTCCCAAGAATTTCAAGAGTTTGCAAGCTTCAGAAAGCTTGAGCGAGAATCTTTGGAGAGCCTAGCAAAAGAGTCCTTATTGAGTCTCATGTCTTTTCAGTCTCAGCAATACGCAGTAGACACAATAAAAGCAAGGTTGAAAAAAGAAGACGAAAATAATTTTAGGTCAAATTTCATGACCTTCTAACTTTTTCTTTTCCCTACTTTTATGAGGTTAAAACTGTCTTCTTGTAATTTTTCGCATCTTCTAATCAAATGAAGACTTTTTCAATTATGTGAACTTTGTATGTACTGTTTTGTTTTTAGTCCAATTCTTGCATTAGTCCGACATTCGAAGGTTAAGAATTCACTGACAATCATCTTACCAGTTAAAACAATTAACGTTTTTAACGGCTTCAAAGCAATTTGCAACTTTAAAATTATCTTCCCAAGGCTAGAAAACAATCAACATATTCTTGGAACCCCATAAGGTTCCATGCTTAGAAATGCATTTTACTTGGAAGCCTATATTTAAATGCTTGGTCTAATTTAAACTTTATATTGTTTTTATGTGGATATTTCTTGAAATAACCCAACCTGTTTGAAAAGAGAAACATATAAATAGCTAACCGTTTATATGAGCTTCACTTATGGTTCATCTTCAAGACTTACTCTGACTTTTCCACTTTTTCTTTCAAACCCTAGCTTTCACACCAAACAATGGCGTCTGGTTCTCAAACTAACGCATCCATGGAACTCCATCATTTAGCCTTTGAATTTACCTCAGAAGCTAACCTTGCTACAAGCCCTGTTGACACTCGTATCTTCATCCCCCAAAACACTGATGGGGTATTTGGTTTGGCTCTTGCATTCAAGGGTACTCCTCTTGTCGAGATGGCGCACTTGTATCCTCGCCTTGAAGATCATATTCTTCAAGACCAAAGTCAGTTACATTGGGATTCTTGGTCCGATGACAAACCATTTTGAATGTGGCCAATGGTTAATGGTGAGTGGATTGATTCTTGGTCCGATGACAAACCAGATTGCTCTAATAACCATTTTGAAGTCTTGAAGTATTGAGTACTCACCAAATTGAGTATGAAAGAGTGACTTCAGAAAGGAAAGATACCTTATCTCAAGCAGGTATCCTTTCATTCATCCGCTAATTAAGTACTCCATCCCTCAGCATCCCTACTTGATTCATGCTGCTATTTGTTTCTAGAACCCTTTGCATTTAACTTCTTATAATTTCGATGCGGTATGATGGCCCCTACCATTCTCGATCTATGCCATCTTCTTGGTGTACTAACTACTAAGGATTTTTTGGCCTAAACTATCAAGGCAGAATCATCACTAGCCTCCAAAATCCTACTAGTAATGCATAAACTTATATTAATAATCCTCTTTCTTCCAAAAGTAGAAGCCTATTTCTAAAAGAAGCATGAGATGAGTTTGCCTCATATTCACCTATTTTCTTGTAATTTGAAGTTATTTGTGCTACTGTTCATTCATAAATCTAGGGATATGTGATATTAGCAGATCGTTGAACTGAGAACTTAAGTATAAAGTAGCCACATAATATGGTAGCAAACCATGATTCCGGCATTTAAAAATACCATTTAACTAGTTTACCACCAACTGGGAATTTCCAAAATTTTTTGCAACTTCTGCCTTTAATCCCGACAATAGTTCCAACCCTATGATCAAGACTTCATACTCAATTTGGTTATTAGAGCAATCTGGTTTATCGATTCTGAAATCATGTTTAGTTTGCACACCAGCTAGAGATTCAATAACAATTCCTCTTCCAACCAAACCATTGGCTTTCGAACCATCAAACCATAATTTCCAAGGCACAATACTGACTAGGTCTACATCATTTTGGTCTTCTTGCCCTTCTTTACATGGATGATCAACAAAGAAATTTGCCAAAGCCTATCCCTTAATAGATTTTTGAGGAACATATTCAAGGAAAAATTCTGATAGAGCTAAAACCTATTTACTAATCCTACCACTCAAGATAGGTGTTGTCAACAGATACTTGATTAGATCAGTCGAAGTAATTACATGTAAAATTCTAGGCAAAAGGTAATATCTTAATTTGATTGCAACAAAATACATGGTCAAACATAATTTCTCAATAACTGAGTATTTACATTCACAAGAATTTAAAAATTTACTAAGGTAATAAATTGTTTGCTTTTTGCTTTCTTTATTGTCTTGAGCCAATAAGCCTCCAATCGATTCTTCAAAGGCTTGTCTTCTCTTGGAGGCAGCAACACAGGGGGCTTAGCCAAATAGCTTTTAGTGGCTTCGAATGCTGCCTAATGTTCTGCTTCCCACCTAAACTCTTCATGGTCTTTAAGCTTCAACAAAGAATAAAAGATTTTAGTTTTGCTAGCAATATTAACAATAAATCTTCTAAGGAAATTAACTTGCCTAATAAATTTTTGCAATTCTTTTTTACTGATGGGTAGCTTCGATGATGGCTTTGGCCTTGTTTCAATGAATTTCGATTCCTCTTCTATTGATCATTTATCCCAAAAAATTACTAGCGAACACACCAAAAGCACATTTCAGAGGGTTGAGCTTAAGCTGATAATGCCTCATCCTTTTGAATGAAGCTTCTAAATGAGCCAAATGATCTTCAAAAGATTGAGACTTGACTATAATGTTATCAATATAACACTCTAGAAATCCCCTAACTGGATCATAAAAAATGATATTCATGGCTCTTTGATAGGTCACCCTAGCATTTTTCAACCCAAAAGGCATTTTCACCTATTCGAAGGTTCCCAAATTACCTGGGCACCTAAAAGCTATCTTGTGAACATCTTCCTCAGCTATGCATATCTAATTATACCCAGAATGCCCATTTGTCATAAACAAAATGATATGTCCTGCAGATCTATCCATAAGTAGATCCACCACTGAGCATTGGATATTCTTCCTTAGAAGTTACCAAATTTGGATTTCAAAAGCCAATATAGACTCTCATTTTTCCATTCTTTTTAACAACTGGTACCACATTGGAAAGTCATTCAACATACCTAGCCGTTCTAATGAACCTAACTTTTAATAATCTGAAAATTTCTTCCTTGCTTTTGAGAGTTACCTCTAAACTCATCCTTCGAGGATTTTGCTTGTGTGGTTTGTAATTAGGCTTGATAGGGAGCCTATGTTCCACTCGCTATCTATCCAATTAAGGTAGCTCACTATAGTCCCAAGCAAAGAAGTTTTTATATTCTTTCAATAATGCCAACAATCTGGCCTTAGAAATCGGATCCATCTAAGCATTAACGAAGGTTGGATTCGAAGCTACTTTTTTTTCCTAAATTCACTTCTTCCAAAGGGTCCTGAGCCTTAGTTGTCAAGATTTCTATAACTTTAGACTCTTTTATTTCTTCAGATGATTCCATTTCTTGTTATTTCCTTTCATAATCTTCATAGGAAAAGTTTGCCTAGAAAATTTCATCTTCCTGAATTATGGCTTCAATATCTAAAGCCAATAAGTTATTCGAAGCCAATAACAAGGTTTGTCGCATTATTTCTGATTTAGAGCTAGTCATTTGACTCATCTTTGTTGCATGCTAGCTCATCCAAACCATCATGGATCCTCCGTTTTAGATAAGCCAATTCTTTGTCTGTATCGTGTTCCATATCCTCACCCTGAGTTTTCAGTACACTTAGAGGTATCACTCCATGTTCATACAACTTTGCCTTTGCAAAATCTACATAAGTTATGAATGGCTGAGGGTCTGCTTATATTTCCTCTATTTCTCCATCTTTGAGTGCCATGATGATCTTCTAGTGCAATGATGATGGCATACACTTGTTATTATGTATCTAATCTCTTCCTAGTAGGGAATTATACTTGGCCTTGCTATCTACGACAAAGAAAATTGCAACACAGCTTTTGGACCCCATATTGAGGTTGACTGGTAGGAGGATCCTTTGAGCCATTTGTTTGTCTCCTGTGAACCCTGCTTTGGAGGTGCTAGTTGGGATAAGTTTTGGGTTTCTCAAACCCAACTTCTTCAGAGAGGCTTTGGGCAACAAGTTGACTGCTGCTCAATTATCCACCAACACCTTACTCATTAATACTTCATCGAAATGGTCCTTGATGTACAAAGGCTTGATGTGCTGAGTCATGCTTAGAGTTGGATATTCAAAAGGATAGCAATATGTAGCCTCCTGAACCTCCATCTCCACTATTTCCTTGGAGTCTGTCTCGTCCACCATCTCAGTCTCTAAGATATAAGCCTCCTCATCTAAGTTGACCTATTCTTCAATGGATAGGCTTCTTTTTTTCTTGGAATTTGCTTTAAATCTGTGAGGCAAACATATACCATATTTATGTTAATAGTAGGTAATGAGCCAAATTGGATATGAACTGGCTCACTTTGTGCCTCTAACCCTTTTGAAGGTTCGGAATTGCCTTCAAATTTCTGGCCTCCCTCTATTTCTGGGGAATAACCAATTTCAAATCTATGGACTTGGTCTATTCAACCATTATAGCTTCAAACAAACCATCTTTTATTTCTTTTAAGTATGGCTGGATTTCTAAATCTTCAAACTCAGATTCACTTTCCATCAAGTCCTTAGACAAGCCTACTAGATTGACATTTTCTTTAGCTGTTAATTCAGCATGAATTCGAGCCAATTGTTCTCTCTTTTCTTAAGCACAATTGTGTCTCACATACTCTTTCTCAACCCTTTTGTCTCTACTATTCCTCCCTCTTGGGATTATTTTGATAGAGTCCTAGAGTTCCTTCTGGTACCTAGTGAATTTCCTTTGGATCTTTCTCTTTTGTGATCTGGAGAGCATGGGTACCAAATCTGGCTACCTACTATTTGGATATTTCAATATGAACCACTGGTTAGGCGCTACAGGAGGTGGCTTAACCATCTTCAATTTATGATCCTGTTGAGGTTCAGTCTAACTTACCTTAGGCCTAGTCTGCAAAACAAACCAATCAAGGACTCTTTGCATCTAGGAATACATCTGCCTTTTGTTTATGTAAAGAGTGCTTTGCCTCGAAGGTCCAACTTCTGGACTTCTCTCAAGTCTTCTCTCCTTATATGATTGGTAGAGGGAGTCCATTCTCGAATCTGCATGGGTTTAACCTCTGAATGATCCTTTTCTAGAAAGTCCATTCCATAAAAACTTGTTTCTCAACGTTCTTTTCTCAAAGCAAGTTTTTAAATCAACTTTCAAAATTTAATGTAATCAAATGAATTGATATGCCAATAACACAAGATGAATAAAAATACTATTATTTTAATTCATCATCTAAGGAATAACACAATTCACTCTTCTCAAGTATCCTCAACAATTAGTCATTGCAAGACTATTTCAACGTTTTGAATAATAATTTTCAAAATGAACAATAATTCTCATATTCCCTGAAATTCATCATTTATATAAATATAAATAAGAAATTTTCTAAACATCCATTTATTTAGACACACAAAATAAACATAATAATATTATTCATGGATTTTTAGTCTCTAAAAAAAATCCCAAAATTCTAGGTTTTCTCACCAAAACTGTCCAACTCAAATCTTTTGAAAGAAAACTTTTCAAATCGTCTTTTCTTCAATCAACAAAGATCAAAACCATAAGATCATTTTAAAAGAACAAGAGACAAACCCACTTTCAAAATCACTCAACTTCTTGAATCAACAATCAATTTTCAAAGCTATCGAAAGATGATTTCGAAAATCATATAAATCTTGTAAAAATATATATATATATAACTCTAAGAAAATCCCTACCTCAAGTTTTGAAGAAGAAATAAGATGAAATCCCAAAATTCACGGTGTCGAAACTCGATCTCCACCGCATACAACGAAGCCCTCGAGAAGTTACACAACTTTGATGAAGAACTTCGGTCTAACTCACAACGGATTTAGAGGAATCAAAGAGAGAAGATGACTTTCTAGAGAGAGAAGCACTAGATCTGGAAAATTTGGAGAGTTTTAGAGAGAGAGAGAACTGAAAAAGTGATCTGAAATCTCCCCTCACAGACTGATATAGCATGGTCCGCTCAAGCGTGAAATACACTTTTTCGTAAGCAATTTCGAATGCATTTTGCATTTTTGCTTTCGGTAAGCTCGACCCCCGCAAGTTGACCGGGTCAAAATCGGGATCGTCACAAAATGCTTGAGAAATCATATATTATTCACGTTGAAAAAGCTGAATTGGAGAAATTGAAGGAAGAAGAGAGAATCATGATGATGGATACGAGTGGGATGTCCCCAATGCAACAAGAATACTATCATCAACGTCAAATGGAAATCATTGAGAGTCGAAGAAAGAGCAACATTTGCGAGTAATTTATGAAACTGTTATGTTTTTTGTAACTTTTGACTATTAGTTTAGTAGATTTTGTTTGGATGAAATAGTTAGATCCTTTTGTGCTATCTAGTTTCATGATGTAGAAACAGGGGTTCTTTTTTGTGACTTTCGACTAAAGTAAGGTTTATGTATATTTTGTAACTTTTGCCTATATAATACATTGGCATTTTGTAAGCTCTACTTGTTGGAGTCTGGTGCTACAAAGATTATTCTATTTCAGAATGAAACTGAGCTGAATTGCTATTTTTGGGTTGTTTTTACTGTTGTTTCGGATACTTTTGCTGCTGTTTTGCTACTGTTTCGGGGCTATTTTGCTGCTGTTTTGCTACTGTTTCGGGGCTATTTTGCTGCTGTTTCGAGGCTGCTTTGCAGCTGTTTTCATGCTGAATTTGGGGCTATTTTGTGGTTGTTTTTGTGTTGAATTTGGGGCTGTTTTGTGGCTATTTTTGTGCTGAATTTGGGCTTCATTTTCACCTCCAAAAACCACAAAATAATAGGATGAATTAATATCTATAATTTATAACATTTTGATCAAATGAATTCATCAAACAAAATAAAAAACATAATATAAATAAAATCATCAAAATCAATATGTCTAACACATGACTTTCTCAAAAATCAACTTACAAGCTACAAAAGTTTAAAAAAAAAAAAAAAAAACTTACAAGCTATAGCAAAGGTTGTAATCATGAGAACCAACCTAGTGTTTAGGTCCATTCTCATTAATTCCAGATTGGCTATAGATTTGCCTATTCAAACCTAAGATTGGCTATAGATTTGTCACAAGTGCTCAACCAAATCCGATTGGAGTTGAGAATGAGTTTCTCTATCTCTTATGCGACGATGTTGTTGAATAAATTCCATGATATCAGGTGTACGTTCAAGTGACACTTGTACATGGGGGATTTTATCGATTTTTTCATAATCAATGTTTTGCTCTCCTCCGTCATCTTTTTCATCCTCAATGATCATGTTATGTAGTATTATACAAGCCTTCATAATATCTTCAAGAGTCTGAAGATCCCATGGTCATGCAGGTCCACGCACAATTGCAAAACGTGCTTGAAGCACTCCAAATGCACGCTCTACATCCTTTCTATACGCCTCTTGGGCCTCAACAAAATGTTTATTCTTTTTTCCTTGTGGACAAGGAATTGTTTTAACAAAAGTTGCCCATTGTGGATATATACCATCAGTAAGGTAGTATCCCATGATATATTCATTTCCATTAATGGTGTAATTAACTCGAGGAGCACGCCCTTGTGCAAGCTCGATAAATGTGGAAGACCGTTCTAAAACATTGATATCATTATTAGACCCAGGTAACCAAAAAAATGCATGCCATATCCAAAGATCAAATGATGCTAGTGCTTCCAAAATAATTGTTGGCTCATGTGCATGGCCAGTATACATACCTTTCCATGCAGTTGGGCAATTCTTCCAAGTACAGTGCATACAATCAATGCTCCCTAACATCCCAGGAAAACCGTGACTTTCGCCAATAGCTAGAAGTCTAGCAATGTCGTCGTTGTTCGGTGACCTTAAGTACTCATTAGAACAAATTGCAACCACTGCTTTGACAAATTTCTTTAGGCTTTTCATTGCAGTACTTTCTCCAATTCTCAAGTATTCATCCATAAAATCAGCTGCTACTCCATAAGCAAGCATTCTAAGAGCCGCAGTTATTTTTTGAAGATAAGACAAACCGAGCACTCCAGCAAAATTTCTTTTCTAAACAAAATATGGTTCATAAGCTTCTACTTCAGATTGAATGCGGAGAAAAAGAGAACGATTCATTCGAAACCTTCTCCGAAATAATTTGGGAGGATCTACTGATGGATCAGCAAAATAGTCGAGAAAAAGCCTTTGATGGCCTTGCAAAGGATTACGCCAAACGAACTCACATCGTTTATGAGCAGCATGTCGTGACTTTGATGAACTCTCGGCTTCCATAGAAGCAATTGTAACTATCTCCAACTCATCATTGGAGTCGGAGTCATAAAGAATCATGTCTAGAAAATGAAGATCCATATATAAAAAATTAATGAGGATAGAATGAAATAAAAATATTTCATTTAGATTGTGAGAATTAGAGAACATATGTTATTGTTTATAGTAGAAGAATATGACCGTTTAAAAAATTTTGACCGTTGATAAATATAGCCGTTGGAATGCACAGTAGAAGGATTGAAGAATATGGTCCAATTTTGGATTTGGGGTCTTTATATGTTTCCCGAAACGCACTAGTTGGCCACCGTGTCGGTGACTTTCTAATGATCCCATCCGTTCATATTTTAGAGTTGATCGAATAGATCAACCACAAAAATTTTCAACTCAATCGAAGATCAGCACGATGGCTGCCCGAGCCGAACCGCAAGCCCCTGTTTCCTCCAGGAAATGCTACTTGATCAAGCCCTGGAAATGCTACTTGATCAAGCCAACTCATTAATTTAATAAAAAAAAAAAGAAAGAAAAACAAATACAATAAAAAAAATAAATATTTTATTAGGATTGAATTAGAATAGAGAGTTTGATGAAGTGAGTACTAAAAATGTGACTAATTAAAATAACAAAATAGATTTTTAAGTTATAATTTGACTAAAAATTTAAAGTGATTGGTGTGGATGCTCTTAGAGGTGCTTTTGGTTAACTGACACCTCTAAACAAAAATTATAAAAAAATTAAAACTATTCTTGGTTAAAATTATTACAAATCGGTGTTTTTGAAAACAATAAAATAAATAAAAACCTGTTAGAGCATAAAAAAATTGATTATTAAAAAAATTAAAAATGAGATGGATTCACCTTATCAATTTTTAACTTTGTCAAAATTGCATTTGAAGGGTTAATTCTCATAATTATTAGATATACATATTTACACTAGCATCTACCGATAATAAGTTTCTAATATAGTAAAAAAATTAAAAATCACTATAAATTATCATATCACTCTATTTTTTTTTTTACACATTTTCTTAAAAAGTCAAAAAATCAATTAAAACAACAAATTTCCAAACCAACCCTAACAATCACATTGAAGCCATTATTGGCAAACATGAACTAAACTAGGCATAATTTGCAAATCCACATAAAGAACCCATCCAAACTTGAAAAAGATTAGGCTGAAATTGCACCCAATGATCAAAAACAGTTGAAACTGGAATTTGGCAAACCATATTTCATTCAACAAGACAGTAATCAAGTAGAGATCACCTCTAAAATCAATGGGCTTGTTCATTCAACTTCAAGTACATAAACCAAACATGCCAACACGATGTCAAGTCATTAGACATCTGTTTGCACAATAATTGGGTAAGGATCAAGCCCCCTTAGGGCTAACCCATATTCATATAATAACACTACCATATCTACTATGAAGTTCTCATAAGGAGAGAGAGAGAGAGAGAGAGAGAGAGAGACTCTGACTCTTGACTTTACAATGGGTAGAAACTCCTTTAGTCACGCCCAGAGAGAATTGCTATGCAGTGTGTAGGAGCTCATTTGGTTACGCCCAAAGAGAATTGCTACGCACTAATCGTCCCCTACTTGAATTAAGCAAGGTGAGAAATTTGAAAGTGCAAATAAGAAGAAGAAAAAGAAGAATAGAGAGAGAGTCTAACTCAGTAGGAGCTCCTTTGGTCACGCTTAAAGAGAATTACTATATATGTGCTGATCCTGTTTCTTTTCGTTTCTTTTCTTTTCTTTTCTTTTTTTAAATTGTAAATTAAGAAAGGTGAGAATTATTGGAAAGAGCAAAGAGGAAAAAAAGGTCAATATCAGCAGAAGCATAGAAGGAGATGGGAGATGTTTGGAGTGAGCAATTTGGAGTGAGTCTGAGCTTCTTGGGGGCTGGGGGTGGACATGATAGGAGCTCTGGTATTCTGAACTTCTCAGCCTTTGGAGTACAACATCCACCACCACATACATCACTGTCCTCCTCCTCCTCCTCCTTGTCAACCACCATTGATGATGATGATGTTGATGGCCTTTTGGACCTTCTTGTAGACAACTCCATTGATGCTGCTTTTTCTTCTTCTTCGTGTTCTTCCGATCGGATCTGATGCTGCTTGTTTTTGATCCTTCTTGTTGCAGCATATGCTGCCATTTTTTAGAGCTACACCTACACTAGATCAAACTTGTGCAAGGGAAGGGTTTCAGAAGCTCAACAAACACTTCTTGAAAATGAGACTTCTGGTCTTTCAGATGTCCTCATGCTAAAACTCCAATAATGAAGTAATATGTTTGTGTAGAATTCATTATATTTAGCGAAAATTATCATGCCATATGGAAAAGAAGTGGGCTTTGTCGACAATTCAGTTTTGGGCTCTTTTAAGTCCCTCACAAATCTTATTTTGATGGTTTAAACCAATCATATTTTCAATATTAACAATATGTAAATTATTTTTGAAAAAAAAAAAATCATATTAATATGATAGCAGCAATGCTAGGTATCATGAAAGTTTTGTAACCCTTGGATTACACTTTGAATAAAACACTACACATTAATCAATATAATCTAAAAATCATAAATCTTTCATGATCATTTTCATGAAATTTTTTTCATGATCTCTACCTTTCTCGATATGATAAACATAACTACCTAATCTCAATGTTTTTGTTAAAAACAAAATTGGACTACAAGCAAAATTTTAAAAAGTGCATTGTCTATTTTTTCATAATAGATATAATGAAATTATATAATTATACTTGTCGGATTAATATATATTTTTCAAAGGTAACCTACATACAAGTACTTAAAAGATGAAATGTTCAAATTACTAAAACGACACTCCTAACATGCCTAAAAACCAAAAATTGGATTGTCCAATCCACGAGATAAGCCAAATCATAGGAAAAATTACATGGGAAGTAAAGAGTTTCGATGAGTTATTCCAGGGATAAATAAAAACCTTCTAGTTATCACTTTGGTATTACTATTTAATAATAAATTAATCATGTGTGCAAAATATATTCTATTATACAGATATTATAATTATTGACTGTGTTGAATTTGATAGCTATACCTAAATAATAGAATTCATCATCACATGCAATGAATTATTTACTTTTGGCACAACATGTAGCATGTACTGAATTATTATTGATTAGCAATAGGGTAAATTACACAGACATTACGAGAGATATGAAAAGAATATAGTAAGTTTTATAATTTTAATATAATTATATTGATTTTTTTAGTAAGATTAATCAGATTAAAATTAATGAAGATATTGTAAGAATATAAAGATAAACAACGTAAAGTATACATTTTTATGTAAAAGAAATGATAATATTATTATTTTTTTATTTATATACCTAACAAATTATTAGTAAAAATGGGACTACATTTTATATAAATTTAAATCACAATAAAACTTAATATAATTATGTCAAAATTACATAACTTATTATATTTTCTTCATCCGCAAGAGTCTGTAAGTTACCCTTAGTAATATGACTTCTTTGAGGAAAATAATTTGGTGGTACTAGGGCAAGTTCATGTGGCACTCTAATTTAGCATTTATTGGTTAAAACAATAAATTCTAATATGTATATATATATATATATATATTTTTTGGATTTATTACACTTTCTGCTCCTAAACTATTGTTAAATTATCTATTTAGTCCCCTAAACTATTGACTGGATGTACTCAATACCTAAAGTATATAAATTAAAATTATCGATTGAGTCTATTCAGTCCTTAAAGTATATAAATTAAAATCCATTAACTATATATAGATTGAATCTATTAAGTTCCTAAAGTATTTAATTAAAACATATTTAATCTCTAAAAGGATTACAAAAATAAAATATATACCCATAAGTATGATAAATTAACAAAAGACCCTACCTAATTAAGATTTTGTTATAAAAAAAATCTTACATTTTTATTTTTTCTTTAAAAATTATTTTATTTCGTTATGTGTAAATTAAAATTAGAGTATGATTTCTCAATCTTACCAATAAATTATATGAGTGTTAGATATATTGAAGAAATAGAACTAGATAATTTAAATAATAATACTTCACTACAAATAATAATACAACAAAATAATAATTTATTAAGTTATAAAAAGAACTTAGCGAAAAGTTTAAAAATAATCAATTATAAATTATAAACAAAATCTGGCATATAATATTAAATAAAGACAAACACGTAGTCATTGTATACGTAGAAGATAAGTAAGAAAATACTATAAATAATTACCCCTACATTTATAAAGAAAATTCATCATAAGTACCTGTTGGCTACATATTTTGTAAAAGCCAATCACAATTCGACACGTGGCAGAATAAGGGTAATATAGGAAGACCATTTAAGTCTTCGATCCTGATCGTACACGTGGCAGTTAATATTGGTTCTCACGTGATCTGAGTAGCACTGGATCAATAAAGAGATGCAAGGTGACGTGGCTTCAACGGTTACTCGCATTCAAATTCAAATATATGAGGGAAGTCCAACTGCATGGAATGGCGTAGTGGAACTACTTCTAAGGCAGCATGATCAAGCAATCATGGAGGAGCAATTCGACGGTTTGAAGTGCAGTTCGATGGTCATCTTTGAGGAGTATAAATAGCAGGGAAGCCCCCAGAAAAAACCCCCAGACTCAGATCCAAAAAACCAGTCATTTACTTCATATTTTCTTTTTCCAGTTTTACATTTTCAGTCTTTACATTTCCTGCACTTTAAATACCTGTTCTTTACATTCCTACACTTTAAATTCCTTGCACTGCACTTCGTTCATAGGAGTAGTTTTAAGTATATTGTTGCTGTAAACCTCTCTGAGGCTGAGTTTGGATCATTGTAAGTTTTCATCTTAATGAAATACTTCAATTGTTCGTCATTTAACTGTTGTTTTGCTTAATTTCTCCTAAGTCAAGCCACCAGTAAAAGTCCTTTCATTGAGGCTGAAAGAACTAAAATACAATCGTCTGATAATTGGTTGGCAATTATAATTTCTGTAAGGACTAATTGATCTTTGCTGGCATGCTCGCATTTACAAAAATACCCTTCGAAAGCCAAAAAGCCAACATATATTTTTGGTACGCCCAGTGGGACTTGTTAAAATGGCTAGACGAAGACGACAAGGAGAAAATGAACGCTTGGAAGAAGGCGTAGAAATACCTAATCCAGAGGATAATGTGGTAACACATCCTGTGGAAACTCCCATGTCATCAGAACCTATGGTCGAATAGACCAGTACTTCGGGACAAGAACCATATGTTCATAATATTGGACGAAACTAAGGAATTGGACCATCCACTGTTCCATCTACTCAGCCAACAAACCCATGGGATGGCTTAGTAGATGCTATGGGACAACAATTAATGAACACAATGGAAAGGTGGGCAACATCCTTTTTGGATCGAATGAATAACCACCAACCAACAAACACATGACACATAGAGGAAGTTTTAAATGTCCCTCAGCAAAGATTGGCTAGAGACAAACAGCCTATGCAAGTAAATGGACATTCTAATAGTCAAACTAGTACTCAGAACTATGAAAGACTATCACCTCAATCTTGGTATGAACCCATTTCGAGGCCTATAGCAGGCCAAAATGCCTCAGTACTCAACAATGAAGCCACACAAGTTGGTGGATCTGGTCAAGTACAAGAAACCGGTGTAAGAATGGTTACAAATCCCATGTTCGAAGCCATACCTGGCACTAGGGGATATAATAATCCCTTATTCGAAATTTATACCCAGGGGGTTGGAAGGTTGGCCTGCAAATGGAAGGGACACAACACCTGTTCCAGCACCTTTCGTAGGTCCTTTCGCAGGACAGGCTCAAAGGGGTTACCCACACCCCCAACAACAACCTGCACCACAGGGGCAACCAGTCCCAAATGTACCACCTTATGGACCAAGAGGACCACAAGCACAAGTTTGTCCACCAAATCCTGTGTTTGTCCCTCCAGTAGTGGTTCAGCAGGTACAAAATATGGTCCTTGGGGACCAAATTGCTGATATTGTTAGGGAGATGTGTGGACCGATGGCTCGAGGGGTCCAGACTCTTGTATACAGAAAACCATACCCAGAATGGGTAGATAGGGTACATGAATACCCAAGGGGGTTCAGGATACCAGATTTTACCCTTTTCTATGGGAGTGGAAACCAATCAACAATAGAGCATATTGTTAGGTTTGCTACTCAATGCGGTGAATTTACTAATCATGACTATATGAAACTAAGATTATTCCCAAATTCTCTAACTGGGAAAGCATTTGTATGGTACATCAACCTTACACCTGGCTCTATTCAAAATTGGCAACAAATAGAAGAGGCATTTCATGCCCAATTCTTCCAATCGGAGCCAGAGGTATCCATGGCAGACTTGGCAAGATTGAGTCAAAGGCCTGAAGAAAAGGCTACTCAGTTTATTGCCAGATTTAAAAGGGCTCGAAATAAATGTAGAGTCATCCTGCTAGAGCCAGAATTCGTAAGATTGGCTCAAAATGGCCTAGAGTTCAGGCTTCGAAAGAAGTTTGACTCAACTGAATTAAGAGATTTTGTAGAACTAACCTATAAGGTGTCTAGGTACGAAGCATTACTAGAGGAGGAACAAGATCGAAACAATGCATCGTACAAGACATATTATAGAGATCCTAATTATGAGATCGATGCAGCAGAGATTGTGGGCAAAGACCGTGTGATCTGTGAGGCATTGGTTCATAAGGATACAACAATTGACCAGCAGTTTAAAAAGAAAGACTTTCATAGAAAGTACTTTTTCGATTTAACAAAAGCAGATGACATTTTTGATCATTTGCTTGCAGCCAACTTCCTTGAGTTACCTAAAGGAGTAAAATTGCCATCTCCAGATGAACTTAAGGGAAAAGTATATTGTAAATGGCATAACTCTTGGTCTCACTCGACTAAAAACTGCATTGTTTTTCAAGACAGGATCCAAGAACAAATTCGGAAAGGAAGTTTGAAGTTCCCAGCCAAAACAGAAAAGGCCATGGGGATCGACAGTAATCCATTTCCAGAAGTTGGAGAGGCGGCAGCCAATGTCATTATGTCAGACTTCCAGAACTTGTCCTTGACAGAATTGGAAGAAGTCAATGTGCAGATGCATGTTGCTAACTAGACAACCATCAAGAAGGACACTAGAAACCCACCAGCTATTGGACAAGGTTTCTCACACTAGAGGGAACACTCTGATGAAGAATCATTGGATGATGATTCCTTAGAGGTAGCAGTGATGCAAAGGATGTGTCCCAGGTGCAGACTGAGTTATAAATGGTTGAAGGGGCTTCCAATTGATGGGAAGCAATACTACAGGGATGTTCAGAGACGTCCTAAATCAACCAATGCTTACAACAAAAGGCCGTATCCGGCTAGTGATAGGCAGCGACCACTAGTGGTTGAGCCTGCAATGGACAGAATGCATGCTAAAGGCAAGAGGCCCTTATATGAATCTAGGCCACCTAACTATTACAGAATGGAGAGCAGTCATTCTGAAAGAAGACTGGAGAAAGGCTCAGTCCATGGGATCAAAGCCAGAGATTGGCCCCCTAGACCAGCCTTACACAGGACAGAAAGTGGCTACCTTCATCGAAGGTCTGAATCAGGCTCGAAACATGAGGTCAGGGCCAAGCACTTACCTTCACAGCCAGCTTCGAAGATGGCTTCGAAGGTAGAAAAAAGCGGTTCAACATCTGAGTCAGTAAGTTCGTGGGTACCTAGAGTTCCAGACTGGTTTGTAATGCAAAACAAACCTAGGGAAGTGCCTGCCCGGAGAGATGTTGGAATCCAAGGCAGGATGGTCAAGCCTCCTTTGGTGGCTCCGAACAATTGGGTATTGCTTAAACACCCAAAGACAAAGGAACCAAATATGGTCCCAGTCATTTCGAGATCACAAAGGAGAAAGATTCAGCGCAGGTACACTCAGTACCAGAACGATATGAAAGAAAATAGAGAGAGCTCTTCATTGGTCCAGACAGAAGGAAAGAAGACTCCAAAGTCAGACCATACTTCAAAGCCAACTCTACAAAGCAAAGTGGGTTGCAATAGAGAACAGTTGGCCAAGGTTCATTCTGAACTAAAAGCCAGAGAGAAGTCTAGCTTAGCAGGATTGAAGAAAGCTCTGATGGAGAGTGATAGCGAGACAGAAGAAGAAATTGGCATAAGCCAAAAGAAAGAAATGGTAGAGGAAGAAATGTTTGAAGCCTTCATGGCTGAGCAAACATTTTTGGTTGAAAAACCAATTGAGAAAGATCCTTCGAAGGAATCAGTTAACAACGAAGTGCCAGAGTGCAGCATGGAGGATGCTGCTGAAGTAACTGAACAAAGTGGCCAAGGGAGGAAGCAGGTACAGCCAGCCATCCAATTTGGCTCATTTCCTCCAGTATCAGTCAATATGGTACACATACTGCCTCATGAGTTCCAGGCTGGAGATGAGGACCAAGATGACCAAGACATGGATCCTATTCCTGTCTCTAGTGAAGACTCACAAGTAAGTATGGTACAAGATGATCCTGGGATGGCTACCCCAATGGAAACTGAATATGAGAGTGAAGAAGAGGTGAGCATTAACCTCTCGTATCCTTTTGAGTATCCCTCGAATTCTATGACACAACATGTCAAGCCTTTGTACATCAAGGCTTTCTTCGATGGAATACAATTGAACCGAGTCCTGATAGATAATGGGGCAGCAGTGAACTTACTACCGAAATCTTCTTTGAAGAAACTTGGGAAAAAGAATCCCAGGTTGATCCCAACCAGCACAACCATCGCTAGCTTTGCTGGAGACAAACAGATGGCTTAGAGGATTCTACCTATTAACTTGAGTGTGGGAACCAGGGACTACATGACAGCATTCTTCGTAATCGACAGTAATGCTAAATACAATGCTTTACTTGGAAGAGACTGGATCCACACTAACAAATGTGTGCCTTCCTCTTTGCATCAGAAAATTATGATGGTCTTAGGCAATGGAGAGACAAAGGAAATTGATGCAGATCCTCAACCCTTCATAGCCTGTGCAGACTTTGCAGAGGCCAAGTTGTATATTGAGGAAGTAACACCACTCAGTATACTGAGGAAAGCTGATGGCTCAGCCGAAGTGACGGTTGATGATGAAGTGACACACCTGAAGCACTTAGTCCAAGAAAGTGCTGATGAAGAAATTGTCATTAAGGATGACAATGATGCCTGGTTGTAGGCAAAGAGATGAAGAACAAGATGCCAAGTCTTTGGCTCTAATTAAGTTTTCAACATTGGATGTAAAATCAATAGTCCAGCAAGTGCAGGAGTAAGAGAGAAAAGCCATGATAATTGGCTGCAAACAGGAGCAGCAACAGGTCAGAATTTTGACCCTTGGCAAATATTGTGCATTGGACATTGAAACAAAAGTCCAGGAGATACAGTAAGAGGATGCCTTGTAGACAGATTTTGTCTATGAGGAGGAGGGCAGAGATGTTGAACTAAAGAACCTGTGAGCAGAACAAAGCGAGAAGGTTGCTTTGAAGGTAGAAGAAACCAAGGAAGAAGCTTCAATAAGTTCTCAGACACAAGACCCCTTAGAAGAAGTAAATTTAGGGGAAGGTTCTATGCAACAGCCCACCTATGTAAGCGCTTGTTTGAATGATCTGGACAAGGACCAGTTATTGGTTGTTCTAAAGAAATATAAAGATTGCTTTGCATGGTCTTATAATGAACTACTAGGATTGGATAGGTCATTAGTGGAACATAGGCTCCATATGAAGAAGAATGAGTCCAGAAGTAATTCAGAAAGTCAAGGAAGAGATTCTTAGACTACTCAAGGCAGGCTTTATCAGGACAGCCAGGTATGTTGAATGGCTATCTAATATTGTGCCTGTAGTCAAGAAGAATGGCAAAATGAGGGTATGCATTGATTTCAGAAACTTAAATCTAGCAACTCCAAAAGATGAGTACCCTATGCCTATAGTGGATCTGTTGGTAGACAGTTCAGCAGGGCATCAAGTTTTATCAATGATGGATGGGCATTCTGATTATAACCATATCTACATTGCAGAGGAGGATGTCCACAAGACAGCATTCAGATGTCCTGGAAATATTGGCACCTTCGAATGGGTTAAAATGCCATTTGGCCTGAAGAATGCTGGGGCTACATATCAGAGGGCTATGAACACTATCTTTCATGACCTCATTGGAGGGTATTTAAAGTGTTATATTGATGACATTGTAGTTAAATCCCAATCCATGGAGGAACATCTGTTTCACTTAGAAGCAGCCTTTGAAAGAATGAGAAAGTTCAAATTGAAGCTCAATCCTCTTAAGTGTGCTTTTGGCGTATCATCTGGAAACTTTTTGGGCTATATGGTTCACAAGAAAGGAATACAGATTGACCAAAATAAAGCCAAAGCCATCATTGAAGCCAGACCTCTATCAAGTTGAAAGATGAAGAGGAATTTGTGTGGACAACAGAGCATCAAATTGCTTTCGAAGGTATCAAAGCCTACTTGGCCAATCCTTCAGTGCTGATGTCACCAAAGGGTGATAAGCCCTTGAAGTTGTACATAGCTGCAGCAGAAGATTCATTGGGAGCTTTTTTGGCTCAAAATAATGAAGAAGGCAAGGAGCAAGCTGTTTATTACCTTAGTAGGTTTTTAAATTCTTGTGAGTGTAAATATTCAGCTATTGAAAAGCTGTGTCTTGCTTTGTATTTTGCTGCAATGAAATTAAGATACTATCTTTTACCTACAACTGTCTTGGTAATTGCAACCACAGATTTGGTTAAGTACATGTTATCTAGACCTATGTTGAGGGGAAGAATTGGCAAGTGGATACTAGCCTTATCAGAGTTTCATCTAGAATATGTCCCTCAAAGGGCAGTAAAAGGGCAAGTTTTAGCCAATTTTCTGGCAGACCATCCATCTCAAACAGAGAGCCAAGAGATAATGGAACTTGGTATGGCTAGTGTTGAGCCATGGCAGATGTGGTTCGATGGGTCGAAAGCCAATGGCTTAACTGGAATTGGTATTGTGATTAGGTCTTCACAAGGGGTAGAAACCACGCATGGTTTCAGAGTGGATGAAGCTACTTGTTCCAATAACCAAGCTGAATACGAAGCCTTGATAGTGGGACTAGAAATTCTTATTGGATTACAAGTTCATGCAGATGACATATTTGGAGATTCTCAATTGGTGGTTAACCAAGTGAAAGGGATTTTCAAGTGTCAAAGCATAAGCATTTTACCATACTATGTTATTGCATTACATCTGCTTTCTCAATTTCAAATAGCAAATGTAACTCATGTTCTAAGATTCTTGAATAATAGAGCTAATGATGTGGCTCAGAAAGCTTCGAACTTCAAGAGAAGGGATAATGCCCAAAGGGACATAAGCCAAACAACATATCATAAATTGATACCACCTTTGAATAAAAGGAATGTGGTCTTGGAAGTTAATCATAATGACTTACAAGAACAAGATTGGAGGCATCCAATAATGCAGTACTTAGCTGGTCCATCTTCGAAGGCCAGCAGGAAAATCAAATTGCAGTCTATGCAATATATGATATATGGTAATGCTTTCTACAAAAAGGGGGGAGATGGCTTATTGCTGGAATGTTTAGGCCCAAAAGAAGCATTAACGGCTATGGTTGAGGTTCATGAAGGCATCTGTGGTGCTTATCAGCCTGGTGTGAAGATGAGATGGTTGCTTCGAAGGCATTCCTACTATTGGCCAACTATCCTTAAAGACTGCATAGAGTATACAAAGGGTTGCCAGGCATGTCAAAAGCATGGTACAATAAAGCATGTGCCCATAACTGACCTACATGCAGTAGTGAAGCCCTGGCCATTCAGAGGGTGGGCTATGGATATGATGGGGAAAATACACCCACCTTCTTCGAAGCATCATTGTTTCATTCTAGTGGCCACTGATTACTTTACTAAGTGGGTCGAAGCCAAGCCATACAAGGCTGTAGACCAGATAGAGGTCATTGGGTTCATTAAAGATTTGATCCGTAGATTTGGCATCCCACAAACTATAACTGTGGATAATGGGTGTGTTCGATGGGAAGATGGTGAAGTCCTTTGTGGCAGAATTTGGAATTAGCCTTGTTAATTCCACACCCTATTATGCACAAGCCAATGGTCAAGCTAAATCATCCAATAAGTCCTTGAAAAAGGGAATACAAAAGGTTGTGGAAGATAATCCTAGGGATTGGCATAACCTGTTGTTGGATGTTTTGTGGGCTTACAGAACTTCCCCAAGGTCGAGCACAAGAGTCACTCCTTATGCCTTAGTATATGGACATGATGCAGTGTTACCTGTGGAGATTAATGTTAAATCTTTGAGGGTAAGATGCCAAGACCAGCTAAATCCTGAGCAATACCATCAGAGTATGTGCTTGGAATTAGAAGGCATAGATGAAGCCAGAATTCTGGCATTAAATAGCATTCTCTTGCAAAAGAAGAAAGCAGCCAAAAATTACAATAAGAAGGTCAAATATATTGGCTTTGATGAAGGTGATTTGGTATGGAAAACAATACTCCCAATAGGAATTAAAAGCCATAAGTTTGGCAAGTGGTCACCTAACTGGGAAGGACCATATCAAATCCATAGAGTTCTGCCTTTTGGAGCATACCATTTGAGAAATTTGAATGGGTATATACATTCCAAAAAGATTAATGGTAGATATTTGAAGCCTTATTTTCTAACCATTTGGGAAACACAAGGAATAAAGTAAACACCAAGTACAAGAACATAAGATTGCTTAAATGATAGACAAAAATTTGCTTTTCATAAAGAATTAAGTACATTTTGCCATAAATTGGCCCAAAAATCATTACAGTGTCTTAATTGTTTTTGTACAACAGATTTCCTATTGGTAAATGCTGAAAACAGTTGAATAGCTGCAGTTATTTCTTCCTTTCGATCAGCCAGTCCTTGGTTGGTAATTTGCAGTTTAGTGTCAGTTCGGACTAAGGCCTGATTCACTGCAGATAGCTCCTCTTCAAGTTGAGCTTTCCTCTCCAGCAACTGGACTCAAAAGTGGGAGGCAGAGGAGTGTTGTTCCTTAAGCTTTGACACTTCAGTATGTACGTGGGAAACAAAACTCTGGTCGCCAGCCCATTTCTCATCCTCAGCCTTGGCAGCCTGACAAATGCTAATGTAAAAATCGACAGTAGCTGCTGCCTGAGATAGATGACTTGAAACAATCATGCCGGACTGCTCAGCAACTTTGCAGCATTGGAGGAACCCATTTCTGATTATAGGCCTTTGTAGAGCCTCGAAGGGGATCCTCGAAAAAGAAATCAACAGATCCAGGCATGTGTCCAGGTCTGTCAAGGGTGCAGAAGGCTTGCTGCTGGAGGAAGAAGAGCTCTCAAAAATTTCCAGCAAGGAGTCAGCTAAAACTAATGGCTCAGCTTCGACCTTGAATGTTGGAGAGGTAGAGGGTATGTCGAAGAGACTAGCTAGTCTGGCTTCGAAGACATCAACCTCATCCATATACATGAGAGGCGCAGAGAGAATTGTGGTGGAAGGCACAGAGGACTGGATGGGGGATAGGAGAAATGGATGGAGCATTTTTGGCAGTCTCTATGGTGTTAGCCACCAATGAATCAAGCGAGGAGGGGCTGGAAGTAGGCAAAGGTGATGAATTATGAGTTGGAGAACTTCCAGCACCCTCAATTGGGGAATTAGCTGCCTTCGAAGAAGAGGTAGCAATTGGAATTTCCTTAGAAGGAGAAGGAGGATCAAGGCTCGAAAGAGAAGTAAATTGAGGGATAGGCTCAGTGGTTATTACTGCAAAGAAATATGAAGTAATGTCAAGTCTCAATATTAAAGATTCGACAAGAAAAGAATAGAGGCATGAAAGAAATTACTTGTTCCAGAAGCGCTGGCACTGATGGGAGAGCTGCGAAGAGAGTAATGTTCGGCAGTCTGTTGCCTTCTTGCAGCTTCCCTTTGTAGTGCGTCAGTAGCAGCAGCAGCTTCATCCCTCAGAAATTGTTGCTGTCGTCTCTTCTCAGCCCTCTCGAAGACAATTACGGCCTTGGAATACTCTTGTTCTACGGCCTTAGCAGCTGCTTCGTGGACGGGATCTTCAACCAAGTTAGTAGCTGAAGCAGCCACTTTTTTTCTTTTTTCTATTGCTTCGGCAATGGTCTCGGAATCGGAGTCTTCAACGAAATCAGAAGGAGAGACAATTATCTTTCTTCTCATTTTCCTCTGTATTGATATTGTCGGCTTCATCTCAATTTCCTTCTCAATTCCTTCAGTTTGAGATCTGGATTCCCTAGAAAAGAGCTCCTCTTCTACTTCTCTAGCAGCTGTCTTCTGTTGAACCAAGTCAATCACTTTTTTTCTTCTTTTCAAGGGGGATTCCTGCTCTTGATCTTCTTCTTCTTCTTCTTCTTCTACGTGAACCTCAGATATTTCCTTTTCTAGCTCAAGGAGTCTCATCTTCTTTTGCTGTTGACCACCTTCACAGAGGAAGAATTAAGAATAAGATAACCAGTATCATAGAGAAAGTCGAAGAAAAGAAAACAAAGGTATATACCTTTCTTCGAAGCAGCCCGAGTGACTTTAAGAGGAGTTGAGGTAGCAGTAATGAATTGGGTTGGAAGAGGTAACAGTTCCAGTTCCCTTGGGCTTGGGCACATCCAACACCTTTAGTAGGTTTTGAGGTGAAATGGCCAAATAGACTTCCATATTGCTCACCCACCAATTTTGGTATCTCTTTAATACGGTACCTTGAGGAATAAAAGGGGTATACTCAAAATTGGCCAAGTCATCTATAAATTTGAAGGTTGCCTCTTCTAGCCTCGACCTCCGAACCTTCAAGTCTCTCCTAGTAAGGCTCAAATTAGTGTTGCTACAGAGAGGTATTGGGACCCCTTGTGTGAAGCCAAATTGTCTAGCAAATTGAGCAGGACAATAAGGCTCAGCTATGCATTTATAAGCTCTGGGATTCGTAGTTCCAATAAATAGCTCTCTGGGAAGCAGAAGGGAAGCCCATATATCCTTGTGAGCAGGCGAGGCACAGAGCCTGTCACTTAGGAAATTATTCAACCAAGTTGGACCAATGTTGGGTTCGAAGGGACGGAAATAGTGAATAGGAGGAGCAACTGGTAGTTGATGGAAGAAAGAGAAATAAAAGGCAAAAGTAGAGGGAGAAAGTGAAGCATTGGCCAGTCTTATGCCATGGGTAAGAGAGTGTAGCCCATAAAATTTAAGGCATTTGGATTGTAATTCAGTAAAATAGGCGAAAAGCCAAAGCTGAAGGATCCAGAATGGCCCCCCTTGATTAGCATCTAAGGGTTTTTCACAAAAGAGGGAGCAAACTCTATATACATGGCCTAGAACATATGGGGCCAAGGCTACCCTTTTCTGCAAAACAAAGGCTTTGGCAAGAGGGGCAAGTTTAGGCATGATTTTTTGGGAGGAGGTGCAGAAGAGGAATTTGCAAAGCCAATACAACAAGAAGGAAAAGAATTCCCTATTAGTTACCAGGCCCTCTCTTTTATTCTCAGCTTTAACAAAATCATTGTAAAATGAGTTAAGAGAGGGGAGGGAGAAAGGGACTGCTAAGTCAGAAAAATCTGGTGTGATGGGGGTACCAATAGGGGATACTCCTAGTAGATGGCAAATATCAAGAACAGTAGGGGCCATGTAGACGTCCCCGAACGTCCCGGGAAGGAAATCCCCGTTTCGTTCATTTGGGGCTCACTACAGTTCAGGACTCAATGTCATGGTTCTAAATCTGAACCAAAGAGTCCAAATCCGGCAAATCGTTTTGAGAAACAGATTTTTTTGAAAGAAGTGCCAAACATGGACTGCTTTGCCAGATACAGAGTCGACACCTAAATATTTTTTTAATGGGGAATTTAGGAAACCCTGACTCGGTGCCAAAGGCCACGTGTCTGTCATCACCAAAGTTGCCTCGGCTCGGGAACTTGGGTACAATTGGGGAAGGTCAGCTATGAGCACCCCCTCTTGCCCGATCCGAAGATCGGCCTCTACTAACCATGATATCTAGTTTTGAAAACATTATGCGTTCTTATTCCGGTTATTAGCCTAGAATGACTATGTGATGCGCACAACATACAAATATAGACTGGATCACCTGAATTGGAATAAAACATCTCATGTTTGTTTTTGAAACGGTTTGCTACTTGCAAGTAGGCTAAAATGTGGATTTGCCACCCTCAGGTGGGCTTTAGAAAACATGATGATTTGTCACTCTCAAGTGGGCTTAAAACTCACAATTGATGAATTGTTCCAATCCAAATAACCCAACCTTCACCCACAGGTATTCAGGCAGATATATCACATAAGCAGGTAGCCTTATGGTAAGCATGCTGTCATGGCAGTCACTCACACGCATGCAAGGATGCTAAAGCATAAGCACTTACCGAGTACTCCGAGCCAAAGAAAGAAGCTAATTAGAAAACATGCATGAATCCTAACTATGCTGGGAATGCCTAATGCAACACATGCAAAAATGCAACCAAGTAGGCTCGGCTACTAATGACATGACATGGCACTTACTTCGAAACATGCTTTTAAACATGTATTCAAGAAAGTGTATTGAAAATTGCGATGCAGTTTGAATGATGAACCGAGCCTTCGGTGCATGCAAGACAAATGAATGATGCACTCATGCAAACATACGGTATGCTAAACAAAACATGTCCCTAAACTAACCAACATAAGCGGGTAAATAAAAGGGAGAATGAAAGGGGGTTGGAAGACATGCACACACACACGCACCCTTATTACAACATTATGCCCTCGTAGGGAGGGTTCGAATAAAAGAGTCTGAATGTCCAAAATAGGTACAGTCCAAAGCAAACTAAACAACTAGCTAATCTAAGCTAATTACTTATTACATCACAAACTAATTTAATTAACCATCTAAGGTAATTAAATAATTACAAAACAAATGAGCCAATTAACAAATTAACTAATTTCAACTAAGCATGCATCTAGCTAGCTAATGAAGCTAATTAATCTAAGTTATTACATAATTAGAAACCTCGGGACACGAGGGATGCACATGCTCGTCCGGTCGCCCAAAGACCGCCACTGTTTTGCCGCAGCTGGCCTCTGTTTCTCCTCTGTTTTTTTCTTCCTCGTCTAGATCAGTTCTGTACTGCCACAGGAGCACACTAGACACATTTTTTTATTGGTGGCTAGCCGACCACAAATGCTAATTGCCGGCCAGAAGTGATGAATTGCCGGCCATAAATGAGCCCTAGCCGGCCAGGGATGAAGGCTTGCTGGCCAGAAGTGTAACCTTGCCGGCCACAGATACTGGTTTTTGCTGGTTAATGTTGTGCTGCGACAGAGGACCAACAGGGCAAAACAGGGCTTGTCTAACAAGATGTATGCACTCTATGCCACTCCATATCATGCTCAACTCAAAGGAGGGACACTCGCGGTTCCCAAGGCCACCAATGACGCATCTCAATGCATGATGGCCAAAGGGACCAAGGCGTGCACTTTCAATATATGCACAAAACAAACACAAGAGAGCCGTCACCCTATCATACATAATCAAGGGCAATGGAGACCAAAGGGGAATGACACGTTTCAACACTCTCAAGTTTGAAATGTCCCATTATCCCTTGTGTTCAACTTAACATCCGAGTTAAACACGTGCAATGCAATGCAAGCACATGTTATCTTGCATGTTTTACTTGATTCATTTTATTGTTTACACATTTTAGCTTTACCGAACCATTCTTTAGTTGATTTGTCCATTGTGAAAGTCCACTACGGAAAAGATGGCCTAAGCCTCGCATGCCTTGAACATGAAGAAAACCTCATGCCTTTGGCTAGTAGAAATCCCCGAAAGGATTAAAGCCATTAAGCACAAAGTCTCAACTTCATGCTCAAACCAATGAGAGGCTCAAGGACACTTTCAAAGCATTGAAAGTGAAGCAATGTAGGGAGTGGCATGGATGACATGGACTCTATGTTGAAATGATGATGAGGCATGCAAAACATCATTACCACATGCAAATGGCTTGAGGCAACTCATGCTCAAGTGAACTAATCAAGCAAGGCATGCAAGGACATTGCACCATGGCCATACAAGGCAAGCCTCAAACACCAAAACTAGCTCAAAACAGAGTTATGCAGCCACAAAACAGTGGCCAAAGTGCAAGGAAGCAAGGCTAAAACAAGCTGATTAAGCATGCTCATGCAACAGGCCAATAAAGCACATAAACTAGAGCTATATGATACAATGCTTGCAGATCTCAAACACCTCAAAACAGTCACTCTACATGCCATATTGATGCTGAAAATGCCATGATCATACACCAAAACAAGCTCAAATGATATGCCCAAACAATGGGCTCTTGAAGCACATGAACTACAACTATGTAATGCAATGCATGAGAGTTTTATCCAGCCCAAAACAGAGTTTCTACATGTTAATTTAGGGCCTAAAACATGCTGGAAAATAGCCAAAACAAACTAGAAAAGCATGCTCTCCTTTAGG
This sequence comes from Camellia japonica, assembly GCA_030407325.1. Lineage (NCBI taxonomy): Eukaryota > Viridiplantae > Streptophyta > Magnoliopsida > Ericales > Theaceae > Camellia > Camellia japonica. Next base: position 131,746,723 of record JAPPVO010000024.1, read on the forward strand.
CCATTCTAAGCATTTAAACCACAACCATGCAAAGCAATGCACAAGCTACCTTAATACCTCAAAACAGAGCTTAATCATAGCAAAATATGGACTATTGCAGGCCAAAGTTAAGCTAGCACATGTTAGGAAGATAGGCTAAAGCATGAAACAAGCTAGGCTAGGGAGCAAAATTACACTACAAGTGTATGAAGCAAGCAACCAAGCCCCCAACCAGACCAAAACAGATCTGAAAAATGGAAAAATAGAGCCTAAAACATGCTTGGCTTAAGCTAAAACAAGCCACAAAAAGATGCTACTTTACAAGCCTAACAAGGCATAACAACTAGCTACAAGGAGGAGGGGCTAACCCCTCCTATTTGAGACCTCAAAACTAGTTTTTGATCACTTAAAAACCTCTGAAAAAAATTTGTTTTTAGGCCCAAAAGAGGTTTGCTTAAAAGAGCTCAAAGGTGGATCACAATCTCACAAAATAAGGAGCAAACAAAGGGAGGACACCCCTTAACTCACAAGGACTTCAATCCACCACTTTTAACACATAAAAATAGAGATTTTGACAGTTAAAAACCAGGCCAAAAGAAGCATGCAAAGGTAGCTATACAAGTGCACAAAATCAAGCTTGAGAAAAGTAGAAGCTTACCCTTGAAGCTTTGCACAAAAAAAGCAAGTTTGATGAGCCAAAACCAACCTTTTGAGCCACAAACCCTCCTCAAAGATCCTCCTCTTCAAGATAAGCAAGTTTGGTCAAGGGCATAAGCTCAAAAAATGGGAAGAACACTCACTTTAAACACTCTAAGCACAAAATATGAAGAGAGAGAGAGAGGGAGCTGAGAATTCTAGAGAGGGAGGGCAATTTTTTAGTGAGAGAAGCTCCCCAAAGTCTCCAAAATGTTCTAACTTCTCAATATGATAGATTTGGCCTTGATATATAGAGAAAACAAGAGCATGGGTCGAAAATATCCCAAAGAAGACAGCTGGAGCAAAATATCTGTTGAAATTTGCTTTCTGGCATCAATGGCCGGCACCTTATCATTGTTGGCCGGCACCCTACCATTTTTGGCCGGCATGGGGCAGGCATTGGCCATTAATGGCCGGCACACTTCCATAGAGGCCAGCATAAAAAATCAGCCTTAGTCCCCGACTTGAAGAAAGCCTAACTCCTTCATCTGGATGCCTTTTCAAGTCATTCTTGTGTGCAAATTGAAGCCCCGGAAGTAATCTTTCCAATGGTGGAAGCCTTGCATCAAAACTCCAACTGTGCTAAGAGATATCCCTCTTTTGGTGAAGCCACGCAGTTTTGGTCCTACCCGAGTCATGCCGAACTTCTCCCAAACTAGTTCTCTTCTCTCATTTTCCATTTTCCTCAACTCCAAACCCCTAAACAAGGTGTTTTGAAAGATTTTTCAAAGAGTTCATCTCTCTTTCATCATTTCCACTTTGTCCTTGCTTGGTTTACCGAAAAGCACAACATTTAACAAAATGCGAGCGTCGGAACATCGTAGAAACCTATTTTCAAAAATGTTTTGAAAGAGAGGGTTTTGAAGTCTAAAAACCATTCAAAATAGTTTTAGTCTAAAAAAGGGGTGTAAAGTTGGAATTTGACTCTCTCCTCGCCGAAGAAATCGACCATTTGCCCTGCACACATTTCACCACCAAGTAAACCGTCAGTAGTGGCCAAGTCTTAAGGGCGGTCAAAAATGGGGTGTCTACAGGCTATCATCCCACATCTAAATTGAAAGAAATTAAAGATAGGGTTCCAAAAATATAAGGTAGCAGGAACTAGGAAAGAGTCCTCTGAGATAGTTACCCTAGATAGTCGGAGAGCATCGAGAAGACAGAGCTCTTGAAGGTCCAGTGTCCTAGTAGGGATGACCCGGTCATACCATTCTTGCCACTTCGGTCTCACCGTGGGCCAGCATCGGTGAGGGCGATTGATTCTCCAGTTCCTCCAGTTGAGATCACCTTCATAAAGGAGACATTGGTTCTCCAGACGAGGGTATAGGACTGGGAGCTCAGTAAGGATCTCTTTGAATATGGGCCCGAGCACATAGTCTTGCTGCACATGGTGACGAGGGACAAAAATACGCCCATCGATAGCGCTTTTCTCCCCAGCCTTGTACTTCTCACATTCTGCATCAATGAGTCTTTTCAAGGCCACAGATGAGCTCACACGCTCAATGAATGGCACTTTTGGTGAAGAAGAAGCCATTGATAGTACGCTTTGTTAGAAAGTGAAGAGAGAGTAGAGAGAGAAGTGGAAGACTGATGAGGGTTTGTACGTAAGCAATTCCAGAACGCAAAACAAAAGGGTTTTAAAGGCCTTTGTGTCCAGAAAATATATCTCGTAAGTCGTTAAGTACTGAAAGTGTGAATACGAGGAGTCTCTTCCGATATTGATAGTTTTTGGAGGGAAGAGCACATTCCGGATGGTGATGCCAGCTTCGAAGCAAGATATTTGGCTTCGAAACCAGATTTTGGCGCCAAAAATCAAACAACAACGGCTTCGAAATACAGAAGTCGGCTTCGAAGCATACTACATGCTTAAAAATGTAAGAATACTCAAGGATGGGTTTACTTCGAAGAGATCAAAGACTTGTAATAGGTTTTCTTAACAAAAGTAATACCCTTAAGGCAAAGCTTGAGGACCCTTAAGGAAGTAAATAGTATTTCGAAACATCGAAACCAACAGTTGGTTTGTATATACACATAGAATTGTTTGTTCGGTTAAAACAGTATACCCCAAGAGCAGCATCCATATTGTTGTAAGTATGGACTGTTGCAAAACTAGTCAGTACTAACCATGACTATATTTTGGTTATGATTAAACAAAAATCAACAAGAGTTGGCAACCATAGTCCATAAATTGGAAAATTCATCTCAGCATCCTTATTGGAATTGATTGGATCTATATTCGAAGGATAAGATTGTTAAATTCGAAGCACTGATTCTAAATGAAAATCAGCAAAATTATTAATTTTATTCCAAAAGTTGGAAGAATTCGTGCTGGTCTTAGTGTTTTAACAATTGTGTTTAGTTTTGGAGGATGAGTTTGTTCAAAAAGAAGTTCTAAAATTGCTTCTGAAGAGGAATGGAAGCAAAATCAAACAATGCCCAAGTAGTCTTAGTTGTATTAAAGAAAAAGCAATTACATCGAATGACCCTCTTTGGGTACAAGTTCAAGCTCATAGAAATAAGAAATGGAATAAATAACAAGATCATGAAATGTTGTCCAACTATGGTTGATGAATTTCTTTTCTTTCTTCATTCTAGCCTCCATTTCTTCCAAGATTGGTTGCTGAAGTTGATGTGCTCTCACTTGATAAAAGAGCTCTTCAGCTTTTATTTCGAATGCTGCTTCTTTCAATCCTCGCTCCAGTTCGCCCATACCATGTCATCCTCGTATGCAGAGTCTTTATTCTGGAAGTCATCGAATTCCTCGATGAGTTTCTCTGCTTCGTACTGGGTATAAACTTGAAGGGATGAGAGTTGGTCCAAAGATTGAGCGGTTGCCATGGCAGTTCGATGCCAGTGAAGGAGTAATGGGAGTTGGTCCAGAAACATATGGAGTTTTGCTTGGGCAAGGGGTTAAGGACCTGACCCCAAGTTAGAATATCACAAACCCATCGAAAGTTCGTGAGAGGAACATCGTCCTTCAGAACGTCGAAAGGCAAGTGAGAGAAGGCTGCAAGCAAAAACTGGGCTTGTTTTCACTCAGCTGGAGTAGGGGAAGATGGAGGCATGTAAGGAAGAAAGACCTTATCTGCAGAAAGGGCGAGCCCCAGTCTCTCTGGCCAAGAGGGAGTTGGTGGAGGAGAAGGTGTGGATGCTTCTAATTCAAGAGATGTAGAAGAAGATGTGGATGCTTCCATTTCAGGAGATGGCGCGGGAGTAGAAGGAACAAAGGCATTAATGTAATCGAGCCAATCGGAAGAGCAGAGTTTCGCCCTATTGGTTAAAGATGACGGATTGTGCCCTTGGGCCTCTTCTAGGTGTCGGGTGGCAGACACTATCCTTGTAGGCATGGAGGATGTGTACCATGCTACAAGTAAATGGTCCTCCAAATTGCGTTGGAGGTCGATGGGCACATACGGGTAAACCACCGAGCTGCGCGCATCAAAAGGGAAGTCTAAAGGGTCAGTGAACTCAACAAAATGATGGTTAATTCGCTCCCTTAAGACACGAGCCTCAGATTCCAGCCAGCCAGAAATCCCAGAACCCTCGAAGGTAGAAGGAGCCACAGCTCTCTCCCATGCAGACTGTGAAGAAGAATCTCCTAGATCCATATTTGTAATTTTCTTAATTAAAGGATTAAGGACAATATGTTCGTGGTCCAAGGATTCATAACTTGCAGAGGTCTCCATGACTTAAATATAGGAAGTGGAATGAAGGTGGCTATGGAGTTTCCTTCAAGGAGAAAACAATATCATCATATGACTCTTCATGTACTTGATCAATAGAGAGGAAGTTTGTTTCAGTCATGAAAGAGATAGTAGTCCGTTCGATTACTAAAGTAGTGGAGATGTTCTGAAGGTCAGAAATGAAATTAATGTGAGTAATCATCAATGGATTAAGGTTGTGTTTCTAGAATATAGACTCCATCTACGTTCAAAAAGCACGGGAAAAACTTTGATCCACTAATATCACCAAGTATTGAATATATTAGTACGGGGGGTAATGTTGGCTACATATTTTGTAAAAGCCAATCACAATTCGACACGTGGCAGAATAAGGGTAATATAGGAAGACCATTTAAGTCTTCGATCCTGATCGTACACGTGGCAGTTAGTATCGGTTCTCACGTGATCTGAGTAGCACTGGATCAATAAAGAGGTGCAAGGTGACGTGGCTTCAACGGTTACTCACATTCAAATTCAAATATAGGAGGGAAGCCCAACTGCAAGGAATGGTGTAGTGGAACTACTTCTAAGGCAGCATGATCAAGCAATCATGGAGGAGCAATTCGACGGTTTGAAGTGCAGTTCGATGGTCATCTTTGAGGAGTATAAATAGCAGGGAAGCCCCCAGAAAAAACCCCCAAACTCAGATCAAAAAACCAGTCATTTACTTCATATTTTCTTTTTCTAGTTTTACATTTCCAGTCTTTACATTTCTTGCACTTTAAATACCTGTTCTTTACATTCCTGCACTTTAAATTCCTTGCACTGCACCTCGTTCATAGGAGTAGTTTCAAGTATATTGTTGCTGTAAACCTCTCCGAGGCGGAGTTTGGATCATTGTAAGTTTTCATCTTAATGAAATACTTCAATTGTTCGTCATTTAACTGTTGTTTTGCTTAATTTCTCCTAAGTCAAGCCACCAGTAAAAGTCCTCTTCATTGAGACTGAAAGAACTAAAACACAATCGTCTGATAATTGGTTGGCAATTATAATTTCTGTAAGGACTGATTGATCCTTGCTGGCACGTTCGCATTTACAAAAATACCCTTCGAAAGCCAAAAAGCCAACAGTACCGACGCTCACTTTTCAAATACAGAATAAAATTGAAGATTTTTTTTTGAAATAAAATTTTAACTAGATAGGATCTTTTACTAATTTATGGACTTATATTTTATTTTTGTAATTTTTCATGGACTAAATATGTTTGAATTAAATACTTTAGGGATTTAATGGATTCAAGTTGGGAAGATACTTGGTTTGGATTGTCAAGGTAAGGAGGAGGAGGTTGTTAGCAGAATTATTCAGCTTGAAGTAAAGGACAGGGAAAGCGTGGAGGAAGTTGAGGTGGCTGCCTAAGTTTATGGGCAATCTTAGGGGGTTAGGTGTGTGTTTAAGTTTTTTGATGAAGATCACAGCATAGAATGTAAGGGGTCTAAGAAGACCATAGATAAGGAGCATTAAGATGTTTGTTAGAGATCGGAAAATTGAGGTATTATTACTTCAGGAAACGAAGAGAAGCAACATTGATGATGGATTTATAAAGTCTTTATAGCCAACGGAGGATGTGGGTTTTTTGGAGGTGGGTGTTGAAGGAAGTGCAATTGGTCTTCTTTGCTTATGGAATCCTGAGGTATTTGAGATTAAGGAGTGCTGCAGCAACAGAGGCCTCATTCTAATGGCAGGTATCCTTAATCGTATTTTTGAGTGTGGTATTGTTAATGTGTATGCATCGAATGATGTTATTGGTCGGAAGCTTTTATGGGAATCATTGTCAAAATTAAAAGTAGCTTTCACAAGACCCTGGTGTATTAGAGGTGATTTTAATGAGATCACGTTCATGAATGAAAAGAAGGGGTGTATTAGAAGGGATAGGAAGACGAAGGCCTTTAATGATTTCATTGATATTATGGAGCTGCATGACTTACCAATGCTAGGAATGTTATTTACATGGTGCAATGATGTGAAGGAAGGGAGGTGGAGGAGGAGATTAGATAGATTTCTTTTAGATACTGGATGGCTTGAGAAATTTTCCTTTAAACAGTGGGGATTAAATAGAAGTATCTCTTTTCATTACCCAGTTATCATCATGAATGATGAGAGGGACTGGGGGCCTAAACCATTTAGGTGTATTAATGCATGTAGCACTCATCCAAATTTTTTGGTTGAAGTCAAGAATGCCTGGGATAATTATCAGGTAAGTGGGTGGGCTAGTTATAGGATTGTCAAAAAGTTGGGGCATTTGCGAGGTTAGGTAAGAAGGTGGAATAGTGAAGTGTTTGGAAATGTGGATGAAAATTGAAAAAAGCTGAGGATGAACTACATGAATGGGATCTAAAGGCTGAAGTTAGTGACTTGTAGGAGTTTGAAAAAAGTCACAGAAGAGAGGTTCAAAGTTTAGTATGGGACCTAAAGAGAAAAAAAAGAGAGTTTGTGGCATCAAAAATCCATTTTGTCATGGGCTGAAAATGGTGATAAGAATACAAGGTTCTTTCATATTTTGGCTAGTAGAAGACAAAGGAAGAATATGCTTGACTCTGTGAACGTGAATGGGACTTTAGTGGATCGGCCAGATTTAATCAAACAAGCAGTGGTGAATTTCTTCAATAAGCTGTTTTTAGAAGATTGGGTGAACAGGCCTAAATTAGCAGGTGTGTGTGCTAAAATCAGCCTACAATCAGCAAGTATGTTGGAGGCTAATTTTTCAGAGAAAGAGATTTGGGATGCTGTGAAGGAGTGTGATGGGAATAAGGCCCTTGGGCCTAATGGATTTAACCTAGCTTGTTACCAAAGGTGTTGGACTGTTATGAAAGATGAGGTGGTGCAGGTAATGAAGGAATTTCATTTAAATGAGAAGCTAGCTAAAGGTGTTAATAGCTCATTCATATCACTCATTCCGAAAGATTGTTCCATTGGGTTGACATATTTTAGGCCAATAAGCTTGGTAAGTTCACTGTATAAGATTCTTGCAAAAGTTTATCAAGAAGACTATGGCACGTTCTTCATATGATTATTAGTGAAGTTCAATCAGGTTTTTTGAGTGGGTGATGTATATTTGATGGGATCTTAATAGCTAATGAGGTGGTGGACGGGTGGAAGAAGACAAAGAGGAGAGGAATTATTCTTAAATTGAATTTCGAAAAAGCATATGATTCAGTAAATTGGGGGTTCCTGTATTCCATGATGTCCAATTTTGGTTTTGGTGACAAGTGGGTGGGATGGATAAAGACATGCATATCATCAGCAAGAATCTCTGTGTTAGTTAATGGGTCCCCAACTTCAGAGTTCTCTCCTCATAAAGGGCTGAGGCAAGGTGATCCTCTATCACCTTTCTTTTTCAACTTGGTGGAAGAGGGACTGAATATTCTAATGGAAAGAGCAAAAGAAGTAGGGCTTATCAAAGGAGCTACTATGGGTCATAAGGAACTGAAATTGTCTCACATTCTGTTCGCAGATGACACTATTATTTTTTGTGAAGCAAATTGGGAGGAAATCATTGCAGTAAAGAGAATTTTGAGATGTTTTGAAATAATGTCTGGGTTAAAGAATAATTTTCATAAAAGCAAAGTTTGTGGAATTGGTGTACAGGATGATTTATTTATTTATTTATTTTTTTGATTAGCAAAGAAAAATTTCATTAACAGCATGAAATTAAAGGTACAGGAAGATGACATGCATCGAGGGAGATTCGAAAGTACAAATTACCCTTACTACTGCTACTCGCATCCATACAACCAACCCCTTGGCCTCATGATTTTTTTTTTTTTTAAAACAAAAAAGTTAAGAAGGACTTAACTAGAAAATAAAATACATGATTCCCCACAAAATCAACCCATACAACCCAAAACCAAAAACCAGCACCAAAACAGCCAAGCTGCTGCTGCATTCCTCTTATCAACAAACTAAAATTTTCTTTTTCAACACCCAAGCTGCTGCACTCCTTTTTTCAACAAACCATAACCCAAATATTTTATTCACCCATGCAGACACTGTAGCACCCATAAGCACACTCCTCAACTCCCAAGGCACAGCCCCACTACTCCCAAGGCACAACGCTGTGTCTCCCACGTCCGTCTCCTCAGTCGGACTTCACCCACACTTGACTCCTCCGCCGAACTTCACCCAGTATCGGCTCACCCAAGGCGGAAACACACCCTCTGCTGAACCTTAAAGTTGGTCCTCCTTTCATTGGCCTTTGCCATGAAAGCTATTGAAGTAAAATCCACCATAACCTTGTGCTGGTAATTGTGCCTGTAATAACTCAGTCCGAAAACAACCATGGCCGAAGCTACATTGGCCAAAGCTAGATACACCTTTGGAAACAAGACCCACTACCATAGCTGAACAAAACCTACTGTCACCTCCTCTTCTATGGTCGAAACGGCTTCTTTTTCAACCAAACACCGAAAACACACCCACTTCTGAAACTAATCCACCGCCCCTATATTGTCGACCCAACGCCGACCTCCTCTTAATCAAAACAACTGCTAAGACACCACCACCTATCTGGACGGAGTTCACTCCTCAAACTCCCATACACATAGGAGCGCTTGAATGAAATCCTACCAAAATCTGGATCATCTTCGACACTTATGCTTCCCCCCGAACAAAGCACCGAAATACCTTCATAGATCTGAACAGAAAACACCCCTCAAACTTCCACTCGCAAATAAGAGCCCGAAGGAACATCCTAGCCAAATCTGAATCGTACTCTTTGCCGACCCAATGAACATCCATAACGTTCACCGAAACACCCCAAAAAAACTAAGCAAAATCTACAGCAACCCACAAAGCACACCAAATCCACAGGATGATTTGGTGAAGGCATTTGCCAAAAAGTTGAATTGCTTGACTCAAAAATTGCCTTTGAATTATCTAGGTATGCCTTTAGGTTCAAATCCAAGGAATAGGAGAACGTGGCAGCTAGTTGTTGATAAGTTTAAGAAGAAATTAGTTCTATGGAAGAGGAAATGTTTATCATTTGTAGATAGATTAACTTTGATTAAGTCTATATTATCAGGACTGCCAGTCTATTTTCTGTCTATATTTAAGATGTTAGTGGGTATTGCTAAGCGGCTAGATAGAATTCAATCTACCTTTCTTTGGGGTGGTGATGAGGTGAAGAGAAAAGTGCACCTTGTAAAGTGGGAGGAAGTGTGCAAAAATAAAAGCCAAGGTGGGCTTGGTGTAAGGAAGTTTAGTGAGGTCAATGAATGCTTGTTGATTAAATGGTGGTGGAAGTATGGCTTCGAAGATAAAGCATTGTGGAAACAAGTGGTGTGTAGCAAGTATGGTGAGATTGGTGGCAGGTGGAGTCTATTGATAATGGAGTCAGGGGGGGTATCTATCTTGTGGAAGGATATTCTGTCCTTAGCTTCAACTAATATATCCCTGAGGGAGTTCTTCTTATCTAATTTTAAGATTGTGATTGGGAATGTTATTAGAACAAAATTTTTGGTGGATGTGTGGGGTAATAATCAAAGTCTATCCCTTACTTTTTCTAGACTTTTTTCATTATTAGTTGATAAGGATGGTTCATTGTTTGATTTTTATCAAAGGAAAGATGGGGGTGATGACTGGAATTTCATGTTCAAAGACAACTTTTTGCTTGGGAAGAGGAGGAACTATATAACTTGACTGTGTATCTTCAGTTGGCACCTAGTTTAAGAAATCAAGCTAAGGACTATTGTATATGGTTGGCTAATCCATCTGGAGTCTTTTCTATAGCTTCATTATGGACTTGGTTGGATTCAAGTAAAGGGTCTAATCTCAGATTTGTCATGAATATTGGAAATAATATTGCTTCCTCAAAGGTTTAATTCATAACATGGTTAGCATGGAGAGGTAGGATGAAGTCTATTGTCTTTATGCAAATGATTGGGGTGCTGAAGCTTGATGCAAACATTCTTTGTGTATTTTGTAAATCTGAGGTGGTGACACAGACTCATTTATTATTGCATTGTAGTTGTGTTTGGAAAGTGTGGTATGGGATTGTGGACTGGTGGTGTTTGTATTGGGCTGTCTCTGGGTCTATGCAGTCCTTGTTGAGTTGGTGGGCTAGTTTTAAGGTTAAAAAAAAAGGTGATGAAGATTTGGAAAATTGTTCATCTGGCTGTGTTATGGTCAGTTTAGAAATTAAGAAATGAATGCTTGTTTAATAATACTCAACTTGATCTTGTGAATTTGGAAAATTTGGTGAAAGTCAGAGTGGCATTATGGGCAAAGTTTAGTATAAAAAATTTTCATTACTTTGTGCATGATATTATTTCAAACTTACGGCATATTTATTACTAAATTTGGGCAGCTGCTGGTGTATTGGCTAGAAGGGTATAAAGGGGGCGTTTTTTATTGTGTTGCTCATCTGATAGAGTGCATATGGCAGCACGGGACACTTTACCTAGTTTGTTTCTGCATGTAGTCAACTTGGTTCTGCTATAGTATTGATGATGTTTTCTACAATATTGGTTCTGTTCTGTTGCACAGCTCTGTATCTTATAGTTGATGGTACTGCTAGTGTTGTTATTATTGGTGCTGTTTGTTGCTGCCTTGTCATGGTTGTTGAATTGTGCTGTTCAGAGTTTTTTTTGGCTTCAAAATTATCTATCAGGTGATGCTCAGGTGCCTATGATAGAAAATGACTAGTGGAGGCTTTGCTTGCAGAGGATTTTGGTGGATGATGATGTTTTATTATGTTGTTGGCCTATTGTTGTGATGCTTTATTTGTTGTTTGATGTTTTTGGTTTTGTTTTTGTTTTTATTTTTGTTTTTGTTTTCGTTTTTGTTTTGGTTGGTAGCTCACCAACTTCTGATGGCGTGCTAGCTAAAGATTGGGCATTGGTGCCAACCTAATTGGCATTGGTATGTTCGTTATGATACTTTTTGCACCTATCTCTTTCTCTTTTTTGATGTAATGATTCTTTGTTCATCAATCTAAGTTTTCTTTTGCTGATAAAAAATTGATAGTTTAAAGACTAAAAAGGTTTTGATTTGTATATTTTAGGGACATACTAGACTCAATAGATTGTTCAAGGACTAAATAGACAATTTGACGATAGTTTAGAAGTATAATATATAATAAACCCTATTTTTTAAGAATAGTACTATAATGAGTAAATGACATTTTGCCCCTTTTATACTTGGTCTTTTTCCCATTTCAATTTTTTTTTTTCACTTTAACTGTTCATAGTTTTTCTTAATGTACTCCAAAAGCTAATTTATATCCAAAATTAGACAAAAATAACACATTGATAGTCACATGATATAAAAATATTTTATTATATATAACTTACATCATTGACACAAATCTAAACCCCAATATAATATATTTTTTATGTGATGTGACAATTAATGTAATATTTTCTGTCTAATTTTGAACAATTTTAGTTTGAGGAGTAAATTGAGAAAAACTTAAAATATGAATGGTCAAAGTGGAGAAAAATAAATCCAAGAGAAAAAGTGATAAAATGCCCAAACATAAATTAGGCAAAGTGTAATTTATCCCATATTATAATCCTATAAATTTTACTCTAAATTTTATTATGAAATATCAATCTACAGTTTATATTCATTTCATATTTATACTTCACATTGCACTACTTTAATCTTTGCTATACAAATACATTTCCTAAAAAACTTGGATAATATTTATGAGACATTTCTACACTTTTATTAAGGTCTTGTTTGTCATAATTTAAAAATGTCAAAAAGTTAAAAAAATTATTATCTTATTTAAGTCACATCACATTTTTATCACATCACTTCAAACTTAATTCATACCCAACTCATATTTTATAAAAAATTAAAAAAATACACTTATTTAGATCATTTCAAATCACCCTTAAATTTTAAAAGATAATTTCATAAACATCAAGTAATAAATGGTGCAAAATGTTGTGAAAATTTGTGATAAGGCTGTATCATGTTAAAGTCTTAGTCACAATGATGTAAGCACTGTAACAAAAAGTTAGAAAACACCAGCCATACCATTTAGGGCATCATTATATACTATAGAGACAATGCAAACAAAATAAACTACAGTAAGACAACAACCACTAAAGCTAGAAGACAAAACACTTTTTTGAAAAAAACTACCAAATTCTGATAAGATCAACACCCTTTTTTTCCCACGAGGAATAAGTATCTTAGAATTTAGAAACCTTTTCAATATATGAAAACCCTAAAGTTCAAAGGATTGATTATTGGAGTACAATCAATATCCAGTTAGGAGAGATTTTTTTTTCTTTAATTTTATTTTTTAATAACAATCATATAATAGTGATATTTTTTAAATAACAAGTCATTTTAATAAAGTTTTAGTTTGAAATAAATGAATATAACTCTTAATAAACAGCTTTTATGGGTGAATGTAAATTTTTAATTTATTTATTTATACATCATTATCCTTTTTAATTTGTTTATTTAGAGTTTAGAATATACGAAAATAATTTTATGTATAAGATTTGTATGAAATGATCAGAGTGATATTTTATAATTCTAAGTCACAATAATTTTTTTTTTTTTTAACTTGAAAAAAAATTATAGCAGCATGTCATGTTTTTAATTAAACCACAATTGGAGATCTATGTGAATGTGTGTGTAAAATATTAAATAAAAATTAGATACACATTATTTTTCTAAATTAAAATTTTATTTGTATAATTATGTAGTCATTTTTGTTTGGAGTCTTCTAACACAGAAATCATAAGCTTGTTAGATCATCAATCACAGTTGACCACATCAAGATACAGATGATGAAAATTTGTTTGCTTGATTGTAAAATGGATTTATTCACACATGTAAACACATATAATATGATTAATCAAATATATGAACCATTACTCAAAATGGCCGGTCCCACCTTCCACCAATCAAAATGTGACATCACTATTATCCATATCTCTTCATATTTTATTTTGTGGATCTCATTCTGAATCCACAACGATGATTTTTAGTTCATTCTGTAAGTTTAACAATAAAGACGAATTATGTAAAAAATTAGTTTTAGCAGAAATTTTTTGGGTGAATAAGTCATAATTTTTAGCAGATTTCACTAAAACACATGAATCAATTACATTTTGTTTTTTTAAAATGAATAACAACTATGAGTTTAAACTTTAACTATGTATTTTCTACAACAAAATATAATCTGTTTATCTATTTTTCAATATCCAATAAAATTGATTTTTTATATTGACGACTTTTACTATCAGATTTACAAAATCAACTCTTGGAATGATTATACATTGTGGGCTCCTCTCTGGGTTCTCAAAATGAAGTATAAAAAAATAGAAAGAATAATAATATAAAGATGAGTCATTTCTCTTTGGGTGTGTGAACCAAATTAGACTCATGATTTGTGGATCCATCATGTGGTTTATGGATCTGTCATGACGTGGAAGCTATCCTGCCACATAAGGGCTACCTTAGTGTGACACTCACATCATGATCATGCATTTTAAATTTTGCATTCATGTACTCTTATATTTTAAAATTCTTATGTGTTGCATTACATTATGTTTGTAGAGTGTTTATTTTGTAGAATTTTTAGAAGTGAAGAATTTGTATAAGAAGCCTCGTAGGAGAGTTTTGATGATAGAAGAATTTAGGAATAATTGTTTTGGAAAGAAGACTTAGGAAATTGGATCAATTTAAAGAAAAGCCTTTGCATAGAAATTTTAAAGAATAATAAGAATAATTTCGAACTTGAAATTGAAATGTTTAAACATCTTAGAAATCATAATTTAGAAATTTAGGTTTTGTTTGGGATGTGAGTTGGCTTTTTTACTTTTTGGCTAGAGATAAACTTTTTTGGCTTTTTTGACTTTTGTGAGAGAAAAAATGAAATTATTATGATTTAGATGTGACATTTTATTTTATTGACTTTTTAACCTATTTTGTTTTTTTGTAACTATTTTAGCCAAAAAACTCAAAAAGCCAATATGTCAAAGTAAGGCTTAATAGCTTTAGTTTGCTGAATAGAATCTTTTAGATATTTTGTCGAAAATTTGATAAGGATTAATAAAGACTAAACAAGATTAAATTAATATAATTGAGATTAATTAACTAATAAAGATTAAGAATTAAACCTAATTAATTAAGGTTAAGTGTGATTAGTTAAACTTAGTGGAGTATTATTTTATTAAGTAAATTAGAAGATGGAGGAAGATATTAGATAGTTCATGAAGCCTCAAGAGTTTATTTGACATTTTATTAACAACAAAAGTGACAAAAAGAGAGAGAAAGAGCTGGCTAAAATTTTGATTTTAGAAAGAGAGTTGAGCTCAAGAAGAAGAAGAAGAGACTTGAAGGAGTACTAAATCCAAGCTAAAAATTGTGAAAAATTCATCATAAGATAAGGAATTTCACCCTCTTTCTAGTATTGCTTAAATAATCTACACGTTAAATCATTTGAGTGAGGTTTTGAGAGAATTAAGATGAAGAATTGGAGGAAAGTTTGAAATGAGTTAGGTTTCAAGAAATTTCATGGAAATCATGTTTTTGATCAAATTAAACTTTGAATTCTTTTGCAAATAAATGTTTTCTATGGATTTTATATAATCTACATGTGTTTTAGAGTTTATAAAGTCTTCAATTGAGGTTTGATATGAAGAAATGGAAGAAAATCAAGTTAGATCATGTATGAAATCAAAATTGTAGATTTGTTTTGAAAATCAAGATTTAGTTTGGTTTTAATCTTAAATTCTTGCATACAAATGTTTTTATAAGAGTTTTATTCAATTTATATATGTTTTGGAATATCTATGATCATAATTTGAGACTTTGAATTTCTTTTTATTTATTTATTTATTTTGTCAATCAATAGGAGAATAATTATTACAATTAGCAAGTTAACAAAACCTAACAGCTGATAATCAAATCCACCATGGTCCAAGCCCAACAACTACATGCAATTAGGGGTGTAAAATCGGGCCATCAGCCCGCGGCCCACTTGAAGCCTGCTCGCGGGCTAAAGTGGTCCGACCCAACTAGGTCTGAGCCCAGCCCAAGGCCTTGGGCTAGGATTGGGCCGTTTATTTTGAGGCCTGAAGCTCAACCCATCGGCTCCCTCAAGGCCTAACCTGAGGCCTCGCCCGCCCCAAGGCCCAATGTCATTTTCAAGTTATTTTAGTGAAAAAAAATAAAATTTTGGAGAAAAAAATAAAATTTTGGAGAAAAAAATGCCCAAGCCCAAGCTCGACGACCCAAGTACTCCCTCGGCCTGGGCCAAGATTTTGTGCTAGTGGGTCAGTCTCGACCAACTTGATATTTGGCAAGAGCCCGCTAGGCCCGATGGCAGACAATATCATTTTTACACCCCTACATGCAACCCTCATAATGAGGTAGAAATAAACCATCACAAATCACGACAAAAGGTATCAAACTCCTTCTATAGAAGTTGAACCCGATACCTTACACCACAAAGAATGCTACACAACCACTAGGCTCAATGCCCTAGTTGAGGCTTTGAATTGAAGAGTTGAGTTTAAAACATCAAGAACATAAAGAACAAGCTTAGTCCTGACTTGCCCAGAACGACTGCACGTGTGGCTAGATTTCTCACACGTTCGGCCAACCCACATTCAGCACCCAAACATTTTGTACCAAACTACACGTGTGGACATATTTTTAACACGTGCGACCAACTTTCTTGCACGTGCCTCAGCAGGTGCGGCAAATAGAGCATTTGCCCAATGTGACCCCTTTTCACTTGTTTCGATGCACTAGATATATAGTACTTATTTTAAACCTTAAATAGAGTTGAATAGAGTTTAGAAACCGATGTCTAGTAAGAGAAATTAAGGAATAAACTTTAGAATTCGACTAACACATTTGTTTTTCATTTTGTTTTATTGAATTTGTACATTTGCTTATGTAGGCCAAGGTCTTGTGGACTATACCTCGCACGGGGAGCCATTGTGAGTAATATTATAGTAAAGTTATGTAACGCCCCAACTTTCCGGCTGTTAATAAATCAAATCAACCTTAAATTTACAATTTCAGATAAACTAATAACTTCAAATGTACAAATCAGTCTCCAAAAATAATTACACAAATGTCTCCAAAATATAATTTATATATTTATCTCAAAAAATAATACATAGTTGCGGGCCTCGAATATCTAACTCAACTATTCCTTTAAATGCTTCAACTCAATCGTCACTAAATTGCTCTGCACCTGAAAAATAAATAAACTCGAGAAGTATACAATATGACAATAACAACAAGGCTCAAATAGAGAATAAATCAATAAGAATCCAATAATTATGACATGGCACAAATGATTTGATTCTAATTAACAAGCAATTTATCAAATTGCATAAACAAATCAACTCAACATATGATAACTTATTTATGACCAAATAGCCGGTCCTACTTAATACATGACTAGTGATCGGTCTCACTCATCTCACTCAAACATAACCACTTATCTGAGTATATTGGTGCATCCTATTGGCAGGATCCACTCGATCCATATATGAAACATTTTCACATCATTAGTTAGATAGATCAACATTGTTAACATAGTCAAAAGATTAGAATAATCAAACGAATCAATATAGAATAATTTCACAAATTTTATTGAATGACCAGTATAACAAAAGAATACAAATTAGAAATAATTAAAATAACACTCTTTGCAAAGATAGTAAAGTGAGCATATTGTACACCACTTAAATTACTTTAAAACAATTTCATGATCACTTGATACTAAATTCCTCCATCACCAACACTTTAAGCATTTGATATTTTACCATAAATTTTTAATAATAGCAGATTACAATTTTCAGATATAAGATATATAAAGTTTGATAAAATTTACAACTTTTTTCTTTCATAAAATTACTCTCACTCTAAATATTTCCGATCTAAATTTAAAATTATATATCACAAATATGAGAGCATGATGAAGGGGAGAGCGCGAACTTCAAATTTGGTATAGAAATAGAAGTAAAAGGTGAATTTTTGTTTGAGGAGCAAGTAAGTAATAAATATAAAGAAAAGAAAATGAAAAGATTGAAAGAAGAATATGACATAGGAGAGCCGTGGCAACCCGTATGGTTGTCGGCCATTCAAGAAATAATATATATATATATATATATATATCTTTTCTTTTCTCGGTAACGAAGAAAAATGGTAAATGAGTTACAATTTATTATTATTTTTAAAAAGAGATGAATAATATTGAAATGAAAATAAAAATATATAAAATAAATATAAAAAAATAAATTAGGTTTTCATTTAAAAACTTACCACCAAACTATTATAATAAATCACCAATACTTCTCACTAAAATCTATATCTATATATTATATAAGGAAAATGGAGTTTCTAACCCAAAAGTCTTGTGAGGGCTTTAATATTCTAATCTTAATTTTTTAATTTTTTGAATTTTTTTTAAAAAAAAACCTTCAACATTTATTGACTTCTTCCAACCCACAAGCCTTTTTGATTTCTTTTATAGTTATTGCAGCACTATTTTCAACTTTTTCCATACATTATGGTCAGTGATAAGATTGTTAAATTATTTTTATAAAAAATATATAAAAAAATAATTTGTATATTAAAAAAACATCTAAAATAAATATAAATATCTATATCTATTTATTTATCTATCTATCATTACATAAGGAAAAACAGGTTTTTAACCTGCAAGTTTTGTGGGAGCTCCAATATTCCAATCTTAATTTTCTAATTTCTTGATTTAAAAAAGAAAATAACCTTAGCATTTATTAATTGCTCCCAACCCACAAGCATTTTTGATTTCTCTCATAGTTATTGTAGCACCCTCTTCAACTCCTCTCAAACACTATGGTTAGTGATGAGATTGTTAAATTATTTTTATAAAAAAAATTTAAAAAATATCTAAAATAAATATAAATAACTATATCTATATATTATATAAGGAAAATGAGGTTTCTAATAAGAAATCTCCTAAAAGTTCCATACTCTCATTCTAAACTTATTGATTTTTTAACTTATAAAATAGATTAAAAAAACTATTGGCTAATTTATTTATTTAATTATTTTAGAAATAATAATTATTCATTAATTTATGGACTTCAAATGGAAAGATAACAAAAATATTTCATAATCTCGCCATCCTAATCTCTCTCACTGATTTCTAAAAAAAAATATTAAAACTAGCCTTCCTTTTCTCTTTCTTAAAAAATCAAATAATATTTTTCATGAAAGTTGTGGGTATCTATCTATATCTTATATATTATATTTAACATAACAAAAAATAAAAATAAAAATAAAAATAAAATAAAATAAAATAAAACACAAACTAAAGATCAGATATACAAATAGATAAAATCAATGAATTTGATTTTTATTTATTCAGTTAAAATCTTTATTTTGGATTTCAATATCCAAAAGTTACGTATTTTTCTTTCTTTTTCTTTTTTATTTTATTTTTTTAATAAGTAGGATATTTACAAATGGACCTCAAATTTTTTTTTTTTTCATAATCTGACTTAAAATGATGTAGTTATAAGTGTCAATTTTTATACAAATATGAGAAGAGAATTAATTAAATTATACATTTCAACTAACCACATACTCAAACTTTGACTATTTCGAGATGTTATTTCACCATAATTTCAATTAAGAGAATCTTTAACCCTTAATTTTTTTTTATCAAATTATAATTTGATAAAAATTTAAAAAGATAAAACGTTGAAAATTATTTTTTTTTTCCCATCAAAATTGGTGGAAAGAAGAAAAAAATTGGGATAAGAATGAAAATTCTTTTAAAAATTAATAAAAATTTAATGAAAAAGTTGAAGTAATTCATGTCAAATCAAAATTTTTATTTAAATTTAAAATCAAATTAGATTAAAAGAAATTAAAAGAAAATGATAAAAGTTTGAAAATATTTTGAAACTTTCTTATTCTTAAAGACTAGATATTCGTGTGTGTATTATATTTATATTGTATTTTTAGTTATGAAATTGAGATCAAAAAAATGTAACTTAAATTATTGGATTAATAATAAAAACATCATATTAATTATTGTTAAATACCACTTTACTTTACATTTAATAATAAAATTGTATATTTATTTTAATTATAACTTTTAAATTTATATATTTTCATAACAAGAAGAGATATGTCAAAACTCATTTAATCTATATTAATCAGGTTTAACTTTTTTTTTTAATACAAATTATCAAAATTACACTAAATAGATATATATATATATATATATATATATATATTTTAATTGTTTTAAACTAATAATTTAAGAAGTTATAAATATAAAAGTTAACTTATAAATTTCATGTATACTACAAAGCAAAATATTAAATTACTTCAAGATAATTATAATGATTTTTTTTTTAATTTATCAAGTTCCGTACATAGTACGGGTTACCATTAATATTTAATACCTCAAAAATATGAAATTTCACAAACTATATTCCAATATATTTTTGAAAAATGAAAAGTATTATATTGAAATGTTATATTTTGTTTCAGAATGAATAAATATCATACTATTCTTTGTATCAATGTATGTGTATGACATCCTCAGATTAGTCCTAGTTATTGGGAACCGTAATTATGTCAGTGACCGTCAATGAGATCTTCTCTATCACATACGGGTGGGTTTATTCAATCGGCATTCAGGCCAACTATTCCTCTGTTCTGTTGTAATGCCGTATGCAATTATATGTTTTTTGAAAACGTTAAATATGATGTGAAATGTTCTGGAGAAGTGTTTTAGAATTATTCATCTTGTTTGGTTCTAATTGTTTAAATTTAAAATTTTGAAACTTGAATTTTTTTTTTTTGTTTTCTATAACTTTTTTTTTAATATTTTAAACAATTTTTTTTTTACTTTTTTAGATACACTTAATATAAATACAATTAAAAAATATAGTATTTGTGAAAAAAAAATCTTTAAAAAATTCACTAAATACCAAAATTAAAAAAAAAAAACTAAAATTCATTACATTTTCATATTTTTGTGTATTTATTGATTTTTTAAAATATTTTTTACAAATATTTTATTTTTTAGGTACATCTAGGTTAGAGTATCTCCAATGTTTACTCTTTTTTTTCATCAAATTTGAGTAAAAAATTGAGTAAAAGCTTTATATGATATCGAGCATTCTAACAGAGAATTTTGAATTTTTATCAAAGTACCGATTGACCAAGAGGACGACTGGGGGACGTCCGATCGGTCGATCGGCCAGTGTAAATTGCCCAAATTCTAAAACAAACTTTGTACAATAAATTGAAAGGAAGTGGATGTCTTGAGAGACAATCGGCCGAACAACCGGGCAATCGTATGATGTTCTTACATACTTACAAAGCTAACAGCTACTTATAGTAATTTGATGAAAGGCTTCACGTATTCTCAATTTGATGAAATGTTTAAGACATCTTCAATTTGATACTAGTTTGATGTTAAGGTTGGAGCACCAAAATTGGACTTTTTTTTTATCAAATATAAATTTGATGAAAGAAAAAAGTAAGCGTTGAAGATGCTTTTAGGTGTATTTAAAAAGTAAAAAAATTAATTAAAATATTTAAAAGATTCACTAAAAATAAGAAAATACAAAAAATGAAAAACTCAATTTTCAAAAAATTGAAACAAAATAAGCTAATTGAACTTGATGATTTAAATATTGTTTTGTAAAATTTGTCGATAATCATTAATTAATCTTTTACTCTAATATTATTCATTAGGTTTTTGCTCACCTCTCATTCTATATATATGTGGTTGATGATGAGAAAGACCAAGAGTAGGAGAAGAGGAGTCACTTTCTGAGTTTTTGCTTTTGTTAAATAGGAGACATATAGATATTTTTGTAATATAAGCTAAGAGAAGTTTCTAAGGACTGGAGAAGGCTTGTGTAATTAGTTATGATGTATATATGTTTGTGTGAGGGGTGATTTTGTGATACTCTTTTATTCTAGATAAGCCCTTGAAAGATCCTTATTCTACTGCTTGAAACACGAAAACACTCTAGTCAGGAGTGGCGTAATTAGCACTTCAACGAGCATGTTAGTCTTTTTGAAAAGAAGAGGCAGTATTTATATTTTTGAGAGTGTAAGTTTTTTAGAGCATACCTTTCTCATTCACCATCACCTTTCTTTTACAGACATTTTAGATATTTTCTTTTGTAACTTTTGATCATTGCCATGTCAGAGCCATTTCCCTACTATGTTTCTGGAAAGGGACAGCTTGGGCCCACTTAAAGTGGATTGCTATACCGACTTCCCTGATATACTTAGCCCAGACGTACGGTCTAAGTACCTTTCAATTAGTATGTTCTTCAGCCCATTTGAATTTACTCGACAATGACTTGTTCGAGTCCAATAGACTTTGGCATAAGCTGGCCCATCAAAGATAGGATTGGATGTGCCCTGTTTGCCAATTAAAGGTTCTGTTTATTTGGCTCCCACAATTTGGTATCTTTTTGTAACCCTTGTTTAAGGTTTTCAATTATTGGATAGGTAATATATAAGACTAGTGTGTTTCATATCATTTTATCTATGCACAGTTCTGAATGGACTTAGATTATTTTGTACATACAACTTTCCCTTAAGATTACCCCAAGTATTCTATAGTCAATTATTCATTTTGATTTGTAAGGCTTTTGGTAGTCATAGACTATTGCCCAGTCACCACATTATCTTGTTTGGGAAGGAATGGGGTAGTGACACTTCTATCTGTTTGGCCCAAATATAGAAGAGAAGAAGGAGAATAATGATAATTTGTTTAAGAATAATTCTATTCATATAGAAATTGCATAAAGAATATCACAATAATGATGTGATAATGGCATCGCTATAGATAAAAAATAGTTTTATGAGTATTTTATTTTAAAATAAAAGGTCAAAATCAAGTCATATTACTCTATACAGAAATTCTATATGGATTTTTGGACATTGTTTCATTAGGTAATTTTTTTGAAAAAAAAATATTTATAGGTAATGTAACAAAAAATTATATAATGATGTAATAGTGACATTTTTTAAATAATAAATTGTTTTAATGGGTCTTTTAATTTGAAATAATTACTTACAAATATGTCATATCATTCTATATAGATTTGTTACATAAATTTTTATTTGCATATAATTATTATTTAATTATTTTTTGTGCTTACAAAAAGCCCAAATATAACTTCAAAGAAATTAGTTTTTTTAAGCTAAAAAATAAATAAGGCTTTGTTTGAGGATATTACTTTTTAGCTTAAAAGTCAAACAGTCATTAAAAAAGTAAAAAAATCAACAAATTATATATTTTAAAAAAAAATCAAAGATTCACTTCTTTTCTTTTCTTTTCTTTTTTTTTTAATACTTTTTACACATATTTTCGTAAAAAATTTAAAAGTTATCCTAAACATACTATTTTTTTTTTATTTTATATTTTAGTCAAAAAATTAAAAACTCACTAAAATAATATATTTCCAAACGAGGCCTATGTTAGAATCGAAATTTTTTTACTAAATACCACACATTTCAAAATGCAATAGCTAATAAAAAATTTAAAAGAATTCGAGAAGATTTGTAGAGAAAAAAAGTATCAAAAAAATTAACTTCAGTTCTTTGTTTGTTTGTTTATTTTTGTGTTTTTCTATAAGTTCCCACTCAATTCAAAATTTAAATACAACATTTTAGTCCAAACTAAATGAGTGCACTAAATGAATATTTGTTTGTCACATATCAACAATTATAAAACCTTTTAGGGAAAATTACACCGGTGATCTCTATACTTTACCTTTTGTGTTATTTTGATCCTTACATCTTTAATTAACTTAATTTTGACTCTTAATTTTAAATTTTGTATCAATTTGGTCCAATTAATAATATGATTAATGTTTTTTTTTAAAAAAATTATCACTAAATTAGTTGAGATTAACTGATTGAGTTTAGTAAGTTTATAATTTTTTTAAAAAAAATATGGCACATGACACTTATGTGTGTATTTTTTATAACGAAATGCTAAAAGTTGTAATCAATTGGGCCAAATTGAGACAAAATCATAAATTTAGTATCAAAATCGAGGCAATTGAAATTACAGAGACTAAAATAACACAATGATCAAAATACAGGGAATACCATCGTAATTTGCCCAAACTTTTACTTTTGAATTAATGTTCGTATATTTTTATGATTGTGGGGACATATTTTTGAGTGGAACCCACAAGGTGCCATGTGGCAAGATAATACTGGTTAAAGTTGTAACATTGGTCAAACTCTTCTTAAAGTATGATTCCTAAGTGATGGAATCCCAATCGGATATAACTCTTAAGTTGGGTAAAAATGAGACTATTGAGGAGATCAAAACCAACCAAATTAGGAAGAGTAATTCGAATACTTGCTAGGCAAGTACAATTCTACATGAGGCAGGGTATTTCGATATAAAGAGCACATCCCTATGGATTGAGGTACTCATTATGCATGTTCTAGTAATAGATTATAATTTTAAGTATTTGTGCTATTAAATATTCTCTAGTTCTAGAGAGAGAGAGTCGTTGACTTTTTTGGAGTGCTAGTCTGGAAAAGTTCATACAAGATACTGATAGTTCTCTGTCTTGCGAATTCTCAGCGTTTTCATTTAAAAGATCAACTTCATTTAAAAGATCAAGTTCTCTGTAGACATCCCATTTTGACCGCCCGTAAGACTTAGGGGCTTAATTCGATACACTCGATGATGAAAGTTGAATTGTGTGCTTTGAATTCACAGCGATTCGGATTCAGTCAGGCTCTCGAAATAACCTCAAATCGTCACCATTTATCTTGTTTGAATCTTTGAGTCTCATTTTTAGACCTTTTGCCACATTGAGCTGAGTTTGAATAAAAAACAGGGAAGGGCATGCATGCTCGGCCGTGCCTCAGTGGCTATGAATGGCTCTGTATGCTCAGCTGTGTCATGGCTATGAATGGTCGGCCGAGCCTTGGTGGCTAGAAACACTGTGCTGGGTGGGAGACCGCGCAGCTGTTCATTTTTGAAGATATTTATCATCTTTTGAGCTCAAATTCTATAAAAACGAGGTCCAGCCTCTGTTTTGGAGGTTGGAAAAAAAAAATTTCTAAAGAGCTTATATACACCTTGAGAGCTCCTCATTCTTCCTTCTTCTATGGCAAGCAACTTTTGAGTTAACCTACCTCCCTCATGTCATCTCCATACACCATACACAACCTTGTCTCGCCATCTTAGAGCCATGGTTGATCTTTGAGAAGCCTAATTCAAGCTTGAGGGTGTGTTGATACTTAGTTTGGATCACAAGCAAGAGTTAACTTCTTTGAGAGGTATAAGCTTGTTCTTTCCTCTTGCTTTCAACTCTTTCATTTGCTATCTAGTTCTTATCATTTTGTGTTGTTTTGATCCTATTTTAAGTGTTTAAGTTTGGGTTTGGAGAGCTATCAAAAGAGTAGAGAGAGTTTGCTCTTTCTACATCTTTACCTATAGCTCAAACCCTTACTTTTTCACTCTTTTCCTTTGTTCTCTACACTGATTTTCAGAGTTAAAAAAAAAGCTAAAATTATGTTTTTGGGGTTTCAAAAATAGAGGGTTAGCCACCCCTCCTTGTTCTTGTTTACTAGCCTTGTTTCCTCTTTTGTTGATTAGCTTTTTTTAGTCTCCTTTTGTGGGCTTTAAACATTTTTTTTTTTTTTTTGGTGAGCTTTAAGCCTCTGTTTTTCATTTATTAAGGGCTGTTTTAGGGTTGTCCTAGCCTTTTAAATTGGTTCAAGCTTTGGTTAGTTCCTTTGTTGTCTTATGAATTGGCATACATAACTTGTTGCATGTTGTTTCAAACTTTCTTTTACTTACTTTTCATGTTAAGAGTCTCAATCATCTAACTATCTATCTCTTTCATTCTTGAGAATGATTTCAACCGATTGAGGTTGCTCAAAACATGTAAGAAAGACTTCTAGTTAATGGCTTAATCATTTCGAAGATTCATTGTCAACGGTATAGTCTCTCTCATGTTTTAGAAAAACCTCTCATTTGACGTTACTTCTTGTTTAGCGGACTTTAACATCACCATGGACAAATGGACTAATGAATGGCAATGACTAAACAAATTGGTTTAAAATTGGATCAACGAACATAAAGAAAATGGCTTAAATTGCTTAGACTTGGCTAGATGTTATGCCAAATTTATCGAGTCAATAGTGATCATGCGCTAATTCATGGCGTTTTGATAATTCTTGAAGTGTCTCTACCACCCTATTTGAGTTCACTCCATGACAAGAGGGAGGGGTGGTCATATTCATTGTATTTCATTGATTTTTGTCCAAAATTATATCCGAAATGATCAAGCAATCAATTTGCTCATTGATAGTTTTGGAATCAATTTCAACCTTCTCTCAATGCTTTCCCATGACACGGAAGGAAGAAAGGGACAAACAGAGCTTGAACAACTTTGTCTGCATTGTTTTTCACTTCAGAACACAAAACAGAGTTTTGCACAAAACTGAGGTACGACCGGCCTTCTCTATGCTCGGCCGGGCTTCATTGAGGGCTGGTCGACAGACCCTTAAAGTTTGGTCAACAATGTATTTTTGCAGAAAACAGAGGGCAGTGGTTGAGGTGAAACAGAGCAAGCTTGGGGTAGACATGGTTGTTCTTGAACGTTGTGCATGTACATGCATGCAATTATTGCACATCATCGGTTATATTATGATTATTATAACTAATTAATTTAATGTTGTTTAGTGTAATTAGTCTCGTTAATTATTAAGTGTTGTAATTATTCATTATTGTCTATTTGTAATTGTTGTAATAATCTTGGTTATCCGTTGTAATAGCATAGATAGCCTAATTAGCTTAGCCTATTTATTCATTCATTCGGTTTTGTAATAGTTAGTTTAATTCAAACTTTCGGACATTGATTCACACCCTCCTGCGTGAGGCATCAAACGTTGTAATAATGTGTATGTCTTCTAATCCCACGTCTTTCTCCCTTTTATTTATTCGCTTACGATGGTTAGTATAGAGCATCATGTTTCATTAGTATTCTTGTGCCTTGCATCCACCTGTATTGCATGTACTGAGACTCGATTCATCATTCAAACTTGCATTGTCATTTAAATAATTCTTTGAATACGTGCTTACATCGCATGTTAGCAAATTGATTCACATGTCATAAATTAGTAGCCGAGCCTATTAGTTGTATATCGCATGTATTACATTAGTCATGGTGCATTGATTAGGGACATGTATGTTTTTTAATTAGCTTCTTGTTGTTTGGCTTGGAGTAGGTGGGCCTTTACTCGCTTTAGTATATCGCATGAACGTAAGTATTGCCATGTTTAACATGCTTGCCATGATGCTTAGTGCTTAAATGATTAAATGCTTGAATGCCTGTAGATGAAGGCTAGTTGCTTGAATTGGGATGGTTTGATTAATGTCCATTTTAGCCCACTTTTTCAAGTGGCAAATTCACAAAACAATTTCGAAACAAAGCATGAGATCAAGTGTTCCAATTCTTGCAAATTAGTCTATACTTGTGTGCAACACATAGTAATGTAATATTAGTCTAATAAATTGGAACAAGATCATATAATATAAATAAGAAACACATCATGATTAGTAGAGACCGATCTTTAATCGGGCGAGTGGGGTGCTCAATTCATGACATTTCCCTCTCGTGCGTAAGTTCCCGAGTCGAGACACTTTGGTGATGACAGACTAATGACCTTTGGTACGAGTCTCGGGTTTCCTAAATTTTTAGGCGGCGATTCTGAAATCTGGCAAAGCAATCCATTTTTTATATTTGATTCAAATATCGATTTTCCAAAAAAGAATTGCCGGATTTGGACTCTTTTTGTGTTTTCACTGTTTCACATTGCATTTGTGAAATCAGATTCAAAATCACAAGTAGAGTCCAAACTGTAAGGCTATTCACCTTCCTAAAGGAGCGCGGAAAGTCAAGCTACAATAATATAATTATTTTATATTTATTGATGGAGATCTACATTAAAACTATCTAATGGAGAGGATGAGTATCCATTAAGAAGTAAGCAAGCATGTCTTATTATCTTAAAAACTAAAAGCCAAAAATACTAACAGCAGTATTATTTATTATTAGGGGAAATATCATGACGTCCACACACACACACTACAACACATATCACTGCTTTAGAAAGAACACTTCAAAACAATTCATTCATTCCTTGGCAATGGCTAAAAACACCCAAAAATTTTGTTGGGGTAAAAAAAATGGCATGCCCATCTCAAAGAGTATGGGTGGAAAATAAAAATACATAACTATTGCATCAGTTCAGTTAGCTTCACTATACAATGAAGAGAGAAAAACCAGCAAATTAAATCAATATTCATATTTGATTTAGGGTTCTAAGGCTCTAGTTCAGATTCTGATGACTCCTCTTCCTAATCTTGAGGATGCTGGCAAATGAAAGGAGGTGGTGGGGGATCAACTGTCAAGGTTCCTTCTAACACCTTAATGACCTCACCCATTGAAGGCCTCATTTGCCCCTCTACTTGCAAACACCAAAAAGCAATTCTCAACACCCGCTCCAACTCTTCTGAATTCACCCCATCCTCTATTCTTACATCAACTACCTTCTCAGCCTGTCCATTTACCCAATTCTCATAAGCCCATTCACACACATCGTCAGCTTCTTTCCTTGCACTCAGCAATTTCACCACCAACTTGCCAAAATCTTTTACATCCTCCTCTGCTGCTCCCCCACGGTCATCATGAACTCTCCCTAACCCAAATTCACTCACTTTGGCTTTGAAGTTTTCATCTAAAACCACATTCTCGCATTTTAGATTTCCGTGACTTACAAACTCCCTGCATCCCGTGTGCAAGTACGAAATGGACCTTGCCACTGTTAAACAGATCTCTATTCTCTTTCGCCATGTCAGCCTCTTGCACAGCTTAGGGTTTTCTATGCATCTTCCCAGTGAGCCATACTTGGCAAACTCGTAAACTAAAAATCTATGATCTGACTCACAACAGTAACCCTCCAGCTGCACAAGGTTTTTGTGATAAATGCTTCCTATTTTTACAACGGCGCTTCGGAACTTCCTTCCTTCCATAGTGGCTCCTTTCAGGTCTTTGACTGCAACTGGCTCGTTGTTTGGAAGCATTCCTTTAAACATATTTGGTCCAATTTGGTGCTTAAAATTTCCTGTAACGTCTTTGATTTCAGAGAAGGTTAATGTGATCAAACCTTTTGAGTTAGGGCCGGTGTAACCTAAAGCAGCTTTCCTCCTGATATAGTTCCATCTCTTGTAGATGCAGAAGCCAATCCCAATCTGAATTAGGATAAACACTACAAATGTGACTGATGCCACTCCAATTAGACAACGAAAGCAAAGCCTATTCAACCGTTTTAGTGAAGTATCACGTGGGGATGATGATGATAATGATGACGACGACGACGACGACACAGATGAAGATGCAGGGGATATGGGTAAAGCAGCAATTGGATCGGAGCACCTCTTGACAAGAGATATTGAACTTAAAGATGGGTCTGATTGACCAGTAGTGTATCGAGTTCTCATAATTCGGCATTGTGCGGTCCCATCATTGGTGAAGGTCACAGCAGTACAACGAGGGTCTTCTTGACACAAACGCTTACATTGCTGCAAACTAGCTCGTGTGATTGTTTCAGTTGGTGGGTAAACCCCATACAGGAAGGTGTGCTCGTATGTAGTCATGAAGGAACCAGACATACAGTCCTGCCCATATGGAACCAAACATTCCAAGTTAGACTCCATTGTAGATGAAAATGGGCATGTGCAAACAGAGGAGCCTGATGCATTGAAGATGCAGATGCCACAGAGGCCACAGGTTGCAAAGACGTTGCACTGATTCTCAACAGCTTGCCAAACCGGTCTCCATAACCTTGAAACATCATGCCAAGAGTACAGCCGAAGATTTCCATCGACATCTAGCCTCAGAAACCGGAGTTTCACATCTGAATCATTGTGATCTTCTCCAAACACAGACCAAACCACTTTGGATCTTTGGTCAAGAAGTTGCAGGGTTCCATCAGAGCTGAGAATAGCTCGGAGGATTGATTGAGAAGGGCTTCCACTGGTCCAGTATACAATGTTATTTTCCCACCGGAGTAGCAACCGATCTTCAACATGAAGACTGTAGTAACTTGACACAGAATTCCTGCTAGCAGCACGAAGCATTTTGGCAACAGAGAAATTCTGCCCTGGGAGGAGTGTGTCTGTTGGGGTCTCAAAGCTTTGCCAAACAATCTCTCTGTCTGTGTTGAGAAGAACGAGATTGCCACTGTCGAGAAGAAATGCTGAAGCAACCGATGAATTGGTAGTTTCACTTGTCCAAGCAACGACTCCTCTTATGGAATCAAACAAAACCAGTTCTCCATTTTGGGTCAGCTGGAGGTAAGACTTGCTGCCCACTGTAAGTTCAGCTCCGGCAACCCAAACCACCATTTGTTTACCAATTGGAACAGAATTTGAAAAGAAACGGATCCCAACACTATACTGATCCGAACGGTGAAAGAATCCAATGGCAAAATTCCCATTGGAGGAGGTCCAATGGTTGTTTTCTACAACTGAAAGTTTCGAACCCAAGGGAATTTGCGAGAAGACAGCCCAGAAGAGTAAGAATCCAACAGAGATAAAGAGTTGGAAAGATGAATGAAGGAGCATTCTCTCTTTCCCAAGCATATCTTCTGAATATTTCTAGAGATGCAAATGAACAGACATGTAAACAGCGATGGCCTCTTCTGTCTGCATATTAACAGTGCATTGCAGAGTCAGTTATTGAACCTCAGTATTTGATAAGAGATTTGTAAATGAAATTGGAAAAAGTGAGTGAAATTAAGTGAAATGTAAGTATATTTTATTTTTATTTTACTTACTTTTTTTCTTTCTCTTTTCAAATCTCTTACCAAATCTCTCGAGTCAAAGTAGGCAACTAAGTTGGAATTCCAAAGGTTTTCAAGACCAAATAATTCAAAAGAAGAATGGGATAATGACTCCTCCAATACTGATGAATTGAGTCATCGTTTGGGAAGATGCGTTGGGCGTGGGTTGGGTGTGCTAGGGATAAAATAGGTAAAACAAATACAAAATAGGTTTTTTAGTTCAGGCTAAAAAATGTTACATTCAAATCATAATCATTTTATTTTTTCTCTCATGAAAGTAAAAAAAAAAAAGCTAAAAAATCTATCCAAACGAAACTTTTTAATCACAGGTTAAAATAGCCAAAAAATTGAAAAGTTAAAAAGTTAATTCACATCCAAAATGAATCTAATTGAACCACATTTTCACTATTATGAGGTAACACTAGTTGAAAATATCCTAGTTTCAAAAGGCAAAAGCATAAGCAAACATGTAGAGTCAAGAAGTGGAATGCAACAATTCAGAGTTTGGTACCTAAAAAGACATTCAAGGCCCTAAAAATTCAAGAAGCCGACGTTGAATAGAAACCATGGGCAATACCTAGAATGGGCCAAACCTACCCACCCACCCCCCCCCCCCCCCCCCCCCCCCCGGGGGGAAATTGGGATGTGAGCAACAAAAAAATGAAAAATGAGAGATTGAATTGAATTAAAGGTAATTCAAACCTGGACCATCATAATAAACTAATGATAAAGATATAAAACTTTAGGGAAAATTAAAAACACCTCCCTCGAAATTTGACTAAAATACAAATTTTTCTTGAGGTTTGGAAAATTATAAATTATCCCTGAGATTTATATTTACATAATAAATAAGACAATTTATTATGCAAATATAAATCTCAAGGATAATTTGTTATAAAAATATAAAACTCAAGAACGGGATGTAATTTCTCAAATTTAGAAGAACCTATATTTTAGTCAAATCTAGAGAGTGTTGATAATTTGCGCAAAACTTTCATATGTAAAGAAACAAACTATTTTATACACATCAGGAATGCATTTTGAATCGAAACAAATGGGACCCAAATTGGGCTTATATGATGAGTATGTGGGCCTATGAAATCATTTTCAAAGCTCAAAAGTAACACTTTTAGGCAATGGGTTACAGGTAGACAAGTTTAAATGGATACGAATCTCTCTCTCTCTCTCTCTATATATATATATATACACAAAACATTAAAACAGGGAGTATTTGTATTTAGATATTGATACAATGTATTTGAAACCCTAAATTTGTAGCGATAAGAAAATGAAACCCTAGAATGGAGAAGGAACATAGATGATGCAGTAAAAGAAAGGAGTTTTTGAAATCAACAATTAGTACATTAAGGTCCTTTTGTTTGGTGAGTTGGAGGAAGGATTGAAATTAGTAGTGAGGTAAGACTCATTAATATTACTCTCTCCGTCCCAAAATATTAGTCCCTTATTTCATTTTTTATTGTCCCAAAATATTAGTCCCTCTTCAAAAATTAAGTACAAAAATAATGTAAATTTCCTATTTTGCCCTTCTTTTAAATTAATAAACAATATAAAAAGTACAATTATGACATTGATATTCCCAAAAAATGTACTATCAAAAGGGTAATTTTGAAAAATTAACTTTTCTTAAATGCAATAATTGTACTACCAAAAAAAGTTGGATTCCCCAAAAGGGACTATTATTTTGGAACGGAGGGAGTATATTTGTTTTGAGAGATGGGGAAGGGATTGATAGTGAGCTTTGGATTGGGATAGGCCTCCCCAAGGGGATTTAGATGGGCCTCCAGGACTTGATATTAGAAAAATATTCCGGCGAACTAGAAATTTTTTATTTTATTTTTTATGTGTCGGACATTTTTTTTGAACATTAATGTTTAACTTTTTATATTTTTTGTTAAGTAAAAATCATTATTTTATTTGTTTTATTTTTTTTTGGAAATTTTTTATTTCATTTTTATTTTTTTAAAATTTTTTACATGCTGGACATTTTTTTTTTAAAAAACATTAATGTTTAATGTTTTTCTATTTTTTTATTTGCTTTATTATTTTATATTTATTTTATATAAAAATAATTTAACAATCTCTACACTAACAACTATATCATCAAAACAAAAATAATTTTACTTAATCCCTTTACTATCAATCATCTCACTAATAATTTCCTTACTATTAATCCCTTCACTATCAATCTCCTCCATTTTATCTCTGAAAACAAACGGGCCTAACCTTGTACCAAACACAGCCTAGGTGAAAGACAGAGATTAGACTCACCAGGAGAAGAGTACAACTTGAACACATTGCAGATTTCACCGTAATGTCGCCTGAGAAGTTGTCGCCGGGACGCCGGAGAGATGGTTTTCGGGAGAGAAGGTACATGATGCGATGAACAGCTCAGACAGAGAGAGAATTTTTACAGGCTAGTGCATATTTTTTTAACATTTGGAATAGCTTATTTTATTCATATTTCCTAATAAATCTCATCTCACGAATAATTATTTTAATTAGTCTTAATTTTTTTTAATTAATATGTTAAGTCTTATTAGCGGATAATTTTTTTTGTATAGTTTTATTTTTTATTTTAGTAGTATTTTGGTGAATAACTATATCATTTTATTAATGTGACAAGTATGATGTGATACTTTACTGTGACCGGTATTAATGTGACACTCCAAAGATATGACACTCCACAAAAATTAAAAACTCCGTAGTATACTTTTTTTTAAATGTGACAACGTGACGGGTATGACGTGACACTCCAAAACTTTTATTCCAAAAAAAAAAAAAATCTTTTTAACGTACTTTTTTCTAATGTGATAACATGGTGGGTATGATATGACGCTTAAAAAAAACAAAAAAAACTTCTTACTGTACTTTTTTCAAACATGACAACGTAAGGGGTATGATGTGACACTCTAAAAAAATTAAAAATTTCTTAGTGTACTTTTCTTAAATGTGACAATGTAGTGGGTATGACGTGACACTTCAAAACTTTTATTTAAAAAAAATAAAAACTCTTTAATATATTTTTCCTAATGTGACAACATGACGAGTATGATGTGACACTTCAAAAAAAATAAAAACTCTTTATTGTACTTTTCTCAAACGTGATAACGTGACGAGTATGATGTAACACTCTAAAAAAATTAAAACTCTTTAGTGTACTTTTTCTAAACATTAGATGTGACTTTCCAACGTAACAGGTATAATGTGACACTCTTAAAAAATTAAAAAAAAAATTTAGTGTACTTTTTCTAAATATAACATTAACGTGGCGGGTATGATATGACATTAAAAAATTATTTATTATATTTTTTTTTTCCCAAATGTGACACTCCAATATGGCTGGCAAATGAGTCATTACACATTCAAATTGACTAAATGGATCAGAAGAAACAATATGAGACTATATGGATTACAAATGCAAAATATGGGACTTATTGGTCAATTTCTCTATTTTATTAGTATTTTTTTTATATTAAAATATGAGGTACAAAAATTAGTATGTTTTAAATGATTTTTTAGTTTTTTTAAAAAATATGTAAAAAATAGAGAAGAAAATAATTTTTAATTTTTTTATATAATTTTTTAAATTTTTTGATTTTTTTTAATAATTTTTAAATTTTTTAACTATTATATGGAGTTCCCAAACTTACCCTACTATAAGAAAAGAATTTTAAATAAAAATTTTGAAATAAATTTTTATGGTCTGTAAATGTTAATATATCATTTTTTGTTTAATTTTGAATAGAATTTAACTTTAGACGTAAAATAAGAAAATTTTGAAATATAAAAAGTTAAAGTGAAAAAAAATAAATTTAAAGGATTGAAGTAAAAAAATCATCATATATAGATAGTAAAGTTTAATTTACCAAACTCATCTTAACATAAGAAAAGAATTTTGTATTTTTATAGATTATATTGGGCTTTCGGTTCATAAATCTAATTTTGGACTTTGTTTATCTAAAGATCCATACTCTAAAATACTTTGTTCATAAGGACAAAGTATTACAAAATGACCAAACATTATCACATATCATTCTCTCTCTTTCTCTCTTTTTCCTCTCGGTTTCTCTCTCTCTAAAACCCTAAATCTGTGTGTGTGTGTGTGTGTCTCTTTCATCGCCACCGATCTCCTTTTGCCGGCGTCAGAGCTCCGTTGCTTCACTACCGCCGTTAGCCAGCGATGATGAAATCATTGTCGGTAGTCTCTCTCTTTCATCTCCATCGCTTCATCGTTGATGAAAACTCTCTATTCATCATCTTCCTAACCTCCATCCAGATCCAGATCTCTCAAAGTTTTTGTCGCCGGCATAAGATCTCGCGAGGTTTTGGATGACAGCATGGAGACCACCTCTGTCGCCAAACCGTTTATTCGCCCTAACTCCGCTTCAGATCTGATTCCAAGATGGGGAGCCATTGATGAACTTTGATGAAGACATTTAGTCAGATCTAGAACATTAATATGAGAGAGATTGAAGAGAGAAGATTACTTTATTCTTGATTTCTATCCCAATGATTCTTTTGACCTTTCCAAGCACTGTATGTCTAAAGATCTTGATAATAACCTAATCTATGTTCTTGCCAAAGAAGGCCGGGTAAATATCCCCTGTAACACCCCAAAATAATTGCAATAAATCATCCACGATATTCATTAAATAACAACACATGAATAAGTAATTATCTTCCATTAGTTCCAATTAATTGCACAAAAGAGTAACATATGCAGATATACATTCATAAGCTTAACCCTGAATCTATAGCATATGTTACATAATAGAGATATATAATGAACATTAAACAAATAAGAAATACCCTAAAGGCTTATAGTTTTCCAAGACAATGCTTGGTCACCACAAAATAGATTTAAATCGAATACAGTTAAAGCTCTACGCTTATACAAATACATACAACAAAACAAACAAAATGAAGCTCTTGTTCCCAAGTCCTCCCAAGCTATTGGATATTATCAGCACTTGAAAATGGTTTTCCCACATATGGTGAACCAAAGCCTAGTAGAAATAATCCAACACAGTATATGAACCTTAACAAAGTTGTAAGGTGGATGCATATGCAATACTCGTGCCAAAACATTTTATATCTCTTTCAAAACCATACAACGCTAGGTTTATATCAAAATTCATAAAACATTTCATTTTCAATAGAAAACAGGACTGTGGATACAACTCGTTGAATTTCTAGGTATGTGTTTGCAAGTAGACTATACAAGTGCCACCAATTTGTCATTTTTACCAGTATTAACCGGAAGGCTTGACACCTATTCGCGCGAGTTTCTGGTTTCTCACTAAAGACACACAAGCCAACTTAACATTATAATCACACCCCTACCCAGATTCACCAAGTATTCACCATTTTTCTCAAAACAATATGCATTTTCAAATATGTTAATCATGCAACAATGCTCAATGCAATGGATGAGAAAATAGTTTCAATTTTCCTAATTCTCATGCAATTCCTACAACAATCATGGCTTTCCTTCATCGATAGCCCAAAACAGATATCTCTAAATAGATAATTAAATTCCTTACAGATAACTTTCTCAAATTTCAAGACGTGAGCAGTAATACATACCCAACTCTACCATTCTCATTAACATCAATCCAATTTCACAATTTCAACGTCAACCCCATATATCATTGCAAAATAAATATTTGAGATTTCTTAGGAAAAAATCTTCTTTTCTTGATAAACCATTTCTCAAGGTAAAAATCCATCATTTCATCATGTTACAACAAAAAATATCTAGTCACCACTATTTCCAATAAACCATTTGAGAACCTCTCTTTTTGATATCAAGCCAAAACCTAGTTGTTTAAAAATCCACTTTTTCACAATGTTATTTTATAAAAACAAATAACCAAGTTAAAAATCATAAGGAAGTGTAGAGAAATCCCTACCTCAAGCTTAGAAGAGTGGAAGAGAAAAACTTGGAAAAGCTCAATGTTGGTGAAACCACAAACTTCTTAGATCACAATGAAGCTCTTGACACGATCTACAATTTATCTCAAAGGATCAAGGTGAAAAGATACCTCTAGGTGAGTAGATCTAAAAATCTAAATGGAAAAAGTAGAGTTTAGAGAGAGAGAGAAGAGAAACCTACGGTGTAGAGAGGAAAAGAAAAGGAAATAATGAGAGGAAAGTGTTTTAGAGCCTATTTATAGTGGCTAGGTACTAATAGAATAATAACCCCAAGGTCAACAAAATGAATAAGTCAAAACCCCTAAAAAAGTAAAGTCAAACACCGTCCAAAAAATCTGGAAAATACACACAGGGGTTGACCCTCAAGAAGAAAAGCTAAGACACTAATGTTTGCAGTAGACAAGGATCGACTCTAGGAACCCATAGTGTCGACCCTATTTTTTAGAAGCGATTTCAAGATTAGCTGCAAGGCCAGTGTCGACACCACTAAGATTGGTGTCAACCCCAAATTCTAAATCCAAACAAGAAAAAAGAAATGAAAAATAGGTACGGACATGGTTTCCCGGATTCAAAAGCAATAAATGGGTCGGGTCTAAACCAGAATCGCTATAATCTCCTCCCCATAAGGAATTTCGTCCCCAAAATTTTAGATCCACAATAACACCAATTACAACAATGATAACAATTTGAACTCACAACCATGACCCATCCACCGGTCACCCATTCTCATCACAATTACAAACTAGTTCTCAGTATTGAATATACAATTCGCATTTCCAAAACATATACAATGTTTATATTAATTCAACATAACAAGGTTTTCAATACAAGTTCAAAAATTACTAAATAAGTCTGGATACTTCTTGCAGACTTCCGCCTCGCTTTCCCGAGTCACCTCCTCAACCCCGTGATGTCTCCATAACACTTTTACCAAGGGAATTGTCTTGCCACGTAAGACTTGGTCTGGTTTATCTAAAACCCTAACCGACCTCTCCTCATACGAGGCATCCTCATCTACCTCTAACTCGGTCCAATCCAACACGTGTTATGGATCTGGCTCATACTTCTGGACTATACAAATGTGAAATACCTCATAAACCCTGAAAAGTTGTGGTGGTAAGGCCAAATGATAAGCTACCTCTCCAATACGTTCTAAGATCTCAAAAGGCCTAATAAGTTTAGGAGACAACTTTCTATTCTTCCCAAACTTCATCAAACCCCGTCTCAGTGATATTTTTAGGAATACATGATCTCCTACGGTCGGTGTAGCTCTTCTGGCAACTCTGAGTTGTAACCAACCTCTTACGAATAACCGTAACCTTCTCTGTCGCTTCCTGGACTAACTCAGGACCTAACATAGGTGCATTACCCACCTTGGCCCAACACATTGGAGATCTACACGGTTGGCCATACAAGGCCTCAAACAGGCCATACATGGCCTCAAACGGTGACATACCAATTAACGCCCGAAAACTGTTATTATAGGCAAACTCCACTAAAGGTTATTACTTCTCCCATGATCCCTTAAAATCAATGACATAACCCCAAAGCATATCCTCTAAGATCTGAAAGATATGCTCTGACTGCCTACCAGTCTGAGGATGATAGGCGATACTAAAAGTTAACTTAGTACCCAAGGCATTTTGTAGGCTTTGCTACAATCGGGCCATAAAATGAGGATTTCTATCCGAAACGATAGTCACAAGGATCCCATGAAGTCGAACTATGTCCTTAACATAAAGGTCAGCAAGATAATCTACGGAGTCACTCGTGTGCATAGGTATGAAGTGTGCAGACTTAGTTAACCAGTCGACTATCACCTATACAGCATCATTGCCCTGTTGAGTCTTTGGAAGACCCACAACAAAATCCGTTGTGACATGCTCCCACTTCTACTCGACTATAGGCAAGGGTTGCAACAAACCCGCTGGCCTCTGATGTTTGACCTTTACTTGTTGACAGGTAAGGCACCTAGATACAAACAGTGTTATATCTTTCTTCCTCCCTTCCACCAAAACTGGCGATTAAGGTCGTGATACATCTTTGTGCCTTCTAGATGTATCGCAAGATGTGAATGATAAAATTCTTAGAGTACCTCTTCTTGACAAGACTTCGATACGAAAAGGCAGTCAATATATCTAACACTTGAGTCAGAATACACATTTAAGCCCTTCTCTACATTCCCACTAGATATCTTCTCCTGGAGGGTTTTTACCTCACGGTCACCCTGTTGTGCTTCTATAACCCGGTTCACAATTATAGGTTGTGCAACTACAGTAAACAAAGCAGTCGACTCAACAGACTCGTCAAGATGAAAGTCAAACTCACCAATGGCACCCAATATCTCCTATTCTCGAATGGCAATGCTAGCTATACTCTTAAAGGATTTTTTACTTAAGGCATCGGCCACTACATTGGCTATCCCCGGATGATAATGCAACTTGAAATCGTAGTCCTCCATAAACTCCATCCACTTCCTTTGCCTCACATTCAGGTCTTTTTGTGAAAATAGATACTTCAAACTCTTGTGATTGGAGAATACCTCAAGACTATTATCATGCGAATAACGCCTCCAAATCTTCAAGGCAAATATCACCGTTGCTAGCTCTAGGTCATGAGTATGATAGTTTCTTTCGTGTGTTTTCAACTAGCGTGAGCCATAAGCTACTACCTTCCCCTCTTGTATTAAAACACAACCCAAACCTTCTTGTGACGCATCACAATACACAGAATAACCCAAACCCCTCTCTGGAATAATCAACACCAGAGCAGTGATAAGTTTAACCTAAGCTCTTGGAATGACTTCTCACAAGTCTTATTCCACACAAACTTGATTCCCTTCCTCGTCAATCTAGTCAAAAATGAGGCTAATTTAGAAAAATCCTTCACAAAACAGCAGTAATACCCGGCTAACCCCAAGAAACTACGAATCTCAAAGGTGTTCTTAGGTTGTTCCCAATCTTGCAGTACTTCTATCTTAGAAGAGTCTACAGTTACCCCTTTCCCCAAATACCACATGGCCTAAGAACTTCACTTCTTTCAACCAGAATTCACACTTCTCGAACTTAGCATACAACTTGTGGGCTCTAAGTAACTCAAGCACAACTTGCAAGTGTTCTTTGTGTTTCTCCTTAGAGGGTGAGTAAATCAAGATGTTGTCAACAAAGATGACTACAAAACGGTCTAGGAACTCATAGAAGATCCGATTCATCAAATCCATAAACAAGGCTGGTGCGTTAGTTAACCTAAAAGGCATCACTAAGAACTCATAATGGCCATACCGCATACGAAATTCCATTTTCTAGATATCTTCCTTATTCACTCTCAACTGGTGATAAACCGATCTCAAGTCTATCTTAGAGAAGCAACAAGACCCCTTCAACTGATCAAACAAATCACATATATGAGGTAGTGGGTACTTATTCTTAACAGTTACCTGGTTCAATTTTCGTAATTAATACAAAGTTGCAGTGTGCCATCATTCTTCTTAGCAAAGAGAGCCGATGCTCCCCAAGGCGATGTACTAGGGCAGTAAAGCCCTTATCTAACAATTGCTAGAGTTGAATCTTCAACTCATTCAACTCGGCGGGTACAAACCTATATGGTGCCATAAAAATTGGTGCCGTGCCAGGCACTAAGTCGATAGAGAACTCAATCTCACAATGAGGTGGTAAATTAGTGAGATCCTCAGGAAAAACGTTCGGGTATTCACAAACTACCCTTGGTAGCTCAACTAGAACCGCATCACTCTCAACACCAGAGAATGTAGCAAGTAGGAGACTAAGCTCACCCCAACCATGCGGATCATACACTAGAAATAAGGCTCTATCAACTTTGTCTCCCAATAAATAAAAACAATCACCACTCGAGGTGCATGCAGTAACCCTCTATCGGTAACGATCTAAAATAGCTTGATAGGATGACAACCAATCCATACCCAATATAACATCGACACTTGACATATCAATAAACACAAATGAAAAAGAAGTCGGCGATCGACGACCTTTATCTCACAACCTCGATACCCTTGATGCAACACAACCTCACCACCAACAGGTAACTCTACCCTGAGTGGAGATGCTAACTAAGCCACTTCTAACCCCAATGCTGATGCAAATGCAGATGACATAAAAGAATGGGATGCACCCGTATCAATCAACACATTAGCAATAGAGTTACACAACAAGAAGTTACCTCTTACTACCGAAGACGCTGGCACTAAGTCTAGTGTGGTAACAATATGCACACGCACTGTAGGTCTCTACTTTACTTGTTCA
This sequence comes from Camellia japonica, assembly GCA_030407325.1. Classification (NCBI taxonomy): domain Eukaryota; kingdom Viridiplantae; phylum Streptophyta; class Magnoliopsida; order Ericales; family Theaceae; genus Camellia; species Camellia japonica. Next base: position 131,787,191 of record JAPPVO010000024.1, read on the forward strand.
CCCCTCGAAGCATAAGTCTGAAATACGAACTGAGCCGAAGAGGCTCCTTGATTGGTCTTTAAGGTCTGTGCTGACGGTGTAAGCTGATGGCTCTATTCTGCCTCTGACCAGACGTAATAGATATGCCACCCGACTGAGGGCAAAATCTCCTTACGTGCCCCGATTGCCCACACTGATGACAAGTAGACAGCTACCCTCTTCCTTGACTTTGGCTCCGAGAACGGGGCGTCGATGGTGCAGACTGTTGCCCTCCTCCCTTCTGTGGGCAAACTATCGACTTGTGACTCAGTTGGCCACACTTGAAACAAGTGATCCCTCCCTGACCACCTCTTCCTGACCTAGAACTTAGTGCAGGAAATGTGGACCTAGATTGTGCCCCTAGGACTGTTGTGGGTTGGAACCCCTCTGCCTTTCATTGTCCCCGAGTCTCTTCCTGAACCTCCTGATTTCTCCTGGAACCCCATATATGCTCCTCCTCTATCTAAACCATGGTCTTAAGATGAGTCGCCACCTTCACAAGGCGTCCGTAGTCCCTAATCATTGACCCAGTCACTTTGAACAAGACCCCAGTCCTCAACCTCTTCTCAAACTTGATACAACAGCGTTCCTCCATTGCCACGAGTTTCAGTGTAAATCTAGAGAGGCTAGTAAAAGTTGCCTCAAACTCGGCTACTAATAAGCTAAACTGCTTGAGCTTCAGAAAATGGTCCCTCACCTTCTCCCTAGCGGTGAGAGACAAAATCTTGTCTTGGAAGGCGTTAACAAATGCCTCTCAAGTTATCCCTATATGCCCACGCGCATATTTCCACCGCTAACCTGCATCTCTCTTTAGCTGGAAGGATGCCAAGGTCACTCTCAACCCATCGTTGTCCTCGATGCTATGCATCTCGAACGTCTTTACCATCTGCTCGAGCCATTCATCTGCTTTCAAAAGCTCTTTCGGATCACCCAAAAACTTATTTGGATTAGACCGGAAGAACTCCCTCTTCAAAAAAGACGATCCTGTCTCAGCAACATAGGCCTAGACTTAATTCTCAGCCCTGAGAATGTCCATGGATTCCCGTAAGGCTCCAATCATTTCAAGGGCCAAAACGCCCATAGCTTGACGATTCACTGGTTTGGCCATATTGGCTTGACCAACTCATTCCTCCTATGCCTGAATCTCATCCAGTAATGGCATTTCTGCTGTCTCGGCCTGCCACGCCTACTAGCACTACGTCCACGTTCACGTCCTGACATCTTAATGAAGGTAATTAAGAAATTAGTACATTTACAAATGTGCCGAAGCTAATTCACTAGCGTCCTAATCCGATGGACAACAATTAATTCACTCTACATAAGCACATAGTCACATAAACACATACGAACTTCCTTTCTAGCTAATGATTATCCCACGACACTGCCAGAGTTCTAATTAAAAATAGCAGTGATCAAGTGCTCTTATAACAGAACTTCTAGAAACCCGTAGACGTAATCAATATCTTAGAAATTAAATTCCATACCCACTTAGTCACATAAGGATGTTATCACATAGCATACCATATATACAATTATCTCTATCAAGTGAGATAAACCCATTGTGGTAAGAACTACTTCTCATATACCCAAAGTATTCAAACTTGGTACGTTCTGATACCAAGTTGTAACGCTCCGAAAGAATTACAAAAAACCATCCACAATATTCATTAAATAATAACACATGAATAAGTAATTATCTTCTATTAGTCCCAATTAATTGCACAAAAGAGTAACATATGCAGATATATATTCACAAGCGTAACCCTAAATCTATAGCATATGTTACATAATAGAGAGATAGAATGAACATTAAACAAATAAGAAATGCCCTAAAGACTTACAGTTTTCCAAGACAGTGCTTAGTTACAACAAAATAGATTTAAATCCAATACAGTTATGTAACATATGCTTGTACAAAAACATACAACAAAACAAACAAAATGAAGCTCTTGCTCCCAAGTCCTTCCATGCTATTACCTTAGTGGAGGCATATCATCAGCACCTGAAAATGGTTTTCCCACATGGTGAACCAAAGCCCAGTAAAAATAATCCAACACAGTATATGAACCTTAACAAAGTTATAGGGAGGATGCATATACAATACTCATGCCAAAACATTTCATATCTCTTTCAAAACCATGCAATGCTAGGTTTATATCAAAATTCATAAAATATTTCATTTTCAATAGAAAATAGGACTATGAATACAACTTTGTGAATCTCTAGGTACGTGTCTGCAAGTAGACTATACAAGTGCTACCAATTTATCATTTTTATCGGTATTAACCGAAAGGCTCGACACATATCTGCGTGAGTTTCTGGTCTTTCACCAATGACACACAAGCCAACTTAACATTGTAACCACACCCCCTACCCAGATTCACCAAGTATTCACTGTTTTTCTCAAAACAATATACATTTTCAAATATGTTAATCATGCAACAATGCTCAATGCAATGGATGAGAAAATAGTTTCAATTTTCTTAATTCTCATGAAATTTCTACAACAATTATAGCTATCTTCCATCAATAACCTAAAACAGATATCTCTAAACAAATATTTAAATTCCTTATAGATAACTTTCTCAAATTTCAAGATGTAAGTGGTAATACATACCCAACTCCACCATCCTCATCAACATTAATTCAATTTCACAATTTCAATATCAACCCCATTTATCAATACAAAATCAACATTTGAGATTCTAAGGCAAAAATCCTCTTTTCTTTGTAAACCATTTCTCAAGGTAAAAACCCATCATTTCATCATGTTACAACAAAAAATATCTATCCACCACCATTTTCAATAAACCATTTGAAAACCTCTCTTTTTGATATCAAGCCAAAACCTAGGTTGTTCAAAAATCCACTTTTCACAATGTTGTTTTATAAAAACAAATAACCAAGTTAAAAATCATAAGGAAATGCGGAGAAATCCCTACTTTAAGCTTGGAAGAGTGGAAGAGAAGAACTTGGAAAAATTTAATGTTGGTGAAACCACAAATCTCTTGGATTACAAGGAAGCTCTTGACACGATCTACAATCTATCTCAAAGGATCAAGGTGAAAAGATAACTCTAGGTGAATAGATCTAAAGATCTAAGTGGAAAAAGTAGAGTTTAGAGAGAGAAGAGGAACCAACGGTGTAGAGAGAAAAATAGAATGAAATAATGAGAAGAAAGTGTTTTAGAGCCTATTTATAGTGGCTAGGTACTAATAGAATAATAATCCCAAGGTCAACAAAAGGAATAATTCAAAACCCCCATTAGCCCAAAAATCTATAAAATACACACAAGGGTTGGCCCTCAAGACAGTGGTGTCGACCCTCAAGAAAAAAAGCTAAGAAACTAATGTTTGCAGCAGACAAGGGTCGACCCTAGGAAAATATGATGTCGACCCTATTTTTTAGTAGATAGTCCATAACAAAACAGCAAGGGAAGGGTCGACCTTAGGAACCCATAGTGTCGACCTTATTTTTCAGAAGCGATTTTCAGGATTAGTAGCAAGACAAGTGTCGATACCACCAGGATTGGTGTCGATCCTAGATTCTGAATCCAAACAAGAAAAAAGGAATTAACTATAGCTACGGACATGGTTTCCCGAATTCAAAAGCAATAAACGGGTTGAGTCCAAACCAGAATCGCTATATGGTTACATGCACGAACAGACTCACGAAATGCGAAATATTTTGAGAGTGAGTTTGCTTTATGTTTTTTTGAACATTTTTTTTTATTGTATTTGGTAATAAAATGTAGAAACATATATTTAACTTTTGGATTTTTATTACAAAAAAAATCTGGTATATCTTGGATATGTTAAATTTAGCTCCAAATATATTTGTAATTATTATTATTATTATTATTGTTATTATTATTATTATTATTTTTGTTCTTGTGTTAAACATATGCAGATCTTGGTAAAAACTCTTACTGGAAGCAACTTAGTACTATTACTGATCTATTTAATTGTCTCAAACGATAATGATGTTGTTGTATGGTTATATATTCGGATATATATATATATATTTTTTTCCCAGAGTTGTCGTTCATGATGATGATGATAAAATAGATTGGAACAAGAAGAGAGAGAAGACGAAGAGAAGATAAGATGAATTTGTGGTGTGATAATCTGTTCTGTTTTTGTTGTTGTTGATGATGATAAACAAATTGCAAACGGATAAATAAATAATAAAAAAATATGTTTAAAATAGCTAAGATATGTTCAGATTTGTTCAAATTGCTCAAAATGGCTCAGATATGAATTTCAAACATATGACATTTGATACAGATAAATTTTGAACAAATATAATCAAAATTTCAACAGATAGAATTTAGGAGGAAAAAAAATAGATAATAAAATTAGGGTATATAGATTTAAACAAATAAATGAAAAAATTGAACAAATAATAAAATTTGGATAGATATTTGAGCAGATAAGGCTAAAAAATTGAACAGATAGTTAAAACAATTTAAATAGATAGATATAAAATTTGAACAGATAGAAAACAATTTGAACAGATAGTCAAAAAAAGTCAACAGATAAATTTAAGGGTAAAATTAGAAATAAAATGCCTTTTAAAACAAATAAAATGACTTCTTGCCAAACTATTTCACAAAGGGTAGATCTTTCACCAATTAAAAATATCTACTAGATCTAATGCCTTGTACCCTACTTAACTTGGACTATTCAACAATTTTCTTGATTATATTTTAGTCAGCAATGGGCACCAGGTTGGACTGGGCTTTCAGAATGTCGGAAGAACGGGAAGTTATTAGTTGCTCTAGTGCATTGTCATGTAGTGCACCACATATATATATATATATATATATTGTGATAAATAGAGAGAGTGAGGTTTATAATTTTATGTTGGATAATTTGGGAATATGAAAGAGTATGAAAGTTTATGATTAATTTAGGGTATGGCCACGTGGCTACCAAGACCAACTAATTATTTTTCCAAAAGAACTATCATCAATAATAAACCCTCCAATTGACTATAATTACCATGTGGTGTGGTGATTACTATTGCCTATGTTTGGGAAGTTGGGTTTGAGAATTTTTTGACTAAAATAGTCACAAAAAATAAAATAGACTTTTTAGCCTAATAAGACAAAATATCACATCTAATCCACAATCCTTACATTCTTTCTCTCACAAAAAAGTCAAAAAAGTTAAAAAAGCTAAAAGCTCTTCCCAAACCAGACTTTTTAGCCCTAGGCTAAAATAGCCAAAAAAATCAAAAAACCAAAAAAGGCAATCTACTTCCCAAACGAAGCCAGATGGATTGAGAATTTGTTCAAGTGGAGTTTGAGTTGTACTGGCTTCTGTCCACCTAAACCCGACTTACAACTTGAAATACATTGAAGCCTAACCTGAGTTGGATTTAAATTGTCTGAATTGTACATATTAATTTTTTAAGTGATTAATTAATTTGATAAAATTAAACTGTGTTAACATTTTTTTTTTGGATAAAATCATTATCAATAATATCAAAATAAATTATTTATATAATATGAGAGAGATGAAGAGGAAATAGATAAGAATTCATGAACTCATGCACACTTGAGTTGTTTTTGTAGTTTTTAAGTTAGAAAATTAAAAAGTAAGTTTTATGTTGTACTATTTGTGTAATATCGTACAAGCCTGAGCTTTCCTTCCATCTAAAATCTGAACTAAAGAATGTTATCTGTTGAGATATTTTAACAAAAATATAAGTAATAATGGTTTAATTGCTTTATCATTTTGTTGTTACAAAGGCTATAGTAAGTTGATAGGTTACAAAACTAATATTGTATTCATAATTATTATTATATTCAATATGAGGTTTTTATGACTATATAATTAAGTGTATTTATAAGTGTTAATACTTAAGTCCTATCTATACGTATGGTTTTGATAATTTAAATCGTTTATTTTATAGAACTCATCTATATACAAAAATTAAGTTAATCTGATAATTATACCCTATTCAATTTATCACATTATTCTTAAAAAAAAAAAAAAAATAGACATTAAATGAAAATTTGAAAATAAACTATCCATTTAAATTTATTTATTAATTTTTTTTTTGGTGACAAGTGTAATAAATTGAACAGAATATAGTTATCAAATCAATTTAATTTTTTAATGTGGGTAATATACACAAAAGGTCTTACAAAATGCACAATTCAAAATGGGACCCATTATAGGTCTTACGGGCCCAAACAATCCCTTCCAGTCCATATATGGAATAGAGGCAACCAAATCCTGTAGTATATAGTAAATATGATCTAACGATTTAAATTATTTTAATATCATCTAATGATTAATAATTTATATGTATATTTAATATTTTTATATATTTATATATATAATTTAGGCTAGGAGTTGTTCGCGTTGTTTAGTGTCTTTGTTCAAAGCGTTCAAATTTAATTTATACTTTAAATTTTTATCTAAACTTATACCGAATTTAAAAATATCATACCTAAGCTCTAAAATTTTTTAGATTGAACTTAAATTACTCAGGCTGAATCTGCCCAAGATGGACCCTAATTATCATATATATCATCTTTATTTTGACCTCTAATGAGGTGGAAGAGAGAAAGAGAGAGAGAATAGAGAGAGATAGAGAGAGGAAGGATGAAGAGTGAGGAATGAGACCCATTCCACATCATTAGGAATAAATTAGGAGTCCTTAATTAAAATTTCCAAAACATTTTTCTTATTGTATATATGGACCCTAATTATTAGTATTAGTAGTGATGTGTTACGAAGAACAATATGTTTTTTCATTTCATTTTTAAACTAACTTCTCCAATTACTTTATATTCTTTATCCTCTTAAAATAATATTTTTAATTTAAAATGTGAAAATCTTATTGTTTGATTAGATATTGTGATAAAAAAAAAAGTATTTGTACATTGGAAAAAGTTTAGAGAGTCCAAAAATAAGACTTTTAAATTTACACATAATAGAGTAGACTATTTTATGTCAATAATTATTATTTTTTAGATGAGACACTATGCTAATTTTTGAGTGATTTAAAAATCAATTACCTAACATCTTACTAGTACTACATTATTAATGATGAAATTAGAAATCATGTTTTTATAATCTTTATTATTTTGCTTTTATATTTTGGGGACTACTAGTCACATTTTGTGGAGCTACTCCACTAGCCTATTACACTCGGTGCCCCCTTCTAATGGGAGAGGGACACGTCATTTCTTTTTCTTTTTTTCTTGTTAATGAGTAATATTAAAAATTTCGAAAAAAAAAAAAAATAAATAAATATACACATGAGTGTGAAAAAAAATAAAAATAAATATAAATAAATAAAATTTGGATAGATATTTGAGCAGATAAGGCTAAAAAATTGAACAGATAGTTAAAAAAATTTGAATAGATAGATATAAAATTTGAACAGATAGAAAATAATTTGAACAGATAGTCAAAAAAAATCAACAGATAAATTAAAGGGTAAAATTAGAAATAAAATGTCTTTTAAAACAAATAAAAGGACTTCTTACTAAACTATTTCACAAATGGTAGATCTTTCATCAATAAAAATTATTTACTAGATCTAATGTTTTGTACCCTACTTAACTTGGACTTTTCAACAATTTTCTTGATTATATTTTAGTCAGCAATGGGCACTGGGTTGGACTGGGCTTTCAGAATGTCGGAAGAACTCGAAGTTATTAGTTGCTCTAGTGCATTGTCATGTAGTGCACCATATATATATATATATATATATATTGTGATAAATAGAGAGAGTGAGGTTTATAATTTTATGTTGGATAATTTGGGAATATGAAAGAGTATGAAAGCTTATGATTAATTTAGGGTATGGCCACATGGCTACCAAGACCAACTAATTATTTTTCCAAAAGAACTATCATCAATAATAAACCCTCCAATTGACTATAATTACCATGTGGTGTGGTGATTACTATTGCCTATGTTTGGGAAGTTGGATTTGAGAATTTTTTGACTAAAATAGTCACAAAAAATAAAATAGACTTTTTAGCTTAATAAGACAAAATATCACATCCAATCCATAATCATTACATTCTTTCTCTCACAAAAAAGTCAAAAAAGTTAAAAAAGCTAAAAACTCTTCCCAAACCAGACTTTTTAGCCCTAGGCTAAAATAGTCAAAAAAGTCAAAAAACCAAAAAGGCAATCTACTTCCCAAACGAAGCCAGATGGATTGAGAATTTGTTCAAGTGAAGTTTGAGTTGTACTGGCTTCTGTCCACCTAAACCCGACTTACAACTTGAAATACACTGAAGCCTAACTTGAGTTGGATTTAAATTGTCTGAATTGTACATATTAATTTTTTAAGTGATTAATTAATTTGATAAAATTAAACTGTATTAACATTTTTTTTTGGATAAAATCATTATCAATAATATCAAAATAAATTATTTATATATAATATGAGAGAGATGAAGAGGAAATAGATAAGAATTCATGAACTCATGCACACTTGAGTTGTTTTTGTAGTTTTTAAGTGAGAAAATTATAAAGTAAGTTTTATGTTGTACTATTTGTGTAATATCGTACGAGCCTGAGCTTTCCTTCCATCTAAAGTCTGAACTAAAGAATGTTATCTGTTGAGATATTTTAACAAAAATATAAGTAATAATGGTTTAATTGCTTTATCATTTTGTTGTTACAAAGGCTATATTAAGTTGATAGGTTACAAAACTAATATTGTATTCATAATTATTATTATATTCAATATGAGGTTTTTATGACTATATAATTAAGTGTATTTATGAGTGTTAATACTTAAGTCCTATCTATAGGTATGATTTTGATAATCTAAACAGTTTATTTTATAGAACTCATCTATATACAAAAATTAAGTTAATATGATAATTATACCCTATTCAATTCATCACATTATTCTAAAAAAAAAAAAAAAAAAGAAATTAAATGAAAATTTGAAAATAAACTATCCATTTAAATTTATTTATTAAAATTTTTTTTGGTGACAAGTGTAATAAATTGAACAGAATACAGTTATCAAATCAATTTAATTTTTTTATGTGGGTAATATACACAAAAGGTCTTACAAAATGCACAATTCAAAATGGGACCCATTATAGGTCTTACGGGCCCAAACAATCCCTTCCAGTCCATATATGGAATAGAAACCAAATCCTGTAGTATATAGTAAATATGATCTAACGATTTAAATTATTTTAACATCATCTAATGATTAATAATTTATATGTATATTTAATATTTTTATATATTTATATATATAATTTAGGCTAGGAGTTGTTCGCGTTGTTTAGTGTCTTTGTTCAAAGTGTTCAAATTTAAATACTTTAAATTTTTATCTAAACTTATACTGAATTTAAAAATATCTTACCTAAGCTCTAAAATTTTTTAGTTTGAACTTAAATTACTCAGGCGGAATCTACCCAAGATGGACCCTAATTATCATATATATCATCTTTATTTTGACCTCTAATGAGGTGGAAGAGAGAAAGAGAGAGAGAATAGAGAGAGATAGAGAGAGGAAGGATGAAGAGTGAGGAATGAGACCCATTCCACATCATTAGGAATAAATTAGGAGTCCTTAATTAAAATTTCCAAAACATTTTTCTTATTGTATAGATGGACCCTAATTATTAGATATTAGTAGTGATGTGTTACGAAGAACAATATGTTTTTTCATTTTATTTTTAAACTAACTTCTCCAATTACTTTATATTCTTTATCCTTTTAAAATAATATTTTTAATTTAAAATGTGAAAATCTTATTGTTTGATTAGATATAGTGATAAAAAAAAAAAGTATTTTTACATTGGAAAAAGTTTAGAGAGTCCAAAAATAAGACTTTTAAATTTATACACAATAGAGTAGACTATTTTATGTCAATAGTTATTATTTTTTAGATGAGACACTATGCTAGTTTTTGAGTGATTTAAAAATCAATTACCTAACATCTTACTAGTACTACATTATTAATGATGAAATTAGAAATCATGTTTTTATAATCTTTATTATTTTGCTTTTATATTTTGGGGACTACTAGTCACATTTTGTGGAGCTACTCCACTAGCTTATTGCACCTGGTGCCCCCTTCTAATGGGAGAGGGACAAGTAATTTTTTTTTCTTCTTCTTTTTAGGGCAATTACATATACCCTTGAGATTTAGTAAAATTATAGATATTCTCTTGAAATTTAAAAAATTATAAATACCTCCCGGAAGGTTATATTTATATAACAAATTAGGGGATAAATTGTTATGAAAATATAAATCTCAAGGGACAATTTGTTATGAAAATATAAATTTCAGGGGGTATCTGTAATTTCCGAAACCTCAAAGGGTATCTGTAATTTAACTAAATCTCGAGGGAAGTATATGTAATTTGCCCGAGTGTGAGATTCATACTACATGAATCCAAATAGAAAAATGTATAACCAGGATTTTTGATTGATAAAAAAAATTGAAATATATAAAGCTTTTAAAGTAGACATGTACAAGGACAATAAAACCACTTAACTAATATTGAGGCAAAAAATAATAAATTAACATTTTTTGTTAACTACGCCAATAACATCTGGTGTTTTTATACTTGAAGGGGTTAGCTATTAATTTTTAAACATTAGCAAGGCAAAGTGCAAAAGGTTTTAGTTGAAGGAAATTTATTGTAATTTACCTTTTTTTTCTTTTTAGTCTCTAATATTTTTTATTTCTCTTCTTAATTTTTTGTTTTTCTTTTTTAAAATTAAATGGCCATTTCCCGTTACTATTAGGTAGGTACGTCGCCATGTAATAAGCCAAACCTATTAAATAATAATAATAGGAAAAGTCCATCATAAATTTATATTCTCACCCGTATAAATCATGATGGACAAGGGTGATTTTATTGAGAACATAAAAATATTTGTTGGTAAAAGGTTCATGTGCTAAGGGTTTAAAAAATTTAGTTCTATAAATACCATCTATTTATCTGTACAAATTTTACCTGTTTCTTTAATTTTTTAAACGTATCTATCCAAATTATTTTACCATATCTTTCACAATTTTTTTAGCACATTTGTTCAATTTTTTAACCTAGTTATCCAAATTATTTTTACATCTATATGTCTAAATTAATCTATTTGTACTAATTATTTTTTAACCTTCAATTTTTAACATACTTTTAATCTACTTGTTAAAATTATTTTAATGTTTGCACGAGCACAAATATTCGCCGCTAATATAATTCTGGTAATCAAGCTCGCGATCTTCCAATGTCATCGTAAGACCTAAAATCACAAAAAACGTGAACTTACTGGCGGGTGTGTGCTGAAAAACTCCTTTGATGCCTAAGTTAGCATTCAAGATCAATATGGAAAAAAGCTCTCGAATCTTGTGAATAGAATTGCATTATCTCGTTTTAGGTTACTTTGAGCTTTTTATAATTTCCTATACAAGCATAAAATAATCTTCACTCGTATAATCTATTGATCAAGCTTGCGCTCCTCTAAATGTTGTTGTAACACCTAAAATCACAACCGTGAGCTGGCTGGCGGGCGGGTATGTGCTAGAAACCCCTTTGATGCCTAAGTCAGCAAGTAGACTACGGAAGTAAAAGCTCTGTGAATTTGGGAATTATAATTGCAATACTGAGATTACGTTTTGGTTTGAGCTTTTGTAGATTCCGTATGACACAATCCTAGTAGAACTCTAAGTCTCATTTGTAGAGTCTTCCTAAGAATCACATTCCTAAAGGATAATGCTTATCCTTTGACACCCTCTTCACTGCAAACCAAGTGAGATGGCACAACTCTTTGCATGACTTCCAACTGAGCAATTGAACTACTTGACTCTGTCCGCCACTGACTTAGCTATGCGACACACAACCCCGTGCACAACTTGCTCGGCGCGCCATCTTGCTGACGCTATGCGGCTCTTTCCCTAGCTCGGTTGAAGCTTCACTCACAACTCCATTTGACTACCTTGCTTAGTAGCTCGGCCATGGCATTGACTGCCACTTGGAAGTAGCTAGGTCTAGAAATATGAGCATTTACTAGTTCGGTTAAACATCTTTGACCGCCACTAGGAAGTAGCTAGGTCTAGAAATATGAGCATTGACTAGTTCGGTCAAACATCTTTGACCACCAGTAGGAAGTAGCTAGGTCTAGAAATAGGAGCATTTACTAGTTCGGTCAAACATCTTTGACCTTCCATCCTAGCTTCGGTCAAACCTTTGACCGCCTTCTAACATAGCTTCGGTCAAATCTTTGACCGCCTTCCAACATAGCTTCGGTAAAATCTTTGACCACCTTCCAACATAGCTTTTGTCATACCCCAAATCCAGGCATGATCAGCCATGGCCCATAGGAACTAAGCCTAAGGCATACGTAAGCCCAAACACGAACCTAATATCACAAAGAATAAATATAACGATAGTCCAGAAATAAATAAACCAAAACTCAATCCAGTGACACGTCACAAGTATAAATGGTAAAACTAGCCATAATCAACTTCCAAAAATATATACCAAATGGAACACAAACCACCCACAAAATAAAATTATTCTAAATAAAACCCAATCACAATGTATGCACAAAACCGACATAACTAGCTAAAACAAAATAAATGAATGTCCTTGAGGTCTATGCAATTGAGTCCTCGCTACACCATGAGTCCACTCTAAGTCCTTCTATCACCTGGAAATGATAAACAACTAAGTCAGCTGATAGCTCAGTGAATAGAAGCATGGATAGTAAATACAGTTTTGAACAATAGGGTTCAATTCCAAAATAAGATATATATCACAGAAACTAGATTAACATACAGTTTTGATAAAGACAATCTGTTTCAAAAAGAAAGTTCCACAGTTCAACAGTTAAAATATTCATGTCTCTCAAGAACATAACAAATGACATTCTTCACGTAAAACAGATTACAACATGATCATCAATAATTTTCTGGGTACCAAGAAAAACAAGTAACATGCCACAAAGTTTTCAAGGTAATAAGCTCGTTGGATCTAATATCGAATCAAGAGTCATCATCGGGGTGGCAACCCGGGCCTTTTCTCTAAGACCATCCGATTGAAGGTCACCTGGTCTAGCCTAGGTCTTTTCCTTACAAATGTTGAGCACTAGAGTCATTACAGCCCAACCCAGATCTGTTCTCTAGTGGCCAGAGTCACCACACACAATGGAATAATTTCCTTGGACTTTTATATACATATGGTCCCAATAATCAATACAACTCCATTTCGCAAAACATGGTAGTTCACCATTATAAACATGAGACCATAACAAATAGTTTATAGTATGCCAAGTTTACACATATTTCAGAAATAATTTAATTCCATTGATAATATAATAATTTATCAAAACAGTTTAGTCTTGAAACAACAATTTAATTTTCCAACAGTTTAAGGTAGGGGAACATTTATAAAAATATGTAGCATGCAACTACTCATTTGAAAATAGAATAATATAATCATTGAATAGAGTATAAAAGTCCAACTAGTGCCCTGAACCAAGTATGAAAACTATACGTCACTACTAATTCAAAAATACTAAAAAGAATAATAAATTAAGTATCCCACACTAAAGCGCACTAACACAGCTCAACCCCACTCACCATTACTCTTAAATAATACCTAAGTTCATGTTCTTCAAGGTTTAAAATTACCCAAGACATGGGTTTAGATCGAAACTTAATTAGCAGTAACTTTAAGATAAAACAGAATTTTAAACAAGTTTTCCTAATCCATTCGCTAAATTTAAAAATTAAAAAAACCCACTCCACGCTATTCAAAAAATTCCAAAACCCTCCAAATATCAACTAATATATCCTAAATTTAAAACCCAATTGGTTTTGCTTGATTTTCTTATCAAAACAATTATTTACAATTAATTATATCCAAATAGGTCGCTCTCTGCAGCACTTTAAAGAAATCGACGGTTCTTTTAGTATACAAGAGAAATAAATGCAAGCCAAAAATGTAAGAAACTAGACTCGTAACCAGTTCTAATGATGCTAATTTGATAATTTTTGGATTTATATCCAAAGAGAACGACACTTCCGAAGTTATTGTTTTGTACTAGTTTTCTGGATAGATTTGAATACATCAGTTTATATGGATTTTGACTCCCAAAAATTATAAGAAAATTCTGGTATGAAATTCAATATGTAGTTAGATTACTGTAAAAATCTTAGCATAAAATTGATTTGTTTAATATGGTTTCCAAATTTCTAAAGTTTGCTGTTTTGTACAGAATATTTGGATTAAGAATTACACCCATTCTTTACATATGAATTTAGCTTCTCATATTTCTTAATAGTATATATATACATATACAAATGCATACACTTACAATCTCTCCATCAATGAATTAAATAATAATAGAATAAGGATTAAACAAAAAAAAAAAAAAAGCAAAAGGAAGAAGAAAGCTAGAGAACACACCCAAAATTTTTTCTTTGTTACTACATCTTTTCTCTTTTCTCTCAACCCACTCTCACGTTGCTGTTGCTGCTGCTGCTGCTACTGTTACTGCTATGGTATTTGTGGGGGCCGAATAACTCTATACTAAGGAAAGCCAAATTTATTTGAAGGAAAATCAGGATAAAGACTATTCGGCTATGACAAAAGAGGGTCCTGAAGACATGTAAGTAAATCGGCCATGCAATTGGCCATACAAGGAGCCGAGTAGGAATTGGCATACAACAGAAAGCTCGGATATGCGATCATGCGTTGGATTAAGAGTGGGCCCTACCCCTGAGACCAGATACTAGTATAAATAAGAGGAACATCAACCGAAGGAAGGTATGTGAGAATAGATTAAATAACTTGAGATAGAAGCAAACTAGAGAGCATATACTAACTTGTCCTTCAGAGTGCTAATTTCTGCACCCCCGACCGGAGTGTTCATCATTTTTCAGGTGGCAATCAGAGAATCAGGAACGTCCTACAGGATCTAAGAGTATTTCCAATCCACTTCTCCATAATTGGCGTCGTCTGTGGGAATACTCAAGCACATCCATGGCGGGCGTAACAAATGATCCTTCGGTAGTCGCTGACGACATTATGTCAAGAGACAACATCACTCCAAGAAACATGCTTGGACTGGACAATATCGCCGTACGACAGGCCTTAAACTTCGACTCAGTAGCCCAGGCCTCACCCTTAACATCAGTACATGAGACAATGCAGACGATTATGGATCAAGAAAAGCAAAATGAACAGCGGCTAGAAAACATGATGGCTGAGAACGAGCGCTTGCGCCAGGATTTGGCCCTGGAGATGGCAAAATCCTAGCAGGCTGTGTGCCAAGACCGGGGTCCACCTTCGGGAAAGAAGGATGTGTGATGACGTCAACTTCGGAAACATGATAATAACAGTGATTCTGACTCACTATCCCCGGAACCCAAAAAGAAGGGACGATTTGATGTATCCAGCTCATTCGAAGGAAGTCTGTATGTACGACACAAGCGAGGGAGGAGAAGTGATGATTCGGATGAAGAAGATAAGCATGACGCTTTTGTGCGACGAATTGCAAGGGCAGTACTACCTAAGAAGTTCAAAGCACCATCGTTCACCCTGTATGACGGAAAATCGGACCCCACTGATCACATTCGTCATTATAAATAGGCGATGACATTGCATGCTGACGATGAAGCCCTCATGTAGCGAATGTTCTCGAGCAGTCTGGGACCACTGGTCATCTGATGGTACTATAAACTGGAGCCGACATCGATTAAAAGCTTCCATCAACTCCAAAAGTCCTTCAGGGCAAGATTCATCACCAATGAAGTCCAGCTAAAGCAAGTTGATTCCCTCTGGGCAATGCAAATCAAACTAAAAGAAACCCTTCGTGAATACTCGGCATGCTATTGGGAATGCTTTAACCTGGTGGACGATGGCTGCAACGACTCCATGGCTATCACCGCCTTTAAGATGGGATTACATCCTGATAGTCCCCTCCGCAGTTCGTTGACCAGACGGCCCCGCAAAACAGTCTGGGCGTTAATGAAAAAAGTCAAAGAGTATTGTAAAGTGGAAGATGATGCCCTGCGGGTCAAAGCCGAACAGAAAGCTGTTAAGATGGCTCCACCTGGAATTGTTCAGCCATTAAGCGTTGTGCCATCAAGAAGCCTCGAACCATGAAGTCGGGCCAAACGGGACAAAAGGCGTGACTCACGCCGATCGAACGATCAATGTTTGCATCGATCAAATGAACAATATCAAGTGGATAGCAGGTGCACAAGACGCTCGGACAAAAAGTACACGAAATTGGCAAAGCTGGCCAGCAAGATTTTGTCGAAAGCTCAACACTTTCCGTTCTTTAAATGGCTGTCCAAAATGGTCGGACCTCCTGACACTAGGAGAAGGGACAAGCGGTGTGAATATCACAAGAACCACGGTCATGACACCGACAATTGTTATGCACTGAAGGATCATTTGGAAGAACTGGTACAAGATGGCTGGCTGGCGCAACACGTCGAAAAGAATAATCCATCGAACACAGTAGCCCTAAGGCCAGATTTGCCTCCATTTGGTGTAATTCACATGATATACAGCCTACCGCTGTCAGCCGAGATACAGACAATTCAGTCACAACCTAGCCTTCAAAGGCCGCTCACACTAGCAAAACGGCCCCGTGAAACTGGGAGGATCAGTTTCAACGACACTGACTTAGTTGGAGTAACTCTCCCACACGCTGATCTCCTCGTCATTGAGCTATGTGTCAACAGATTCACCATTGAACGTGTTCTCATTGATCACGGAAGCACTTCAGAAATAATGTATTACAAGACATTCGTCAAACTCGGCTTCACGGATTCAGATTTGTTGCCGGCCAATTACCCATTATTCGACTTCAACGCTAACCCTGAGTATCCATTGGGCAAGATCATGTTATCAGTTTGGGCGGGCACCAGATCAGTAGATGTAGAATTTTTGGTCGTCAAACTTCCGTCACCATACAATCTAATCATGGGAAGGACTTGGTTGCATATAATGCAAGTTGTTTCGAGCACCTACCATCAGTTACTTTATTTTCCGACTGAGTACGGCATTGAACAAATTCAGGGTTCGTAGAAATCGGCATAGCCATGCTGTCTTGTTGCCATAAAGAGACCAAAAGAGCTGGAAGTAAATTCGATTGAGGTACCAGATCAGGAAAGCCTTGAAGATGTTGGGAAGATCCCTAGTGAAAAGGCAACAGAAGCTCTGGATCAGGTTGAGATTAATGGGAATCCTAACAAGTTCTTTATGATCGGCGCTTCCCTGAACGAAGTCGACAGGCATGAGCTTGTATCCTTCTTACTCGGCAACCTCGACATGTTTACGTGGTCACCATACGAGATGCCAGGGGTGGATCCATCTGTGGCCCAGCACTGCTTAAACGTCGATCTAAAATGTAAGCTAGTTATTAAGAGAAGTCGGCGGTCAGCCGCGGAGCATACTTCGGCCGTTGTTGAAGAAGTTGACCGATTACTTGATGCCAGGGCAATTCGCAAAGTAACCTATCCTACATGGTTGTTCAATACCGTGGTTGTAAAGAAGAAGAATGGATCTTGGCGTGTTTGCGTGGATTTCACAGATTTAAACAAAGCTTGTCCCAAGGATTGTTTTCCCCTCCCCAGAATGGACCAACTCGTAGATGCAACGACATATCATCAACGCATGAGCTTCTTGGACGCCTACAGAGGCTACCATCAAATTGCCATGCATGCGGAGGACCAGGAAAAAATTGCGTTCCTCACCCCAAGAGGGACCTATTGCTATAAGGTCATGCCTTTCAGGCTGAAGAATACGGGGGCAACTTACTAGAGACTAGTTACTACCATGTTCAAGGAACAGCTCGGCCGTACCATGGAAGTATACATCGATGATATGGTGGTCAAATCCAAGGAAAAACATGCCCATCTAGCCGATTTGGCAGAGACATTCGGCATTCTTGAAAAGTACAAAATGAAACTGAACGCCTCAAAGTGCACATTCGACATCGGATCCGACAAATTCCTTGGCTACATCGTTAACCACCGCGGAATCGAAGCCAACCCGAGGCAAATCATAGCAATTCTAGAACTTGGCTCTCATCGGTCGGTTAAAGAGGTTCAGAAGCTGATGGAATGGCCGCCGCGCTCAATAGGTTTATTAGTCGTTCCACAGATCGCTGCCAACAATTCTTTCACACACTTTGGCAAGGTAAAGCTTTTGAATGGACTCCCGAGTGCTAGGCCGCTTTGGATGGCTTGAAAACTTATCTCCGATCAGTACCACTCTTGGCAATAACTTCGGCAGGGGATCCGCTCATTTTGTATCTGGCGGTATGCGACCGGGTTGTCAGCGCTGTATTATTAAGGGAAGAACTTGGGGAGCAGCGACCAGTTTACTATGTAAGCAAAGCAATGGCTGACGCCGAAACACATTATCTTCCATTGGAAAAGTTCATCCTTGCTCTCGTCATGGCTGCAAGAAAACTGATGCATTATTTTCAGGGGCATACCATAGGGGTACTAACAGACTATCCCCTCCGATCAACGCTCCGTAGCGCGAAAGCATCAGGGCGCGTTTCGAAATGGGCTCTGGTACTCGGCCAATACGATATCCAGTTTCTATCCAGAACTTCCATCAAGGGGCAAGTGGTCGCCGACTTTATAGCCAAATTCACGGGATCCCTCGCCGAATTTAAGTCCGATCAAGTGTAACCTAAACCCAATTGGAGAATATATGTTGGAGACATTTGGCAGATGTGTTGTGACGTGTCATCCAACCAACGTAGTAGTGGGGCAGGCGTAGTAATCATGACCCCCGAAGGGACAATAATCGAGCAAGGTAGTCAAACTAGGCTTTGATGCATCAAATAATGAGGCTGAATACGAAGAATTGCTAATCGGCCTTCGAAATGCACTTCACCTTAGTGCACGGTGGTTGCTTGTTTTCTGTGACTCGAAATTAGTTATCAACTAGTTGAAAGGGGAGTATGCAGCAAAAAATGACCACATGGCAGCTTACATGAAAACGGCGAACTCCTTGCTCGCGAAATTTGACCACCACAAATTAAATGAAATAAACCGGGATAAGAATACGCATGCGGACGCCCTCGCTTGCCTAGCCTCTGCCATCAACATAGGAATCAAACGGACAATCGAAGTAGGATTTATCCTCAAGCCAAGCATTACCTCTTCTGAATCAGTTCAGATCAACATCATTGAACCAGGTCCAAGTTGGATGGACCCTATTGCTGCATTCCTGCTCTCAGAACAACTCCCGATAGATAAGAAAGAAGCACATAAACTGCAAAATAAAGCCCTACGATACTACTTGGATCCGCATGGGAAACTCTATAAAAAATCCCTTTCTGGACCATACTTGGAATGTGTTCATCCGGATAAAGTCGAGGAACTCTCGGCTGAAATATATGAAGGTAGTTGCGGTGCTCATTCTGGCGGACGCTCGTTGGCCCACTGAGCCATAACACAGGGGTACTATTGGCCAACCATGCGAACATATGTCGAGTGTTATGTCAAGAAATGTGAACAATGCCAGAAGTTTTCCCTCCTGACTCATCTGCCTGCCGAGGAGTTAAACTCTATTACTAGTCCTTGGCCGTTCGCTCAATGGGGGCTTGATATTGTTGGACCATTACCACGGGCTCCAAGGAACAAACGATTCCTGATTGTCGTAACGGATTATTTCACAAAATGGGTCGAAGCAGAGGCGTTAACACATATTCGAGATGTCGACGTTAAGCGTTTTGTATAGAAAAACATCATAACACGATTCGGCATGCTGGGAGCACTTGTCTCAGACAACGGCACCCAATTTGATTGTGGCGTCTACCGAGAATTATGCAGGACGTATGGTATCCGGCCTTACTTTTCTTCGCCGGCTTATCCACAAAGCAATGGTCAGGCGGAGGCCTCCAATAAGGTCATTCTAGACGGCATCAAGAAAAGGTTGGAAAAAGATGAAGGCAGATGGGTCAAAGAACTGCCCAGTGTGTTGTGGGTTCATCGCACTACTCCAAGGTGATCGACTGGGGAAATGCTGTTTGACTTATGCTTTGGAACCCAGGCAATTATCCCCCTGGAAATTGTCCTACCCACTATGAAATCCAAGGTTTTTGACATGGGCCGTAATGACATGATGTTGGCCTTGGACTTGACTCTGATTGAAGAACGCCGAGATCGTGCCCTTGCTAGCATGGCGCGGTATCAGTAACAGCTTGCTAAATCATATAATTAGCACGTACAATTGCGTCATTATACACCTGAAGAATTGGTCCTCAAGAAAGTGCTTCCCACTACTAGGAATCCGGCTGATGGAAAGTTAGGCCCCAACTAGGACGGCCCTTATCAGGTTGATTCAATAATCCGCTCAAAGACATGGCTGGGAGAAGCTTGCTGCGCCCCTGGAATTCCACACACTTGCGCCAGTTTTATTATTAAGCCGACCTGTACGGCATGCTAGCCTGTTTTGAATTTTTGTTGATGTATGAAATTTTGCTGATATGTATGTATTTCTTTCAAATTCCCCAATGCAATTCCCTTTCTTATCCCAGTCTTGTTAATTATGGTTTGATAACGACTAAGCCTCCGAATTTGGAGCGCCCTTCGTGGATGTCACGATTGGCCAACATCAAAAGACTTCGAATTTGGAGCCCTATTCGTAGATGCCACGTTTGGGCTGAATAAGCCTCTGAATTCAGAGCGCCCTTCGTGGATGTCACGATTGGCCAACACCAAAAGACTCCAAATTCGGAGCCCCATCCGTGGATGCCATATTTGGGCCGAATAAGCCTCCAAATTCGGTGCACCCTTCGTGAATGTCACGATTGGCCAACACCAAAAGACTCCGAATTCGGAGCCTCATCTGTGGATGCCACGTTTGGGCCAAATAAGCCTTCGAATTCGGAGTGCCCTTCGTAGATGTCACGATTGGCCAACACCAAAAGACTCCGAATTTGGAGCCCTATCCGTGGATGCCACATTTGGGCCGAATAAGCTTCCGAATTTGGAGGGCCCTTCGTGGATGTCACGATTGGCCAACACTAAAAGACTTCGAATTGAGAGCCCCATCCGTGGATGCCACGTTTGGGCCGAATAAGCCTCTGAATTAGAGCGCCCTTTGTGGATGTCACGATTGGCCAACACCAAAAGACTCTGAATTTGGAGCCCTATTCGTGGATGCGACGTTTGGGCCGAATAAGCCTCCGAATTCAAAGCGCCCTTCGTGGATGTCACGATTGGCCAACATCAAAAGACTCCGAATTTGGAGCCCTATCCGTGGATGCCACGTTTGGGCTGAATAAGCCTCCGAATTCGGAGCGCCCTTCGTGCATGTCACGATTGGCCTTAAGTCCCTGGCATGGCTGTCACGTTCGGGCTGAATAGTCTTCCGAATTCGGAGTACTTTTCGTTTATAACCACGAATGGCCAAATATTCCTCCGAGTTCGGATTGTCCAAATATCGCAATAGAATGGTATGGATCAGTGTACGATTACCACAAGCATCGCAAGAAAAAACAAACATTGATCGAAATAATATAGAAAATACTTATTTCATTAAATAAAGTCCAAATACATAAACTTTCGATAGATTTAAAGGATACAGTGCATATCGACATATAAATTTATTCAACACCCTGTTCATCATCAGTTTTCTCGGCGTCATAATTCGAAGGGAAATTTGTAGTTCTGATATAAAGGTGACGCCAAGTCGATACCCGTGGCCTGCAGGGCCTTCATCCACCCATGCTTAAATCTATGATTTTCGCACCGACGTACGTCCTCCGCTAATTTTTCTTTCATCTTGTCGATACCAATTTTTTGGCCATCAAAGAAGCCTTCATTGTAGGTCTTAGTTCTTATCGCTTCTCTTGCGAACATGCTCGCCATATCTCGGTCGGCAATGGCATGATCTAAGAGCCGCTGGTTAACCCTTTTTGCCACGATCGGGTTAACTTGACTTGCCGATTGTGTTTCAGAATCTTTTGTCTTTTTTAATTCGTTCTTGGCTTTTTCTGCACGTTGTTCCTAGCTTTGAATCCGGCTGTCTTTCTACTCTATCTCCCTTTGTGCGGCACGAAGACGCATGCCGATTTCATAAGAGGTGTATAGACCCCTCATCGCTCCATGGGTGCCCTCCCGAAACACCTCGTAGTCAGGCCGACCGACCATTGATTGCTAGACTTTAGGCGGAAATATCTATCGAGCAAACTCGACTGCCACATTTGGATCGTGGACAATCGAATCCGCTTCAGTCATTGGTTTATTCCCAATGAAAATCGAAAAGCTCAACGGGCGCAGAGCTTTGCTTGGCTCACCCCGCGTAGCACTCTAATCACCGGTATGACTCATTGACCCCCCTCGTTACTACATCCCACCCCTGGATGACTTCGTTGCGTCACCTCTTCTAGGGGACCTCCTCCGACGTCTGGGAGACCCGCGTCTCTCCCTCCCCTCCGTTGCTATATCCCCCATTCTTTGCAATTCGCTTCTAGCAATATGATGCATTTCAGCGTCCAATTCAGCTAAACTTCTTGCTTCTCCTTTATTATTGAAGAACAGCCTCTGTGACATTTATGGCCGAACTCGCGTTTCTGCTCTTCCTTCAATTATCGATTATCGTCGTTTGTGCCCACAGCTTCTTAAATACTACATACCTCGTTCATTAATTACGGACACAACACTTCCGATCCGCCCAACAGTTAGCCCTGCGTCTTTAGTTGGGTCTGAAATATGCCCAAATGGGGCAAGGGCATCACTATATTTTATTCACAAGTTGCAACCTATAAGGAACATAGGTTATTCGGCGTTGTAACGGTATGCCCAAATGAGGCAAGGGCATCACTTTAATCGGCATCTGATGATATAGCCGAATGATAATACATTACCTAATTTTGCTAGACGTTTAGCTTTGAGCAGAATATTTTATTACCTCATTTGGCCAGACGTTTAGCCTTAAACCGAATATTTTGTTCTTAAGTTGCAACTTGCCAGGGACACAGGTTATTTGGTGTTGTAACGGTATGCCCAAACGAGGCAAGGGCATCACTTTAATCGGCATCTGATGATATAGACAAATGATAATACATTACCTCATTTGGCCAGACGTTTAGCTTTGAACTGAATATTTTATTACCTCATTTGGCCAGACGTTTAGCTTTGAGCCGAATATTTTATTCACAAGTTGTAACTTGCAAGGGACACAGGTTATTCAACATTAACTTGTTCTTGCTAACAAACTAGTCAAGAAATGCATATAATTTTATAGCCGAATTGAGATGCGTTTTATTTTGACACTTAAGATAGTTTTAACTAATGAGCTCGGCATACAATTTTATAACTATTGCACTCTCAAATTAGCACACGAAAAATAAGCAAAAATACGATTTTCATTAACAAATTGAGTACAATCGGTCATCATTTTACGCATGAAAATTGCCTTACAAAAATCTATAAAAAATTACATACAAGAAAATGCTAATCAAAAAACAAAATTACACTACTTGTTCCTCAGGGTCAGACTCCAGCGGCTCAACCTCTAACTGCTCATATGGAATTGGCTGCTCCAATACCACATTAGCGACTACTAGAGCTTCGAGCCAGCCGTGTTTGAATCCCCGATTCTCAAATTTTGGTACTTCCTCTACGTATTTTTCCAAGGCAGCATTCTCACTGGTATTGAATGCTTTGGAAACCTCAGAGTCGACAATTTCTTTCGCTTTCTTCGATTCTTCCAAGTCGACCTCCAGCTTCACAATCGCTTCCTTGGCTAACTTCAGTGCTTCTTCACTAATGCTCACTCTATCCTCAGCGGCCATCCTGAGGAGATCTGAGCGTTTAGCCTTCTCTTCCTCGGCATTGGCCCTTGCTTGCTCTTCCTCTACCTTCTTGGCTTTAGAGTCGGCCGTAAGAGATGCTACTGCCAGTTCGGCCAATGCCTCCTTCGCCTTGCCTTTTTCGATTTCAATTTCTACTTAAAGTAGGCTGATTTGCTCAATGGCGTCATAGTGACAACGACCAATCTCTGCAATCCTGCCCGCCATCTGAAGCAAGGCACACATAAGACAATCGGCATTATTTAACAACAAAATAATGAAATACGTTAAGTACATACCAATATCAACTGAGTAGCTAGCGCTATCAACACCACGTCCGGTTCTGCACAGAACGCAGCCCTGTCAACCGGCAAGGATATCGATGAGGCCACACTTAGGGCTACAGCGGGGTCCTTTAAAGTCGATGCGTCAGTCAAAACCGCTGTGTTCTTTATCTTGGGTTGGATAATAAAAGGAGCTAGTATATCCTGCGATTCCTCCACACGTGGCCGTTTATCAATTAAGCCTTTAGAGGAATCGGCTCCAACCTCGGCGGGGCATTTTCCCCCCCTCTGTTCGGCCAGTCGATTGTTCGATTGCTCAATGGCCAACTCATCCACAATGACTTGCTCCGTTTCTTCTACAAGAGTAGGAGAAGTTTCAGCATCAACCGGAGCCGAAGGAACAGAATCAGTCGGAATAGGCGGTTGGGGCTCAGACCTGGCGGCCTCGGCCCTTCTTCGAGCCGCCATCTTTTTGGAATTCTTTCTTCTGGCCATTTGTGAGAGCAACTCCCTGGCTATGTTTTCAGGATCCATGCTGGAAAGATCTCCTAAATTGGTGAAAATATCTTCCTCCAACGATATGTCGACCCGCCCCGAAGTGGATAGAGAATTAAGGCCGACTTCCTCAAAAGCCAAGTTGAGAGTCGCGTCAACTTCCTCCGAGTCGGCCTCGGTTGGTTCGGCGACCCGATCACGGACTTCACCTTGCTCCAAATCTGAATCTCCAACACCAATTTCCCTATGGTTCTTGTAGTTCGGGAAAATAAGTGCCGTGAGCTGTTGTTCGCCCTTCGGAATCGGAATGTGATCCACAGCCAAAAAAGTGGTGTATGTAGGTTCGTAGTGCAACGGTATATGGGCGGCCCGCCCTTGTTTTTAAAGGTTGGGACAGCCAAAAAATTCTAGTGTGGTTTTGACTTATTGAAGTACAACGTCGTCCGCTGAAGCAAGTACTTTCTTCAAATCATTACCTGCACAAAGTGAAACGATTAGTATAAGCTGAATGAGCATCTAAGAAATTCATGGAAAAATGGGACTACACGGCCACCTGGTTCGCCTTTTTGTCTAGGCACAGGATCTAGGCGATCTTCGCCCTCGCCGAATTCCCAATTGCCTCGGACAAAGACCATGACATCATCAACACGCTTGCCAGAGTTGGCAAGCATAGTCACCAAATGGTGGTCGGTGTCCTTAGCGCTAAGAAAGTAACATCCCTGCCGATCAGAGGATTTGGCCAAGGCATAATAATGCCGAATAGCAGGAATTCCAAGGTTAAGCCTAAGACGGTGGTTTAATTCTACTATTCCCATTATGATTCATTAAAAGTTTACGTTAGGTTGGGAAGGGAGTAGACCCCAATAGCGAAGGACGGCCATAAAAAATGGGTGATGGAGGAAACAGACTCCGCCCTCAGCGATTGACAAGAGAGGAAAGATGATCGTACTCGTATCGATCCTCTCCATGTCAACTACGCTCTTTGCCACGAGTGACAAATGGAAGTCATCAGGAATAGAAAAATGGCGTCGAAAAGCGGAAACACGTTCCGTAGAGAGAAGGGCTTTCAAATGTTTTGCCATCCGAGCTAGAGTAGAAAGTATTCTTAACTAAAAACAAACAACGAAATGGGAGTTAGAATCAAGAAGAGAAGAACTTACAAGAAGCAGAGAGGACAATGGGAAATGGACAAAAGTTGCAGAGGTTGTGAAATGAAAGAGAGATGTTGAGAGGCAACCAAGAAGCCTTGCGTATTCAAAAAATACATTTGAAGAGACAACACGGTTTCAAATTGCATTAAATGAATGACGCATACGAGGGGGTGGGAAATTATAATGGTTTCTAAAAGCATGGGCATTCTGACGCTTCAATATTGGAAGAAGTGCAAGCGCCGTATTTTTGATTTTTTAGGTTTAAAACAAAACATGCTGACTAAATGGCATTAGTTGGATGTTTAGGGGGCAATTGTGGGGGCCAAATAACTCTATACTAAGGAAAGCCAAATTTATTTGAAGGAAAATCAGGACAAAGACTATTTGGCTATGACAAAAGAGGGTCCTGAAGACATGTATGTAAATCGGCCATGCAATCGGCCATACAAGGAGCCGAGTAGGAATTGGTATACAACAGAAAGGCCGGATATGCAATCATGAGTTGGATTAAGAGTGGGCCCGACCCTTGAGACCAGATACTAGTATAAATAAGAGGAACATCAACCGAAGGAAGGTATGTGAGAATAGATTAAATAACTTGAGATAGAAGCAAACTAGAGAGCATATACTAACTTGTCCGTCGGAGTGCTAATTCCAGCACCCCCGACCGGAGTGTTCATCCTTTTTCAGGTGGCAATTAGAGGATCAGGAACGTCCTACAGGATCTAAGAGTATTTCCAATCCACTTCTCCATAGTATTGTTAGGAAAACTAGGGTTGCTTTATATATATCTAAACCTAAAAGACTCTAAATTATTATCCTTTGTTTTATTTTATTTTATTTTCTCTCATCATTAATTTAAATAAAATACAAATATTATTAGATCAAAATATACTTACTAATTTGTCCTTTTTTAAAATAAAATAAAATAATAAATCTTGCCTTTAAATTAAAAACTTTCACTATAAATTTATTTTAAGTTTAAAATTAATTAAAAGATCATTAAGTAATATTTAATTTGCATCTTAAGATTCACAAGTAAAATATTTGAGGTTTGTAAAATAATTATTATTTAATTATTTATTTTATTTGTATATTCGAGTTCTCACAGCTTCGATCAAACCTTTGACCGCCTTCTAACCTAGCTCGGCCCAATTTGGCTACACAAATTACCCTCTCAATTGCCCTTTAATTCCATCTACAATGTATGATTGAGATTACTCTGTCCAGCCTACTTTGCCTTATCCAACCGGGCTCACCAAAATTGCCCAATCATAGATTTATCAAAGTTGGACAATTTTACCAACCTACTTTGCCAAGCTAACCAGCTCGGTCAAAGATTTCTCAAAGTTGGACAATCCTGCCAACCTACTTTGTTGAGCTAATTAGCTCGATCAAAGATTTCTCAAATTTGGACAATCCTACCAACCTACTTTGTCGAGTTATTTAGCCGGGCAAAGATTTTCTGAAGTTGGATGATCTTGCCAATCTATTTTGCCAAGCTATTCCGTTGGGCAAAGATTTTATGAAGTTGGACGATCTTGCCAACCTATTTTGCTAAGCTAACCAGCTGGACAAAGATTTTCACAAAAGTCGGTCAAACCTGCCAGCCTACTTTATTGAGCTAACCAACTTAGTTAAAGATTTTCTAAAGTTGGTAAATTTTACTAACCTACTTTGCTAAGTTAACTAGTTCGGTCAAAGATTTTCTAAAGCTAGTCAATCTTGCCAACTTACTTTGCCGAGCTAACCAGCAGGACAAAGTTTCTCAAAGTTGGCAAAACCTGCCAACCTACTTTGTCGAGCTAACCAGCCGAGCAAAGATTTCTCCAAAGTTGGACAAACTTGCCAATCTAATTTTACTGAGCTGGCTAGCCGAGCAAAGATTTCTCCACAGTTGGTCAATCTTGCCAACCTATTTTGCTGAGCTAACCAGTTGGGCAAAGATTTGCCAAAGTTAATCAATCTTGCTAACCTACTTTGCCGAGCTAATCAGCTCGATCAAAGAATTTTCAAAGTTAGACAATCTTGTTAGCCTACTTTGCCGAGCTAACCAACTGGGAAAATATTTACTAAAGTTGGTCAATCCTGCTAACCTACTTTGCCGAACTAACAACTCAGTCAAAGATTTTTGAAAGTTGGTCAAACCTGCCAACCTACTTTGTCGAGCTAACTAGTCCGGTAAAAGATTTTTCAAAGTTGGTCAATCTTGCTAACCTACTTTGTCGAGCTCACCAGTCGAGCAAAGATTTCTCTAAAGTTGGTCAAACCTACCAACCTACTTTGTCGAGCTAACCAGCTCGGCAAAAGATTTTTTCAAAGTTGGTCAATCTTGCCAACCTACTTTGCCGAGCTAACCAATAGATTAAAGATTTTTCAAAGTTGGTCAAACTTGCCAACTTACTTTGCCGAACTAACTAGCTGAGAAAAGATTTGTCAAAGTTGGTCAATCCTGCTAACCTACTTTGCCAAGCTAACCAGTTCGGTCAAAGATTTTTTAAAGTTGGTCAAACCTGCCAACCTACTTCACCGAGCTAACCAGCTCGATTAAAGATTTTTGAAAGTTAGTCAAACCTTCCAACCTACTTTGCCAAGCTAACCAGCCCTGTAGACACCCCATTTTTGACTGCCTGTAAGGCTCGAGCGTTTTGATCGGTACATTCGATGATGAAAGTGGTGCTGTGCGTGCTTCGAGGTGCCAACGAAGGGGCCATGTTTAAACTTTGAAACAATCCCAAACCTCCCATATTCCCACTAATTATACCTAAGAAATCCATTTTTACACATTGTACCACCCTGTGCTATATCTGAAGCAGGAAAACAAAAAAACACATGGAGGCCCGGCCGTGCCTTATTGAGGGCCGGCTGTGGCTATTGAAGGCTGGTCGTGCCTTAGTAGCGAGAAACACTGTTCTGGGTGGGAGCTCGCCAGCTGTCCATTTTTGAAGATATTTATGGCCCCTCTTGCTCAAATTCTATAAAAACGAAGTTGTATCTCTATTTTGAGGGTTGAAGAATTTCTAAAAAGCCTTTACACTTTCTTGAGAGCTCCTTCTTCTTATGCAAGCAATCCTTTGAGCAAGCCTATCATCTTGAATCTATATCCATACATCATATACACCTTCACACCTGAGCCTAGGAACCTTGGTTGAGCTTTGAACACCATAATTCAAGCTTGAGAGTGTATTGGGACTTAGTTTGATTCATAAACAAAAGTTCACTTCTTTGAGAGGTATAAGCTTGTCATTATCTCTTTTACTTCTTGTTCTATCTATTTCTATCTAGTTCTTGTAGTTTTGTGTTGTTTTGATTCTCTTCCAAGTGTTTAAGTTTGGGTTTGGAGAGCTACCAAAAGGGTAGAGAGAGTTAACACTCTTTCTTACACCTTTGCCTATAGCTCCAACCCTTACTTTTACACCCTTTGCTTTGCTTTCTAAATTATTTTTTCAGAGTTTAAAAAAGGCTAAAAATCATGCTTTGAGGTTTCAAAAGTGGAGCGGTTAGCCACCCCTCCTTGTTCTTACTTACCAGCTTTGTTTTCTCTTTTTGTTGTTTAGCTTTGTATGCTCTTTTCATGCACTTTGAGCCACTATTTTTCATCCATTAAGGGCTGTTTCAGGGCTGTCCTAGGTTGTTTAGTTAGTTCATGCTTTGATTAGCTTGATTGTTGTCTCATAAGTTTGCATACATAGCTTGCTGTATATTGTTATAAGCTTTTCTTTAACTAATTTCCATGTTTAAGAACCTCATTTTAATAATGAACTTGCCATTCATTTCTTTCATTTGAAAGTTATTTCAATCGGTTGGCGGTTATTCAAAACATGAACTAGAGATCAATGCTTAATGGCTTAATCTCTACAGAGATTCATTGTCAACGGCATAGTCTCTTGTTCATGTTGAGAATCACCTCTTGTTTGACATGTTTCTCACTTAGTGGATGTAATCTATTAGTGGACGTAATAATCACCTTGGACTTAATGGATTAAAGGATGGCAAAGACTAATGAATTTGGCTTAAAATGAATCAATCCACATAAAGAAAATGAGTTATATTGCTTGGGGTTCGCCGGACGTTATGCCGAGTCCATTGTGTCAAGGGTTGTCTTACATCTATTCATGATGTTTTGATGAACCTTGAAGCGTCTCTACCTCCCTCTTTGAGTTCACTCCATGATAGGAGGGAGAGGTGGCTGTTGTTCATTACATTTAGGGGTACTTACGTGTAGATCCTAATAAGTGAACTTATTTTCTAATAGGTCTTACGAGAAACGTTTGTCATAAAAAAGTCACTAATTGTAAGTTTGAGCAACAATTTATAAAAATCGTGACAAAAAAAAAAGTTACAAATTGTCAATTTTTAGCGACGTATGTAAAAAATTGTCACAAAAAAATTATTTTTAGCAACAATTTTTTCAAGACTTATTTTCAAT
The DNA here is from genome assembly GCA_030407325.1 of Camellia japonica. Lineage (NCBI taxonomy): Eukaryota > Viridiplantae > Streptophyta > Magnoliopsida > Ericales > Theaceae > Camellia > Camellia japonica. Next base: position 131,817,354 of record JAPPVO010000024.1, read on the forward strand.
AGGACTTGATAGGAATTAAGTCCAACTATTAGGACCTATCGGTAGTTTACCCTTGCATCATTTATTGATCTTTGTCCAAATTGTACCTTAAATCATCAAGCAATCAACTTGCTTATTGATGGTTTTGGAAACGATTCCAACCTTCTCTCGAGGCTTTCCCATGATAGAGAAGTGTGAGAGGGACAAACAGAATCTATAATAACTCTATCTGCACTATTTTCACTTTAGAGCACAAAACAGGATTTTGTACGAAATTAAGGCACAACCAGCCGTTTTGGTCATTAGGGCACAGTCGGCGATCAATGTTTGGTCAGCAGTATGTTTTGTAGAAAATAAAGCGTAGTGCCTGAAGGTGAAACAAAACAGGCCTAGGCAGACAGAGTTGTTCTTGGACACTGTGCATGCAACCCTTGTGCATCATTGCTTACCTCAATGTTATAGATTAATGCTCCAATTATTAGTGTTGTAATTATTATTGTTGTTACAATTAGTCTTGTTAATTATGTTGTAATTATCATTGTTGTTTATTTTTAATTGCTATAGCTAATTAACTTAGATGGTTAGTTTACTTCTCTTGATTATCCTTGTTGTAATAAAGTAGTTAGCTAGTTAATTCTTTGCTTATTTATTCATTCGGTTTTGTAATAATTAGTTTAATTTGGATTTTCGGACTTTGATTCCCACCCTCTAGCACGAGGGCAAATGTATAATAAGTTGTATGTCTTCCAACCCCATGTCTTTCTCCTTTTTACTTACTTTCTTACGATGGTTAGAATAGAACATCATTTTTCAAATTAGCATTCTTATACGTTGCATCCATTGTCTTGCTTGCATCCATTGTCTTGCATGCATCCAAGGTTCGGCTCATCATACTAACCCAATATCAATGTTCAAATTTATTACTTGAATATGTGCTTTATCGCATGTCTTGAATGGGATCATATTCCATGGTCATAGCCGAGCCTATAAAATACATAATGTGCTCATTGTATTTAGTCATATTGCATTAATTAGGGGCATGCATATTTTTTTTTAATTATTTTGCTTTGTTTTGGCTTGGAGTACTAGGTGAGTAATTTTGTGCTTTAGCATCTTGCATCAAATGTTTGTGTTACCATGTCAAAGCATACTTCTATGAGGCTAATTGCTTAAATGATATAACTATTTGAATGCCTATAGATGAAGGCTAGTTGCTTGAATTGGGATAGTTTGATTAATGTCCATTTTAAGCCCACTTTTTCAAGTGGCAAATTCACAAAACAATTTCAAATAAAACACGAAAGCAAATGTTCAAATTCTTGCAAATTAGTCTATATTTGTGTGTGCGTCACATAGTAAAAAAATAGCTAATAATCAGAACAAGAGCATATAATGTAAATAAAAATCACATCATGATTAGTAGAGGCCGATTTTTGATCGGGTGAGTGGGGTGCTCAATTCATGACCTTCCCCTCTCGTACCTAAGTTCCCGAGCTGAGACACTTTGGTGATGACGAACTAATGGCCTTTGGCACGAGTCTTGGGTTTCCTAAATTTCACAAAAATATTTAGGTGGTGACTCTGAAATCTGGCAAAGCAGTCCATTTTTGGTATTTGATTCAAACATCGATTTTCTAAAAGAATTTTCAGATTTGGACTCTTTCTGTGTTTTCACTATTTCACATTGAACTTCTGAAATCAGATTCAGATTCAGAACCACAGGAGTCCGAATTGTAGGACTTTTAGTCTTCCGAAAGGAGCATGAAAAGCGAGCTACAAGCCTGGTCAAATATTTTCTAAAGTTGGTCAATCCTGCCAACCTACTTTGTCGAGCTTACCTGCTGAGCAAAGATTTCTCCAAAGTTGGTCAAACCTACCAACCTATTTTGTCGAGCTAACCAGCTCGGTCAAAGATTTTTCTAAAGTTGGTCAATCCTACCAACCTACTTTGCTGAGGTAACCAGCCGAACAAAGATTTTTCAAAATTGGTCAGACATGCCAACCTACTTTGCCGAGCTAACCTGCTCAGTGAAAGATTTTTCAAAGTTCAGACCGAAGTAGTAGTCCCTGGGCCATTTTAACGTTGCTTGGTTAGCCTACTTAGGGAATTCTATCTAGTATTACAATCACATAGCAAAGTCTGAAAAACTATTTACTTATTTTATTGATACTAAACTAAAAGAAAGAGAAAATTACAAGTGCTAAAAAGCTAAAAATAAAACAACTTCAGATTGGTCGTATTCCACGGTCTTGGCACGGTTCGACCATTCACGTCTTTTAATTTGTAAACTCCCAACCCCCTTAGAGTCATGAAAGAATTGATCTCTTGGTCCGGTTATACATGTAATTCGGTGGTATGCATAATACACATCCAGAAAGTTAAGCTAGTTGTGTCCCACTGTTAGGTCCACTAGCTGGTCAATCCTTGCAAAGGAAAGTTGTCCTTTGGGTACGCTTTGTTGACTATCTTCGAACATTTCTTTGTTCTTCGGCTCTTTAACCATTTGTATAAATCCTTTGGCAATGCGACTCTCATTCACTATCACGAAGCATTGCTTTGACATAATTTGGTCTCTCAAGACCTTCTCGATTACTCCAGCTTCATTTGGGAACCGCATTACTTGATGGTAAGTTGACGGTACGACTCGCATAGCATGCAACCATGTTCTCTCAAGAATGATGTTGTAAGTGGATGAGACTTTCAAAACCTAGAACTCCACTCGTTTGACTATCGAGTTAGCTTTGACCGGCAAAATAATCTTGCCAATTGGCCATTCTGGCATAGAGTTGAAACCCACCAAGGGAGACGTGGCTGTGCCAAGTCTTTGTCATCCAACTGTAATTGCTTGAACGTTTCGTAGTACATGATTTCATATAAACTCCCTTGATCGATCAAGATCCTTTTGATATCAAAATTCTTGACGCGTAAGGTAACCACCAACGCATCGTTATGGGGGTTCTGCAACCTTGCTAGGTCCCTGTTGGAGAAAAAGATCACATTGTTGTTTCTGTCTTCCCTTTCTTCAAGGTCAGCTGAACACTTAGCGCATCCTTATGTGCTTCGCCTTTTTTTATTTTTTATTTTTTTTATCATTCCTCTGAGCTCACAGACTTGCTCAAGCTCAATGATCCTATGGACCACGTTGATCATGCCTTGAGGAGGACCATTTACTGGCACTCCGTCTGGCATGTTTCTGTCTGGAGGGGCTAGTTGAACTCCCTTCTCAATATAACAGTCTAGATGGCCCATTGTAACTAGTTCTTCCAGATGTTTCCTTAATGGCAAGCAGTCTTCAATTCGATGCCCAACTTCATCATGGAAGGTGCGTCGGTACCTCTCATCATAACCCCTTTACACTTCACCCAATTTGGTCGGCCACCGAACGAAGGGTTCATCGTGAATCTCACTGAGGGTTCGGTAGATGGGCTTTTTGAAAATTTTCGTGATGGAGGTGCGGACCTTCAACTTCCTCACCTTGGTTTCCTCATTATTTTGTGGAGGGTCACTGCAGGTATGGTAGCTCGGTTTGCCTTTCTTGCTGACCATGTTAACTTTAGTCGTGGCCTTCATGTCCGGCATCACCGTTGTGCCAGACCTTGCCTTAGCATGGGCTACATCCTCCTCCAACATTATGTGTTGATGCACTCTTTCCATCAAAGCTTTCATCGAAAGAGATAGAGTCATAGTCATTGAGTCTCTCAATTTGTGCCTAACAGGCAAGCCACGCTTGTACTGGGCAATAGCTAGGCTAGTAGGACATTCGCCAATTTGGTTGACTGTTTCCCAGTACCTATTGTTGTATGACTTTAATGTTTCCTTCTCGCCGATGTCAATGGCGAGCAATTGGTTTACCTCCATGGGCGTTTTGGTGTTTGTTTTCAACTTGGTAACAAACGCTTCTGTGAGTTGAGCCCAAAAGGCAAATGGTGCCTTCTGGCAACCTCTCAAATCATGTCAAGCCTAAATCTACAAGGCTTGATGGAAACAAGATGCATATCAGAGTATTGTCTCTTCTGTGAATAGCAAACTCTGCAACCTGGTCAACACCCTGTCCGCTGGCTCATAAGCAAGGTGCGGCATTGACATTACAACCTCGACACTTCCATGCATCCTAAGAGCCAATTGCTACAAAGTAGATACCCTTTGGGGGTCTTGCGCCTATGTAACTTCTCTCCTTCGTGCCCTCTCCTCCAAAACAGTCCGCAAATCTTTCGATCTGGGCAGTTCCGTATATAAGGAAGATATTTGATGAGTATGCAAGGGTTGATAACAACTGCCCTCATTGTAAGATCTTTTAGACCTCGCCCTCTCAAACCTAGAGTGGCGAGTTTTGGGAGTCCTTGAATAAGAGTCACCTGTCCTGAAACTTCTACTCCCAAAATGTGTAGGTATGGCATATCCATCTTGATCTCCAGAGTGATGAGATCGTGTTCGTCTTTCTCGGATCTCCACCCGTGCCACTCCTTTTCCTCTCACTTAGTGCTTCAAAGCCTCCATGTCTACCGCTATCCTCCTTATCAACTCATTTTGCTCCTTCACGCAATCCTCCAGAACCTGGGCATCGGTTTGTCGCCTTCGTCCATCTAGGCTTTGGGAGTGGTGAGGGTTCAAACCTCGCTTTTCTTGCGTACCCCTATGAGAATTCCATCGCTGAGGGTCCAAATCTACCATAAGTAGAGCAGAAGGCAAATCATCACGCGTTCTGTTCATTTCCAGCGTCTGGCCATCAATGGCGAAATACAACAAATCTTCGTTTTGCGCCATTAAAGCTTGTTGAAGAAAAACTTGATCAAAGGGAAAGTTCTTTGAGATTTCCACTGACAAAGCCAATTATACAAGCACAAAATAATCTTCACTCGTATAACCCTTTTGATCAAGCTTGCGCCCCTCCGAATGTCGTCGTAACACCTGAAATCACAAATGTAGGCTGGCCAGCAGGTGTGTGTTGGAAACCCCTCTGATGCCTAAATCAGCAAGTAGACTACGAAAGTAAAAGCTCTGTGGAATCAGGAACTATAATTGCAATACATAAGATTACGTTTTGGTTTGAGCTTTTGTAGATTTCGCATGGCACAATCTTAGTAGGACTCTAACTCTCATTTATAGAGTCCTCCTAGGAATCACATTCCTAAAGGATAGTGCTTATTCTTTGACACCTTCTTCACTGCAAGCCAAGTGAGATGGCATGACTCTTTGCACGGCTTCCAGCTGAGCAACTAAACTACTTGACTCTGTTCGCCACTGACTCAGCCATGCGACACACAGCACCGTGGACAGCTTCACTTTCAACTTCATTTGACTGCATTGCTTGGTAGCTCGGCCATGTCGTTGACCGCCACTAGAAAGTAGCTAGGTCCAAAAATGTGAGCATTTACTAGTTTGGTCAAATATCTTTGACCGCCACTAGAAAGTAACTAGGTTCAGGAATATGGGCATTTATTAGTTTGGTCAAACATATTTAACCGCTAGTAGAAAGTAGCTAGGTCTAGAAATATGAGCATTTATTAGTTTAGTGAAACATTTTTTACCGCCTTCCAACATAACTTCGGTCAAACCTTTGATTGCCTTCCAACCTAGCTCGGCCTAATTTGGCTACACAAATTACCCTCTCATTTCCATAGGGCAAAATCCTAGTAGGACTCTATTTCCTTTTCCTAAAATCCTACTAGGATTCACCTTTCTAAAGGATAATGTTTGTGATGTTCTGAGAAAGTGGTGATCGCTCAAGCGGTGGAAGTACTACTTGAGTGGTTAAAGGGGTCATCTAATATCTCGTCTATAGGTCTGAAATTCTAGGAAGGAGGCTTTTTGCTCGAGCGACCAAGTCACCGCTTGAGTGGTTCTTGCTTTCACACCACTCCAGTGGTGGATGGACTGCTCGAGCAGTCTGTTCAAAGTCAGGCAATTAAAAACCACTTTTTGCTCCACTTTTCTTCACTTCTTCTTTTCTCTCTCTCTCTCTCTCTCTCTCTCTCTCTCTCTCTCTCTCTCTCTCTTTCGAAACTCTTGATCTCACTCATTTTCGCTAAAGATCCACCTTAGATTGTGCAAGAAAAGTGAAGAGGAGGTGAAGATCATTCATTTTATCGATTGAATCGTATTTTTGTCAAGGTTTCTTGTTGGATCTTCATCCTTTAGCACTCTCCCTTGTGGTAGGGATATTCTTAACCTAGTATGTTTATGAGTTGAGGTAGATATTGTCATGCCCTCAAATTTTATTACTCGAATACATTACAAAAATCCTCATTTAAAGTCCAATTACATAATATAAAGGGTGAATAACACTAGCAGTCCCTATAGTTTGGGACTTGTGTTATTTTGGTCTCTAACCTTTCAATTATGATATCAATAGAAGTAATGATGGTGATGGTGATGGTGATGGTGATGGTGATGGTGATAGGATTAGTTAAAGGTGGTGGCTATGGAAGTTGTGATGAAGAGGAATGAGGGAATGAGAGGTCTTAGAGAGAGAGAGAGAGAGAGAGAGAGAGAGAGAGAGAGGGTGTGTGTGTGTGTGTATGTGTGTGTGTGTGTGTGTGTGTGTGTGTGTGTGTGAGCAGTAGGGAGAGATAGAGAGGGTAAGAGATATATGTATGCATGTATAGATATATAAATACAGAGAGATTGATACAAAGATGGTAAGATGCAAAGAGGTGAGGGAGTGTGTACGCGAGATATAGTGAGAGACTTAGGGAGGAGGAAAATGTGGTGAAGAGGTTGGGCAAGGGTTGGGTTGATTTTGGTATAGAAAAAGACTACGTTTCAGTGTAATTCAGTTCGGTATAAGTTTGAGAAAAAATAAAATAAAAATATTAAAATTCTCATAATTTAATATTGAGTAATAAAATAGTATCAAAAATATATTTTTTGAATAAATTTTCAGTATGAAAAATATATGGACTATTAAATTCAAAATAATGTGAATAATTATACAAAAAATTTTAAAAAAATATTATTTTTATTATATAAAAATATGGAATTTCACATTAATGGTTGATGTCAGTACGCCTCAACTGTATAGGGCTAAAAAGAAAGAAAGAGAAGTTATTGAAGGGAATCAAAGGGCTCAATATGCAAAGGCCTATAATTATTGTGAAACTGTGAGGTTGCATAATCGTAATAGTGTATTGCAAATGAAGGTGGATAGGCCCAACCAAGACATGCTTAGGCCCAACTTAGAATTGCCTCCAGTTTTTCAAAAGTTGTAACAAGCTTTCTTGGAGGCTACAAGCCCATTATAGTGTTAGATGGTTGTCATCTTAAAGGAATATATAGTGGACAATTGTTATATGCACTTGGAAGGGATGAGAATAATAACATGTTTCCAATTTCATATGCAGCTGTTAAGACAGAGACTAAGGTTGTATTTGATTCATGGATTTGTGGAGGGATTTGGAAATATAAAGGGAAAATGTGTGTGAAACTATGTGGAATGTATGTATATTTTGTTTACATTTCACCTATTTTTTCCCTTTCTCTTTCCAAATCCCTCCCTAAATTCTTGAACTAAACATAGCTTAAGGATTCTCGGATCTGGTTTTTGAGGCAACATATGGATGATATTGGTAGTGCAGATGACAAGGGATGAGTTTTTATTTTTGATAGACAAAAGGGATTGGCGCTTGCATTTGAGGAGATGATGCCAAATATGGAACGCAGGTTTTGTATGAGGCATATTTACACAACTTTTAGAGCAAAGTTCAAAGGGATGAAATTGAGAGACCTATTGCGGAAAGAAGCTGCAGTTGGGACTATGTGGGCATATGAATTCCACACGAACAAGTTGAAGGAAATGAATCCACAAGAAAAAGCATACAAGTGGCTAAGGAAGATAGATCATGCTTTATGGACTAGGTCTCATTTCATTCCAAGAAGTAGGTGTGATACATTGGTGAACATGTACAAGCCATTTAATAACTACATATTGGAAGCTATGGACAAACCCATAATAAGTATGCTTGAATGGATTAGGAGAAGACTTATGCATAGGATCCAAATTAAGAAGGAAGGGATGCAAATTACACATGTCAAATTTGTCCTAACATTTTGACATATCTAGAAGCACTAAAGGTGGAAACATTGAATTGTTTTGCAAGCTATTGTGGAAAAAAGAAATTTGAAATATATTATTATGATACCGCTCAAATTGTTGACTTGAAAGAAAGGATATACAGGTATAGGATGTAGGATTTGAGTGGAATTCTTTGCAAGCATGTAATCAGCTGCATATATGTTTTAAAAAACACACACACCAAAAATAAATAAATAAATAAAATAACAATTTTACTTATTTATTTTTTCTTCTTTTTTCTACTCTTTTTGACCACCACTCATTGCTTATGACTACCAGTGACCATCGTTGACGACCTCCTCCATCAATCATTTCCAGTCATTGTAGTAACCACATTCAGCCACCACCTCTTGTTGAAAATCACTTTCAACTACCATATTTGGCAACTGACCTACCACCATCTCCGATCATTAGAAATCATTTTTGACCACAGTCTATAACCACTACCTCTTACCGGTGGCAATCACCTCTCATTGATGGCAACTACCTTTGGCTACCACCTTCCGTGGATAACAATCACCTTTGACCACCATTTTCAATTATTGACAACCACTTTTCATTACTACCCTTTTACTTATTTTCAAAATAAAAATTTTAAATACTTATGTATCATACATATTTTTTAAATTATAATATTACCAAAACGTGACCTAAACAATTCATAAGTTGCATCAAATAAAATCAACGGATTATGTTATGCTACACACACAAAAAAGGATGTGTATCATATGTAACTTTGTAACATTTGTGGAGTTGATTAATTACAAATGTTATAGTTACAGCCTTTTAAAGGTATAAGTAAAAAATAAATAAAAAATTTGAGTCATAATCAAATATCACATATGGTATAACTAAATACTTTTTGAATTATAATTAAAATAATGTCATAACTAATATTATAATGAGTCATACTTAATATCACAATATATATAATTAAATTATAATTAATACCATAATAAATTATAACTCAAAAATACAAATATCATAACTAAAGCATATAGTGCAAACCAACACAAGAGGCGTCTGTATAGTAAAATTTTCCAAAACGAATACGTAAGTCTGGACAATATAGTACAGCTCATTCTAGTACATTATATATTCATCCATAAAAGTCACTTCATCCGTCTCCGTAGCCAGGAATTTAATAGAGAGGGGCACAAATTAATGATAATATTAGTGTGTTTGGTTTGAGTTTTTTGGATTAAATTTTTTGAAAATTAAGTTTTTTTGTTTTTGTGTTTTTTTTTTTGTTTTTAGTGAATATTTTTAAAATTTTAAACATTTTTTTTTTACTTTTTTAGATGCACTTTATTTAGATATATTTAAAAAGTAAAAAATTTGTGAAAAAATATTTTTAAAAATTAATAAATACATAAAAATAAAAATAATGTACAGAATTCTCGTATTTTTTTTTTTTTGTATTTTTGGTATTTAGTGAATTTTTAAAAGGTTTTTTTCACAAATTTTTTGCTTTTTAGGTATATTTATGTTAAGTATGTCTAAAAATTAAAAACATAACTTAAAATATTAAAAAAATTCAGTAAAAATTAAAAAAACGGAAAACAAGAAAGTAGAATTTTCTGAAAAGTGTTTTTGGAAAACTCTAACCAAGCAATTATTTTTTATTTTTTTAATAAACAACAATGAGATATTACTAAACTTAAATATTAAGAGTCCATTTGGATAAATGTGAATTTTAAATTAAAGGATTTGAGATTAAATTTTATATAAATATTAGGGAGTAACTATTTATAAGTAGATTAGAAAATTAAAAAAGAAGATAAGTTGAGATAGAAATAATATATTTTAGTAGAGAAATTCTATAAAACACACCATAAAAAAAAGTATCTATCATATGTCGCAATTATGATCTTTGTGGTCTTTAGTTATGACACATTATAGTGTTAGATATAATTTAGTTATAACTTCTTGTGGTTGTTATTTTGAATATGACTATATATCAAGTAATAGTTAGTTATGACTCATTTTGATATTAGTTATAACTTATTGTAATTTTTTATTTTTATTTTTATAATTGAAGATGTGTTGCTTGATTATAATTTATATAGTGGTCATTTTAGTTATGAATGGAAAGAAACATATGGAGGACAAACTCTACATATCAAATGTACCTAACAATCCAATAAATTTCATATATCTTCATTGATGTTAATTATGTTTGCATGTCAATAATGATAGATATCACAATTATATTGAAATTTTCATAAATAATAATATAACTTATCACAGTCTCTTTACTTTCAATTAAAATAATCATTATTGTTCTCATAATTTAAAAAATTTCATTGACATTTCATTTTAAATAATATTTTTAAATTTTTTTTATTTAAAATATTTTCCTTAAGTTTGAAAAAAAAAAAAAAAATCCAAAAACCCAGGGGGGGCACGTGACCCCCTGGCCACTGTATGCCTCCGCCCTTGTCCGTCTCAATTTATTTGTCCCTTACAAAATAAAATAAAATAAATAAATAAAATAACTTGTTAAAGAGACATATAATTATTATATTTTAATTTAAATTTTAAAAATTTTTTTTTCACCATTATCTTTCTATTTAAATTTTAAAATGTATTTATAATGATTTGTAAATGACAATTTTAAAAAATTAATATTCTAAAATAAAAAGTTCACTAACAGGAGAAACTAAAATAAAAAGGTGAACTAATTAGAGCAAAAGCATCAGCATTAGCATCAGCATTGGTAAAATTATTTCTTAGCTAAATTAGCAATATAAACTTCAAAAAATGACCTCCATTAGTCTTGCTTCTAGCTCGTTAAAATTTGTGATTGTTACAGTATTTCACTACAATAAGCGAGGTACTATTCATCGCTACTTGTATGTTACTGGATGTTCAGCCAGAAGTCCGGCCGGTCAACCGATTAACGGCAAAATTTTTTTTTTTTAGTTTTACTTTATAAATGAACATAAGAATTGTTTTGCGGGCAGCTCATCAATTTAATAAAAAAGAATAACAAATATTTTAATAAAATTGAGTTAGAATAGAGAGTTTGATGAAGTGGGGTGACTAACTAAAATAGAAAAATGACATTTTATGTTATAATTTGACTAAAAATTTAAAAAGACTGGTGTGGATGCTCTTAAGAGCATCAATATCAATCTCTTTAAAATTTTAGTCAAATTATAATTTAAAAAATCATTTTTCTATTTTAGCTAGTCACCCTACTGTATCAAACTTTCTATTTTAACTCAATCCTATTAAAATATTTGTCATTCTTTTTTTTTTATTTTTATTTTTTATAATTAAATTGATGAGTTATAAACCAAACAATTCTTATGTTTTACAAAAGGTAAAACTGGAGGAAATGTGAAATAAAAAAAAAAAAAATTCCGTTGACCGGTGGATTGACCGGCCGACTTTCGGGCGGACGTCCAGTAACACATAACTGACGATGAACAGTACCTCACTTGCTGTAGTGAATTATTGTAGCGCTTGTATATTAATGATGAATAGTAACGAGACTGATGCAGACTATTTTTGATGAACAATACCACTAATATAGCTAAAAAATGAGTTTAACTAGTTTGATACGGATACTCTAACAGAATAGGCCAGAGACAGTATGTTTTAATCCAACGGTTGATACTATCCCATTTGGTTGAGTTTTGACTAACACCTATTTGGTGGGCCCGTCATTTAATTTATCTGGTCAGGCTGGGCACTTGTTAAATGCACATGCAAAGTTTTCTACCCATGAGATCACCAAAATCTATTAGGAGAGTAGTAGCTAACTAATTTTTAAAAAAATTTTACTCTTTTATTTTTTTATTTTTATTGAATTTTTTAATATTTTAAATAAATTTTTAAAATTTTTACATATATTTAATATAAATACACTTAAAATATATAATATTTGTAAAAAAAAATCTTTAACAATTCACTAAATATAAAAAATATAAAAATTTAATACGTTTTTTCGTATTTTTATATATTTATTGATTCTTTAAAATATTTTTTTATAAATATTTTACTATTTAAATATATTTAAGTAAGGTATATCTAAAAAAATTTTAAAAATTTTAAAAATACTTATTAAAAATAAAAAATATAAAAAATAAAAATTTAATTTTTTAAAAATTAAAACTAAACATATTAATTAATTTTTTAGAAAGTCCACCAACAAAAATATAAAAACCAATCTTCTGATTGCAGCTACCTAACCAATGAGGGCTTACCATGTGTGCCATGATGGGATGGTGGGACTCACTTTGGTACCCCATGAAAGGAACCAATTCAGCTAGTATTTATATATATATATATATATATATATATATGTGGCATCTTGGATTAATTTACCTGCACTATGGTCTTGTTTGATAGGACTTATTTTCAGTTTATTTTAATTTTTAATTTAATTTAAATTATTTTGATGTATTTAATTCAGCTTAATAATACAGCTTATAATTTTTTGTAAGTAAAAAATTAATTTATTCTTTGAGTGGGGAGGAGAAGCTTAATTTATAAGTTAAAAATCAACTTATATTCGCAGTTATAAGCTATAAGTTGTTAGGTTATAAATTATAATCATTTTCTCACGGTTCTACCAAACGGGGCCTATATTAAATCTTTACAACCTTTCTTTTTTTTATCAAAAATCTTTACTGAACAAACATTTTAAAATAAGATTTAAACCTTATCTCAATAAATTCATTCTGGGTGTGTCTTTTTAGCTTCCTAATCTGTTTCCATTATGCTGATTTTGAAGGTAGCCAGAGAAGGGGGAAATCAATGCCCTACACATCCAAACCTACAGCCAAAAAGAAATCTACTTGTTGAGCTATATTATGAAGGTAAATTATATATATACTATTTGAAATTTGTTTAAATTATAGATTTTTTTTTAAAATTTTTTTTGATTCTCGTTCCTTCACGTTTTTAATTATATAACAAATAACTCATTTTATTAATAGATCATTAAGTTAATTAATTATTTTTAATTATGTCAAAAATATATTTTAATTAAAAATTCAGATAATTTTATAATTATATAGGAGAGTAATTAAGAATTTCATTTTTTCTATTAATTCTGTTACATAAAAAATTCGAAAAAGAGTATTTATATTTTCCAAAATCCCACAGAGAGCAATCTGTATTTTAAGTAAATATCAGGGAATGTATTTGTAATTAATCTTATTATAAATGAATGTGCATAATTTTTTTTCATGTGAATTTCATGTAAAACTCATACAAAACCCTCACAAAGAGAAATTTGTATTTTGAGAAAATCTCAAAAAATGTATTTATAATTAACCCTTTACAAATGAATTTCCATCATTTTTTATGTGAATTTAATGAAAAACTCATACAAATAAATAACGAAGATTTATTTGTGCAACATTACTTCAGTGTTGTACATTAGGGTGTTTAAATTACCTAATAAATCTAAAATCGAACAAAATCAATTTCTTTGGGTTGGGATGGTTTAATTTTTACTGCATTGATTTGATCATGGATATTCAAATCATTAAACTGATAGGATTGAGTTAGTTCTTGATTTAGGCTTTACATAAACCAAACCAACCTATTTATATATATATTTTAAAATTTTATTTATATTAACATGCTTTCACCTAATTAGTCTATTATAATAGACTTGGTTGCACCCAATAATTTTTCACATACAAAAATTAAGTGAATGGAAGTACTACAAGCTTGAATTTAATTTGCATTGGTTGTATTTTTTTATTTAATTTTATTGGTTATGTTTAAGCCATTACAAAAATTTCGATTTTTTGTGATGGCAAAATGCCATTGCAAATACTCAAAATACCGTCTCAAAAACTTTTTTGCGACGGCAATTGACTTTTAGCAACGACAAATGGGGGGTCACAACAAAGAGTGTTGCTAAAAGGTTTTAGCAATGACACCATGCTGTCGCCTTTTTTTTGCGACGGCAAAGTTGCCTTTTTGCGACGGAATTCTGCTATCGGCATTAATATGTAAAAAATTGAGATTTTTTGCGACGACACTGTTTTATCGTCGCTAAAAGTGTTATTTACGACGGCAAAAATGCCGTTGCAAAAGTGTTTTAATTGCGATGGGATACCTGCCGTTGCTAAAAGATTATTTGAGACAGCAACACATACCTTTGCTAAAAGATTATTTGCAATGGCAAAGAATACCGTCGCGAAAGGTTTTTTGTTTCAACTGTTGCCAATATCTTTTGCGACGGCATTGCCTACGTCGCCAAAAAAAAAAAAAATGGTTTTAATGTTTTTTTGAGACGATGTGGTGCGGTCGCAAAAAAAAAAAAAAAAAAAAAAAAAAAATGAAAATTACTTGTATTAAATGAAAAATAACTGAAAAAGAAATCAATAATTGCATAATAATATAAAAATCCCAGTATAAAAATAACAATTCATCCATAATAAAAATATTCTTGCATTCATAACAACACATTAGCAAAATTATCCCACTACATAATGTTGCATAATACATATATAATGTTTAAATACATAATACTGTTCACAATTCAAAATAACGTAAATAAAAAACAAAAGTTTTCCTCATGATTCTTCCGTGGGTAACAAAAACAAAAGTTAGTCGCAATCTTTACACGCCTGCATTCCACAAGAAACAAACTCCTACTCGGAAAATATCTGAAAACAAAAAATAAAAATAATTAATGACAATATAATTATGTGTTAATATTTTAATTACAAAAAAAACATAGAAAATTAACTACTACATAATTACAAAGATAATTAAGTAAATAATTTTGGCTAGATAGAAATCTGGCTCTAACTCCCAAACCGGGAACTCGATTGGAGTCCTGTCTTCTCCCACAAGTCTCTCGTGCCTAGGCGGTCGTGTGTGCCAAGTTTTGTGTTAAACTGATGCTGTTCAGAGATTTTGGGGCGTCAACACCTTGAATTCAAATTTTTTAAGGAACTAGTTTGCCTATACCGAAATCCGGCTCTAACTCCCAAACCGAGAACCCGATTCGAATCCCGTTTTCTCCCACAAGTCTTTGTGGCTAGGCGGTCGTGTGTGCCAAGATTTGTGCTAATCCGACGCCGTTTGGTGATTTTGGGGTGTCAACACCTCGAATTCAAATTTCTTAAGGAACTAGTTTGCCTATAGTGAAATCCGACTCTAACTCCCAAACCGGGAACTCGATTTGAGCCCCGCCTTCTCTCATAAGTCTCTCGTGCCTAGGTGGTCGTGTGTGCTAAGTTTCGTGCTAATCCGACACCGTTTGGAGATTTTGGGGCATCAAGACCTCGAATTGAAATTTCTTAATGAACTAGTTTGCCTAGACCGAAATCCGACTCTAACTCCCAAAGCAGGAACCTGATTGGAGTCCTGTCTTCTCCCACAAGTCTGTGGTGCCTAGGCGGTTGTGTGTGCCAAGTTTCGTGTTAATCCGACGCCGTTTGGTGATTTTGGGCCGTCAACACCTCAAATTCAAGTTTCTTAAGGAACTAGTTTCCCTAAAGTAAAATTCGGCTCTAACTCCCAAACCAGGAACCCGATTCAAGTCTCATCTTCTCCCACAAGTCTCTCGTGCCTAGGCGGTCGTGTGTGCTAAGTTTCGTGCTAAATTGACACTGTTTGGAGATTTTGGGGCATCAACACCTCGAATTCAAATTTCTTAATGAACTAGTTTGGCTAGACCGAAATCCGGCTCTAACTTCCAAACTAGGAACCCGATTGGAGTCCCGTATTCTCCCATAAGTCTCTCGTGCCTAGGCGGTCGTGTGTGCTAAGTTTAGTGCTAAACCAACACTGTTTGGAGATTTTGGGGCGTCAACACCTCGAATTCAAATTTCTTAATAAACTAGTTTGCCTATACCGAAATCCGGCTCTAACTCCCAAACTGGGAGCCCGATTCGAGCCCCGTCTTCTCCCACAAGTCTCTCGTGCCTAGGCGGTTGTGTGTGCCAAGTTTCGTGCTAAACTGACACCGTTTGGTGATTTTGGGGCGTCAACACCTCCAATTCAAATTTCTTAAGGAACTAGTTTGCATAGACCGAAATCCGAATTTAACTTCCAAACCGGGAACCCGATTGGAGTCCCGCCTTCTCCCACAAGTCTCTTGTGCCTAGGCGGTTGTCTGTGCCAAGTTTCGTGCTAAACCGACGCTTTTTGGCGATTTTGGGGCGTCAACACCTCGAATTCAAATTTCTTAAGGAACTAGTTTGCCTAGACCAAAATCTGGCTCTAACTCCAAAATCGGGAACCTGATTGCAGTCCTATCTTTCCCCACAAGTCTCTTGTGCCTAGGCGGTCGTATGTGCCAAGTTTCGTGCCAAATCGACGTCGTTTGGTGATTTTGGGACGTCAACACCTCAAATTCAAGTTTATTAAGGAACCAGTTTTCCTAGACCAAAATCTGGCTCTAACTCCCTAACCGGGAGCCCGATTGGAGTCTCGTCTTCTCCCACAAGTCTCTCGTGCCTAGGCGGTCGTGTGTGCCAAGTTTTGTGCTAAACCGACGCCGTTTGGTAATTTTGGGGCGTCATCACCTCGAATTCAAGTTTCTCGTGCCTAGCCTCTATCCTTTTGGGCTGTGTACAGTTAATTTATGTTTATTCTTAGCTTAGAATGCAAAGATACATTTTATACCTGATTTTCTGGTGGTGGTGTATATGGATTCTAATCTCTTGCAGATTCCCTAAATGCCCGATGGCCACTCGATGTATCAGGAACCTATGATAGTCAATACACAACGTGTTAAACATATTCGAATTTTATTATATATATATACATATATGTTGTGTTAAAATTAAATATCAAACAATTTAATTTATATCGAACCTGTCTGTTGGGATCCACACTCGCCCCCTGTGACACAAAGGTCATCATCTCAGCTCTCATCTGCTGTAAATGTGTAGAGAAATCTGCTCGCATCTCCTCCCTCAGCTGCTCCCTCAACTCATCCCTTAGCTCCGCACGAACCTGCTGGGTGATCTGAACAATAGTTGATGGCTGGGGTGTTGACTGTGATGGCCCAGCACCATCTTTATATATCACTCTCCGAGGCACAGTTCTCCTGTATGTGCGACAATATCCATGTCTGTCATGACCTATCAATTCATGGAAAATGGCATTCCTAGCCTCCGAAGTCCGACAATCCTCAGGTAGCATGGAGAGTTGACTATTAAACTCATCATGTATTGAATAAGACATCCAAGTATATGTCAAATTAAGATGGTTGACACACAAAAAATAAAAAATAAACTTTAAATACAATGTTAGTTGTTTGGAAACTACCAAGGTCTGGATAACCTCAGGGTCATCTGGTCTACATATCATAAGCCAGACATTCATTTTATTAGTAGACTCCCCCTTATTGGTCATCTAGATTTTTTTAGAAATATGAAAATTAGAATTCAAATAATTTGCAAATATACAATGTTTATTTATGTACAAAAATAAAACAATAAAATATAAACCTCATGCCGTATCTGAGTGAAAGTAGTACGCCCTGTGGTATGAGCTATGCCGTGAGCTCACCGATTTTTAGTATTCCTGGTTGCAATTTTCTATAACAGGTTCAACAAATATAAGTATATAAATATGATATGTATGTTTACATATCATACATATAACTTATTTGTATACCTCAGCATCGGACGTACGCCAATACTCCACGAGTTCTTCCCACTGGCTTGGCACAATGTGCAAAGGAACATTATCCTTCAGATTAGGATCAGAACTTCTAGGCTTGAAATACTTAGTCGTAATCTTTTTCTTGTGACCCTTCCATATGCTGTTGCAGGTTTTCATGCAGATTGGCTTATACTCCTCTGGACATATATTCAAATTGTCCTATAAAACACAATTTCAAAGTTTAAATAATAATAACACAATTTTGGAATTTGAATTTTTGGACAAAAATATACTTTTACCTTCACATCCTTCTAGATAGCATCAAGAATTTCATCAGGCATAGTGTTCTAGTCAAGAAAAGTAAGAGGAACTGTCACGACCCTGACCCGCCCCCGTGGGTTAAGGACGTAACCGGCCAGTAATCATGAGATTACCTACGGCCTCAGGCGGATCCAAACGTATTTTTAACAGAGTTAATGGGGGCCAAACGGAAGCAAATCAAAACTTTGTCCATAGAGCCGTGCTTAAATGCACACCGTAACATTCCAAACATTTATATGTTAATAACTCACACTAGATCATGTACTAATACAAGCACTGCGCATACAGGATCATACAGGTTTAAGTCGGTCAAACCCAAAACTTATATACAAAAGTGGTCCGATGTCTTCACCAACAAAACTAAACTATAAACAAAGGACAAAAGGGCGAAGACAGTCTCATGCGTGAGGCTTTTGGGCTGACTCTTCAAAACTCTGATTGGTCCTCACAATTCACCGGGGCTGGTTTTGGACATCCCTTGGCTCACCTACATGTACATGAATGAGCGTGAGCGAATGCCCAGTGAATAATATCAATTAAGAAAGGTACATAAGCAATCATAGAAACAGTTATAGCAAACGACCTTTGGCCCAATCATTTATGTCCATCGGCCTCACAACTGACCCAAAAGCAGAAAAAGACTCAAGGTAATTGATCATTCATAGTGCCCCTAGTTTTACTTATGCTTCCTTTAAAATTCAATTTTAATTCCTGTTTTGCTCAAGAAAGAGATTCTACTGATAAGTTCAAGTATTGAAAATTGCTCCACTTGTCGATTCAAGTTAGTTCTTTCTTACCTAGCGCAAGTATATGATATGCACAGCAGTCGGTGTAGCTCATGGTTTGATGTGAAGCTAACAACGTGACTTGGGCAAGGTGATTGAGTTGAGACAGAATGAGATGGATATGACTAAGACCGAACTTCAGGATGAAGTTGCCTACATATCCCAAGAATGGGAATCAGGTCAATGTAGTTCATAGCTGAGGTTCCCTCGGGTATTTAACCTCTCCTTTTACGCTCTGACTTTTGCCAAAGTCGCCCATTCGGGGTTTTCAACCTTGCGAGCTCTATTTATTTAAATTCTCATTTTTCCATGCTCTAACTTTTGCCTAGGTCGCCCTTTCGGGTTTTCGGCCTAGCGAGCCTCTCAAGGATAATGATACAACATTTGTGGTGAATGTGGTGAATGTAGTGAATTTGATCAATGGTCACCCTTGCCCTAATCACTGGAACTGACTTCGCCTTGATTTGAGCTTGGTTCTCCAGCATGTCTTATTCTTTTCTCTTGCTCCATTTTGAAGGTTAGCTCTTCTTACACTGTGGTCCCTCCGCACATTGGCTTTCCCGAATTCATATAGAAATTCCTTTCCTGATAGTTGATTGGATTTCATTCCAATGGATGCCCTGGCTTGACGATTGACTTCTTTCCTTTTTTCTTTCTTTTCTTTTTCTGTTCTTATTTCCTTTTCTTTTTTTTTTCTTCTTTTTTTCTAATTCTTTTCAATTTTCTTTTTTTCTTTTTTCTTCTTTCTTTTTCTTTCAATTTTCTTTTCTCTTTTTATTTCTTTTCTCTTTGAAATAATAAAAGCACCAAGGGGAGAGATTCTATGACTTGTGAAATCTGAAAGTTGCTTTGTGCTTATAGGTCTGAAAGCTGCCTTGTGCTTGTCAAAATGATTGCCTGACAGCGAAGAGAATCCCCAGGACAAAGTAAAATACCACACACAATTCTGAACCTAACTTCGCAAGCTTTGCAAAAGAAATAGTTGAAAATTCTTGAAATCGTGAATGACTTTGTGCCGACAAGTCAGAATTCACCCAAACTATTCAAGGGATCCTTCTCAATACTCGAGCTTATCAGCGGAATTTCATTCAGAAAACAATTTCAAAAACAAATTCAAAGTCTTTTTCTATTTGCCAAAGGTCACACATGCATCACTATAGGCACAATGAAATGATCAAAAACTTGACTCTCATTTTCTTATAAAGATAAAGACCTGAAGATACACGAGAGCGACTCAAAGGAAAAGACTCAACTGGCGCAACAACGCAAGAAAAGGCAGAAAATAGCATTCTCAACAAAACTATTTACAAGACACAACTCAAAACAAAATAAAGCATTTCTGGAACAAAAAAAGGATTACCCTTCTCCAAGTCCATCCGCAGAATTCAAAAACAACTTGAAGTAGCCCACAGGAGGGTCCAGATCTGCCTTCAATACACATCCATGCCCAAAAAGGTTGGTTTCAGACTTTTAGCTTAGTTGAGACTGAGGTTTCTCATTCCAACCACCAGTGTTGGCAGCACTGCTTCATAAATCTTCCACACATCAAGATCAAGTGACTTTTCCATCTCTTCAACGATGTTGTTTTCTTTGTTCAGACTGGAACCAAAAGATTCTGGGATAAACTCAATGGGTTCGAGCTCATTAGTGGGTACGATATGTTGGCCAGGGGAATGTTTGGCCATTGGCAAGCTATTTGTGGGTTTTATGTTATGGCATGGCAATCTATTGCGGTCAGGGAGGAGGTCACTGACAGCTTTTGGATTCTCAAGTGGAGTGATGACTTTCTTATCAAACGGGTCTTGAATTTCATGGCGAAGGCGAAAACAACTGTTAGTGCCATGACCGGCTTGTTGATGAAAGGCACAATACTTGGCCGGATCACGTGAGAGAGGGAGATTATTCGGGAGAGGCCGAGGCTCAAGGGGTTTGAGATGGCCTTTTTCGATCAACACACTCATGGCTTTGGATAAGGACATATAAAGCGAGGCGAAGAACCTTTTGCCTCGGGGTAGGTACTTCGAGGTTTGTGAGGTTGTGTTGGATGTACCGGCGAAAGGGTTGGTAGGTGTTGACTGGGTTTGTCGATCTCTTTCGAGTGTAGGACTGGAACTGATAGGGGTCTTTCTGGTACAACATCCCTTGTCCCGGCTTGCCCCTTGATTCAGAATGCCCTCATCTCGAGTAGCAAAAGTGTCATCCACCGTTTTTGTAACAATTATAAGCACTTGCTGTCTACTTAGCCCTTTGACCTTGAATGCCTTGATAACCCACTAAAATTGTACATGAGGATCAATACTTGCCCTGGCTTTGTCTTTGCCACTTGCTTCTACTTGGCCAAGGGATTGGATTGCTATGTCGGAGCGGAGCCCAGTTGTTGTTGCCACATCACCACTCAGACTTGGAATAGTTTCGGATTGGCCTTTTTCACCTACAGTTTGCCCCATGGTTGAGGACCTTGGTGACTGGATCAAAATGCCAAATGTCAAATTTGCCACTGTTCCTTGGAGGTTTTCAATCATTCCCAACATCTCAGCAATAGTGGGTTCACTCAGGTTGCGCCCTCGGCATTCCTGAACCGGATTTGGTGCATCCATCATACATAAATCAGTACTTTCCGGAATGAACACCTCAGGCTTGGGTAAATGGGCCGGGGTGATATATATGTTGGGGTTAAAGGTAAGCAGTAGTGTATAGATGAGATTAAGGTAGGCAGGAGATGTTTGGTCATTGGGGTCTAGAGGTGGAGCTATCGTTTGGTTGTTGATGAGATTCTGGCCCTCATGACGAAGGCGGTAGCAACGATCGGTGCCATGACCGCGCTGCTGATGGTACATACAGTACTTGGTGGGGTTATGTCTGGCAGGGAGTGGGTCAGGCAGAGGTTGAGGATCGAGGGGTTTGAGATACCCTCTTTCCACCTAGACTTTTAGTGCGCTGGTTAGGCTCATATAGAGGGGGGTGAAAATTCTGCCTTGTGCTCAGGCTAGGCTGGCTGTTTGTAGGCTTGGTTTGGCAAAAGGGTTGGCTATGGCGGCTGTGTTGATTTCAATGGGTTTGGGAGTAGTGCTACTACCAGTATTGGTACTCCCGGCAATCACCCTCCTTATCGGTTCACTTGTTCTGGGAATGATCCCACTATTGAATACATTCTCGATTTGAACCCCCAATTCATGCAAACTTTTGAAAGTGAACAGTGGAACCACTATTAACTTTTGCAGCAAGTTAGGCTCAAGGTTCTGCACTACCATCCGCACTTGGTCCTTCTCAGAAGGGCGACCTGCCATCTGTGCTGCCTTTGCTCTCCACCTTATAACAAATTCCGCAAAAGACTTTGTAGGGTTCTGGCGGGTTGATTCCAGCTCTTGAATGGTCACTTCAAGCTGGGCATTGTAAGAGTACTGATTGACGAACGCCTCAACCAACTCTTCCCAGTTCTGCTTCACCGTGTCTTCCAACTTGGCATACCAAGTGGCTGTTATACCCGAAAGGGTTCTCCCATATAGAGAGAGCTTTTGAGGCTTAGTCAGACCTACCGGTTTCAGGATGTCCAAAAAAAGCCGGATGTGTACCATAGGATCTCCAGACCCGTCAAAACGGTCAATGTATGGCATTTTGAATCTGTCTGGGAGCCGTACGGCAACCTTGGTGTATCCATCCTCAATGTCGGGAATGGAATCAAGTCCCTGTGCCTTTTTGAATTGCTTCTCAAGATTAGCGATTTTTACTGAGGTCAGGTTGAGCTCATTAATATCACGGGGATAAAGCCTCTCACTAGGCTACACCAGGGGTCTGAAAACTCGGGCTTGAGCCAACCCTTCTCGGGGATCTGATCCATGCAAATCTTTAGCTGGCGGAAGTGGATCAAAATTCGGCTAGGGTCCCGAGACTGGATGTGTGGTAGATGCCCCAGATGGGCGCTGCATTTCAGCATTGGTCTCATCTTGTATAGCAATTCCCTGGTTTAATGCTGCTATCGTGGCCACAACTTCTTCCGGACTCTGAGCCATTATGGGGGCTGCTGAGTTGGATATGTGTAACCCAAATGCTAACCACGCTCTTTCTTTGGCTCAAACAGACCTTGCATTAAAAACAAAATGCCCCATCAGGTCAAGATACGGGGTATGCTGGTTAAAACGAAGCAAGATACAATTTTTCCCCGGGTTCTGGTTCTGGTATACTTCCACCATATCGAACACAAACCCCTGGATTTTGACCCAAATCTGATTCTGCTATGATCCGTAAGGTTTGAAAAGGACCTCCTCCATATTAAGACTCTCAAAGGATTGTGTCACACATTCCCAACGAGTTCACATTTTGCACAAAAGCACTCAAAACACCCCTACGAGAGGTTAGGGTTTCCCTGTCCTATTTTGTCAGGAGCAAGGGTTTCACTACGCACACAGCAGTTTCAAACAAGCTACAATCGGGTAAGCAACTTGTCCTAGTTTGGAATAGTCACTATGGATTCCGATATGCACTAGGTCGAATGGTCAAAAAGGGTGCCTCAGTAAAAACCGAGGTTTGTGTTCCCGTCGTGGCAGAGCCCGCAACTGGTCAGCCTTATGGCACGCTTCTCAAAGCAAGCCTCCGGCAAACCGTTCAGGAATAGCATACGGCAAACACGGTGTCCTAGGCGCACTAATGCAAATGCAATGCAAAGAAACACATAAGTGTATATAAAACAGCATATCATGAGTTCGAGTCAAGTTCTCTAAACCCCAGCAGAGTCGCCAGAAACTGTAAACCGCCCCCGAGAACTCCCCAGCTCTGCGCTACGAGGGCACGAATCCCGTTTTGTTCTCTAGCTACTATAGCTCGGACTCAATGTCACGGTTCTTAATCTGATCTCACAAAGTGCAATGTAAGATTGATAAATCACCAAAGAGTCCAAATCCGGCAAATCGTTTTTTGGAAAACTGATTTTTATAAAGAAGTGCCAAACATGGACTGCTTTGCCAAATACGGAGTCGCCACCTAAATATTTTATTTTGGGGGAATTTAGGAAACCCTGACTCGTGCCTAAGGCCACGTGTCCGTCATCACCAAAGTTGCCTCGACTTGAAAACTTGGGTACAAGAGGGGAAGGTCATGCAATGACCACCCCCGCTCGCCCGATCAAAGATCAGCCTTTACTAATATGATATGTTGTTTTTGAAAACACATGTGTTCTTATTCAGGTTATTAACCTACAATTACTATGTGATGCGCACATCATACAAGTATAGACTAGATCGCCTAAGTTGGAACAAAACATTGCATGTTCGCTTGTTTGAAAACGGTTGGAAGTTTGCTACTCTCAAGTAGGCTAAAAATGTGGATTTCAATGAATTGTTCCAATATCCAACCTTCACCCACAGGCATTCAGGCAGTTAATCAAATAAGCAATTAGCCTCATGGTAAGTATGCTATCATGGCAACACTAACACACATGCAGTATGCTAAAGCGTAAACACTCACAGTGTACTCCGAGCCAAAACAGAGAACTAGTTAGAAATCATGCATGATCCTAGTTCATGTTAAGATGACTAATGCAACACATGCAAGAATGCAGCTAAAATAGGCTCGATTATTCTAAGATGGCATGTGAAATGCAACTTGATAACATGGTGTTGAACACGTATTCAAGTATATGTATCGAAATACAATGCAATTAGTATGATGAGCCGAGCCCGGTGCATGCAATACAGATGAATGGATGCACGCATGCAAGCATAACGATGCTAATCGAAATATGCCCTAAAACTCACCATCATAAGTAGTTAAGTAAAAGGGAGAAATAAATGGGGGTTGGAAGACATGCATCACACACACGCACGCTTATTACAATAGTTGGCCCTCTCGACGGAGGGTCCGAATAAGAAGCTAACTAGCTAATCTAAGCTAATTAAACTAATTAGTACATCACAAAACTAATTAACTAACAAGCTAATTAATTAAGCTATTACAACACAAATCGAATAGTTAAACGCATTAACTAATTAGGTACAAAACCGAAGCATAAATTAGCTAAGCAAATTAGCTAAGTAAAGCGATAAATTAGGAGCCTCAGAGGGAGAAGAATGCATGCACGCTCGGTCGCCTCGTTCGGAAATCCGTCGCGATGCCCCGACTTGCCTCTGTTTGCAACTGTCCTCAGAACCTTGCACCAAGCTCCACAAAGCTTCTAACTCGCCTTGGGGACCTGTGGGAGGGTGGCCGACCAGTTGTTGATGTGGGAGACCACCTACTGACCACCTTTCTTTGTTACAGACCAGAAAAAGTGGTCGGCCAGCTAGTTTTTCTAGCTGGCCGACCAATTGTTGCTGCACTTCTCCAGTTTGCTGCAACAGAGAGCAAGAAATGGCATGGCAATGTATTTGCAAGGTGTGTGTGCACAACCACCCTCCCTATCATTTCATGAGCTCAAGGGAGTGCGGTTCTCGACCCTCGGGCCACCAATCATGCATCTCGATGCATAATGGCCGAGAAGCCAAATTGCACAATTCAATGTAAAATGAATGCACACATAAATACATAAAGCCTAGAACTCTATCATGTATGATCAAGAGCATCGGCGACCGAGAATTGAGGCACGTTTCATCACTATAAGTATGAAACGTCCCTCATTTCTCATGTTTGGTCTAACACCTATTCCAAACAAAATGCAACAAATAACAAGAATGCAACCAACATGCAAACAAACAAGCATGCAAACAACATGCGAGGGACAAGCATGCAAACATGCAATGCAATGTAACATAGCATACTCAATGCTAATGGCATGCATACTCAATGCAAAGCAACAAAAAGGCATACACAATGCAAACAACAACATGGCATACTCAATACAATGTAATATGGCATACTCAATGCTCAATGGACTTAAACCGAATGTGGGTAGACCTCAGCCATGCCTAAAACAATGGCCATTATGATGAAACTAAGGCATGAAGTACAAAGTAAATGCATGCACAATGCAAAGGCCCATTGATCGGGCATAAGAGCACAACTCTCAAGAGTGCTCAAAGAGTGACAAACATGGAGGTGTAACAACACTACAAGCACTGAAATTAAGTAAGAAATGATGCCAAATCACCCAAAAAATACAAGTATAGCATGCAAAGGTCCTAAAGCATTAGAGCTAGCAAAGAGGACTATAAAGAGGACATGCAATACATGGCACAAATGCATGAACCAATTATGGACAGAGCTCAAGTAGGTCAAAACAAAGACCAAAATGTGCTGAGATGAGGGCTCAAAGGCCTAGGCAAGATGGCATGCCTGCTAGGCCATAAACAAGGCAACAATGCATAACACTCAAAGGCAATTAAAGAGTGAATGAAGTGGGAACATGGCAATGCTACATGCTCTGAAATGTCATGGTAAATGATGCCAAATCATGTACACAACACAAATGATGCATGCTATGGTACCCAAAGCTTGAAGCTAGCATAGGCACTTGTACTACAACTATGCAAAACATGAAGCATATGGCAAGGGCAACCCAAAACAATCCTAGAACATATCAAAATGATACTAAAACATGTATGGAAGGAAGCCAAAATAAGCTAGCATGAAGGGCATTAGGCATGGAATATGCAAGGCAAATAAGGTGGATTACACTACACCTACCAAGACCAAGCATGAGATGACTTAACCAACAAAAATTAGAGTTATATCATGGCAAAATAACCCCCAAAACACACTGAAATGATAGCTTGCATGCTTAGGCATGAAGGCATACACAATGGTTCATGTTAAGGCATAAAGGGCAAACCCTCCAACGCATTGAATAAGTGAAAGATGTGAGTGTATGACCACACTACATGCACTGAAATCACATTTCAAATGATGTCAAATCATTCAAATAGGCCAAGCAATGCATGCTAGTGGACTCAATACACAAAGCTAACAAGCTAGAATGCACTATAGCTATATAAATCATGGCATGCATGACCAAAACAACAAAAATCAGAGCTAAAGCATGCTAAAACATGGACAAAAGCTTCTTAGAGTTAAGCCAAAATCATGCTAGAATGATAGTCTAAAGCATGGTACACATTAGGCTAGTTCATGGAATTACACTACAAGTGTATGGAGCATGCAAGGGGCCATCAAACCAAGTCAAAAAAGATCTAAGGCATGTTAAAACAACACCAAAAACCCACTGAGATAGACCCGAAACATGTTTAAAAGACATGCTACTTCATGAAGCACACAAAGCTAGTTTTCAACATTTACACTACAAGTGTATAAGGCATGCAAGGGTGACAAAACCAAGTCAAAACAGTGGTATGCCATGCCAAAATAACCCCAAATACATGCTAAGATGGAGCCAACATAAGCTTAACAAACATGCTCAAACATGAGGCATATGAAGCAAGTATTCAGGACGTAAGGAGAGGGGATGACCCTCTCCTATTTGGGACCTCAAAACACCATTTCCACCACTAAAATTCCTTTGGAATTCAGTGGTAGAAAGGTCATGCAAAGGCTAAAAAGAGAGCCAAAAGGGATGGCTCAAAATAAGGCCTAACAAGGCCTAAGAGAGGGTAGACTACCCCCAACACAAAAGTGACCATAAACAAACATTTTAAGGACCAAAAATCAGAACTTTTTGCAGTAAAAAGTTAAGCTTAAATCAGCATGAAAATAGGTCCAAAAGCTTAAGCAAAACAAGGGTTTAAAGGGCTAGTTTCTCACCCTTGAAGAACACCTTCAAAGCTGCAACGCCAGCACACTTTTTGAACCAAAACCAGTCCAAAAACTTCAAGAACAACTTCAAGGGACCTTAGCTCCAAGAGTATGGTGTTTTAGTGTGTGTTTGTGTGCAAAAGTGTGATAAAATGACATTTTAAGGCACAAAACAAGAGAGGAATGAAGATGTATAGATATAGATGATATGTATAGCTTAAGCAAGATTTTTATGAACCTAAGGCATGAGGGAGGAGGTACCTTATATAGAAAAAACAAAGTTCAAGCTTGTTGAGGAAGTTTTGGAGCTCCAAGCCATCCCTCCATACACGTGTATGGAGGATGGTTTTTGTGCCCTCCAGCTAGCACAGCTTGCAAGAAAAGATCTTCAGGAATCTGCTAGGAAGTGGCCGACCAGTTGAAGTGGTCGGCCAGCTACTTTTAGTGGTCGGCCGACCACTTTTGACACCTAAGTGGTCGGCCAGCCACTTTTCTGGTCGGCCAGCTCATTTTTCTGGTCGACAGGCAAAATTCTGTTTTCCAGGTCCAACTTCAAATGGCCATAATTCCTTCATCTGGACTCCTTTTCAGGTCATTCTTGTGTCCAAATTGAAGCGCCAGAAGTAATATTTCCAATGGTGGCAGCCTTGCATCAAAATTCCAATTGTGAACAAAGTTAGGCCTGTTTTGGTGAAGCCGCGCAGTTTTGGTCCTACTCGGATTCATGCCGAACTTCTCCCAAACTAGTTTTCTTCTCTCCTTTCCTCTTTTCTTCCACTCCAAGCCCATAAACAAGGTGTTTTGAAATATTTTTCAAAGATTTTATCTCTCTTTCATTCATTTTCACTTTGTCCTCGCTCGGTTTACCGAAAAGCGCAACATTTAACGAAATGCAAGCCTCGAAACATCGTAAGAACTTTGTTTCAAAAATGTTTTGAAATAGAGGGTTTTAAGGTCTAAAAACCATTCAAAATAGCTTTGGTCCAAAATGGAGTGTGAGGTTAGGATTTAACTCTCCTCTTGCCGACGGAATTGAACCTTTGCACTGCACAACTTTCAACATCAAGTAAACTATCAGTAGCGCCCAAGTCTTAAGGGCGGTCAAAAATGGGGTGTCTAGACTACCGGACTTCAATTCGAACTTCTACTGGGGCAACTCTGTATTCTTTGGTCTATGGGATGGAGGCTATTCTGCCTATCGAAGTTGAGGTTCCGTCATTACGGGTATTGGCTGAGTGTCAAATAGCTAAGGCAGATTGGCAGCAAAGCAGGTTTGAAGAACTTATGCTCTTTGATGAAAGAAGGATGAAAGCACTGTTTCACATCCAGGGTTATCAGCGAAGAATTGCCAGAGCTTTCAACAAGAAGGTTAAGTCCAG